>CM076575.1:291466572-292066572 GCA_034641835.2 Pinus albicaulis
GGAGGGCCGCCGAAGGGCCAACCCGGCCGGCGGGGAATGAACACCGGAAAAGATGGCAAGCGAGAAGCGAGGAACGAGAGGGCCTGTGAGCCGGGGGCGTGGCCGCGAGGGGCATCGGCCACAGGTACGGAGCAGCTCTAGGTACGGGCGTTGTTTTCTCTCCTTTGTGTGATGTGTCCTTGATCATGTTGCATTTTCTTTCAATCGCAGAAGGTGGCTAAGCCGTCATTTTATTAAGTTCGAGAACAAATTTTATTGCAAAAAGTGTTGTCTCTTGAAGACTCTTGAAGGCTTCATGCCTCTGTCCAAATCTTCACTACTGTCCCCATTTCAATACTCAGAAATTCTACTAAAATTCCAAGAGAAAGACTGCTGCAAAACCATCATTTTTTCCCCTTCCCCCACTCAAAACTAACCTTCGTTTTCTCCCCTTTTTCTACATATAAATCCTCTATTTTTCATGATTTCTCCCTCTTCCATTCATGAAAAACTTTTTTCCATAGTTTAAGACTCATTTTTAAACTATTCCGAAACCCCCGTTTCCTTTGGAAACCATGAAAAAATCTGTAAAAAACAAAGTATTCTGACTATGGGTTTAAAACCCCCTTGAGCCAAATCCTAAACCACTTCCCCCATATGCCCATGCCACACAAACCAGGCACCGACCCATCGAGCACTTAATCGGATCGCAAATATTACGAGTGGACAAGTCTTTGTACCATGCCAAACATTCCGATGCGACTAAGCCCTGTGATTTTATCCTCCGATCATATTATTTTTCATATAGCCCATGGGCCCACCTTCGATGCTTAAAACGTTGAAAAATCCATGCCCGATCCATTTTTCCCTTTGAAAATACTAAAAACACTTTTTTCCAAAGTTTGATCTAAAAAACCAAAGTCACGTGCTATATATAAAAAATGGTTAGATTGAAAAGAGCTGATCGTGCAATCGCATCGGGAAAATTCAAAATGGGTTGATTAAAAAGACCGCATCGAAACTTCCGATGAGATTAAGACCCATATGTTCATGAACCCTGGTCCTTTTTTTTCTTCACAAAAAACAAGTGCGAAGGCCGAAGCACTTATCGCATCAGAAAATTTCAATGGGTTGATTGTAAAGACCCGCATCAAGACTTTCCGATGCAATTGGGTCTTATAAATATAAAAATCTCTGCCCCTCCAATTACAATGGCCCATTCACATCGGAAACCTTTGTAAGGCTCCTCCGATTGTGTTCATTTGAAACTTCCGATTGCGATGGCCCGATCACACCATCACATCGGCCCTCCCTGATTGTTCAATCCCATCGCAACTTTCGATCGTTGCATGTGTTTGTTCCCTCCGATCGGCTAGTCCCCCGATTCATTCTCCAATGTTAATCTAATCCTTCGATCCAATGGTCCGCGGAAAATCACATCGCAAGTTTTATTCAGTGAATTTGTTTGTTTGCCCTGATCGCCGACCTCCCGATTTAATATATGTCGTCGATCTTTGTGGGTCTAGTCGCATTCGACGGCTCATATTTTACTTGAAACCCATTTGATCTTTGATTCATTCCTCCCTCTGCCTAAAGTTTTTAACTTGTTTTTCTTTGTACTTTTTCTATTTCTCCATTATGTGTCCTATATTGCTCCTAACCGTCGATCTCTGCAGATCGACGGATCCGACTCATATATCCTTCCGCTCTCCTTTTTAACCTCTTCTACATAGATCCACACCGTTGGATGAAGCCATCCAATGGCCACGCTCTCTCCCGATGCCCTCAGAAGTAGTTTTCCCAATAAACACAGGATTTCACAATATTTGTGTGTTCTTTTGCAGGATCTAATGGATTTCTAATATTTGTCGGCGCATCATAAAGCGTTGATACCATAAGAAAACTCCACAGATCTGCACATCAACAAGACACAGTGAAGATTAATATAATCAAAGAGTATCATACTGACAGCATGGAATCAAAGTGGAAAAATATTTGAAAACTGTTAACATATTTTGGAGGGATTAGGCCATTTATTCGACTAAATCAAAGACCTGATTCACGATTAAAGAAAGTTTGAAGACTAGAAGACAGAGGTTAGGCTTCGTTGAGCCTGAAACACAGAATTCAAGTATATTAAAGGTGTTTTTAGGTTAAAATAAAAATATCTATCAGTTCAAAGAGCCTACGCTGCGACATCAAGGGCAAATTGAATCCCGAGCTACCACAGAGCCACCTACAGCCTCAAAGTAATCAAAAGGAGGCTGAGTTATGACCAGACCCAGAGAATTTGCATCAATGCGGCTGAACAATTAATTCAACCAAAGGAAATTATTGTAAACTGACAGCAGAAGTTATTATGAGGATGACGAAGAGCCTTAAAGTCAACAAATTCTTTCCAGCAAGCTTGGTAGTTAATAGAAACCAATTAATACAGGAAAAATATCAGAATGTTCTCCATTAAGCCCCTCAAAGGCCGAGAGACAGCAAACTATATTAATTGAACTTAGAAGATATTTTATCCCATTCCACCTCCTCATTTCTTCTATAAATACTTCTGAAGAATATGAGATAGGGGTTGGTTGTTGTTTGATCACGAGTTGTAATACTGAAACTCTCTGAAATAAATACATAGTCTATTGAAGTTGAAGAAGAAACTAAAGTCTTGGAAACCTTGATGATGTTGTTGTATGCTTGTTCCTGAGAAGGCTCTATCATTGGATCCATGAGCTTGGCTGTTGGTGAAGTATCCTGAACTGTTTTATGTTTTCCCCTGTTTTCATTATGTTCCATAATTTCTTACTATAGTAGGTTGAAATTTTTAAGGCTAAGAAATGACTCTTGGAAGCACCTTAGACCTGTTCATCCTTCACTGTTTCATGTTTTCTTCTGCTGAAGTATTTTAGAGTCTTTAATCTCTCTCTTTAGTCTTCATGCTTGTTTATTTCCTTAATAGTTCGAATAGTTGGTTTCAACATGATTTATGGTTTTCCCTGCTTGTCTGCTGCCACTTAAAAACTGTTATTGAAGTCTCCCTTTGAAGTTTCTTGTTTACAGTGAATCAAGGAGGTCTGTTCTGATCTTGCCCTTTGTCCTTGCTTAAACAGTTGCCTTGAAGGTCTTTATAGTTGTAATCATAGATGTGTTAGGTGTTCCCTCTTCTATGACTGCAATTATCAGTGAATCTTTTATGTTTTCTAAGTCATTTGAAATAAAATATTTGAGGAAATAGGGTGTTCCCTGAATCTTAGATTTCATTTTGAAAGTTTTCTTGAAGTCATTATTTGCTTAAAGAATGTTTGTAGAATTTATGGTTAGCCCTGTCTATCAAATATTTCTTTATTGTTCAAGTTATGTTTTCAAGTTCCCTTTGTTGAGAATTAAACCTCTCTTTCCAAATCATTAATGTTCATCTCATTCCAAAAACAAAAGGATCCTGTGGCCAAGTTAGATTTTCCCTTTGATATCCCATATCCATTGATGAGTTTGTTATGACCTTTTCTTGACTCCATTGCCCAATGAACCAGATATTTCTCTGTCCTATATATCTTTCCTAGGCCTTTCATGTTCTGCTGTGTCATTCCAACCAAAAAAACAAACAAATAAACACCTGCACTTAATAACTAGTCTAAAACCAATACTCAAAGCACACAAGATAAACCTTTGCAAACAAACATTCGAGAGATCCCTCTCTGAGAACAGGAGGACTAGATCCTGTAACTCTAAAGATTGGTTCTGATGTTGCCTTGTCTTTTGATTTGCCAAACTATCAAAACATGGGACACCAACATAATGGCGATCACGGTGGGACCCTGAGTAAAATCTTTAAAATTAAACACTCACTGTCTAGCATAACATAAGTAACCTTCTTCAAGCACTACCAAGCATAATGGTAATCATGATAGGACCTTTTGAATCAGTGAAAAACTAAGTAACCCTTAGGATTCTCATAAAGCCTTATCAAACCTTGAAGATTTCAGTTACCAAGCCATAAGGGTAAACTCTATACGATTTGACACCCTAGCTAAGTGTTAAATCAGACTTAGAACACTCTCTTAACTGTAAGATATCTTAACTGTAAGACCAAAACAACGCAAAAAAAAACCCAAAAATATTTCAGTTTGGCTTCATAATAAACATGGTGGTGGAACCATAAAACATTCTACCTTCACAAAAGCTAAAATTTTCCACAGTGACTCCCGAGCTCTCTGGGAATGCATTGAAAGCCAGTAAATCTTGTTGGATACCGAGAGAAAGACTTCAAAATCTTCCACCGAGCGTCTCACAAGATTTCCAAGACCTAATGACTCCTTTGATGAAGACTGCGAAAATTTGGTTGAATAGACGCACATTAGGGAATTTTGAGGTCTAAATGGGCCTCCTAAGAAAAATGTGCAACAAAAATAAAATTTATAACAACCAATGGGATTGAAGATGATGAATTCAACGGCGGGATGATTTACCATTTTTTAAATAAAAGGGTAAAAATACTAAAAAATAATAAAGTAATAAAACTACTTTTTCAACTCGTATTTTCAACTTAGCTCCCAAAGTTTATACTCAAATTTCGAGTGGGAGCACTCGTTGGATGCAAAATTTAATTCTTCATCTAAGGAGTACCCTTGTTACATACTTTCAATGGACCTTGCTACACGAAAAATGATAAATACATGAAAAAGCGTGATTGCAATCACGTTTTTCATCTATTTCTCATTTTCCGTGTAGCACAGTCCATCGAAAGTATGCAACATGGGTACTCCTTAGATGAGGAATTAATTTTTGCATCCAACGAGTACTCCTGCTCGAAATTTGAGTAAAAACTTTAGGAGATAAGTTGAAAATACGAGCTGAAAAAGTAGTTTTTCATTTTCCTACAAAATTTGATGATGTCATCAAATCTTATTTGAAATTTTTTCCACTATTATTTTATAATTTCCTTGGAGGCCCATTTGAGCCTAGAATTCCCCTAATGGTGACCTCTTTCTTGATTTATAAAATCATTCCAAGGATACAACGAAGGTATGCCCCAATGAGCAGGGAGCATATCCTTGGATTCCCACACAAAATTCCTGAAGTAGATTGGTTAGAAAACTTACCTACCTTTCAGGGAAAAAATGTTGATAACCCCTTGCTACATCTCATCAAGTTTCATATACATGTGTGGAAGTTCAAGGTTCAATGGCACGAAGACTGCCTAATGAAAATGTTCATGGAAACATTAGAAGGAAAAGCTAGGAATTGGTATGAATGGTTAGAACCCAAAAGTTTGTTTTCTTTAAAAGACATGCACCAAGTATTTTACAAGAATTGGGAAGGAAACTCTCCATCCTTGTCATGGGATTGTTGTGATCGATCTCAGAATATCATACAATACCTGTTAGATATTGATGTGGATTTGGTTAATATGCATCCTGAAGATCTATTAACAGCCATTCAAGAATTTCATATGCATCCTAGCTATCACAAGAACATGGATGAAACAGCTGAGGAAGAAAACAGTCAAAAGACCGCAAATATTCCTCAAGATATTCCTGAAAACTCAGATGCTGATCCATCATCCCTTACAGCTGAGGCTCAAGAAGACATCCAACCTCAAAATCAGTCTTCCCAAGAGACAGAGATCTATTGTACTCCTATTCAAAGGAACATAGAAAAATCTTCCCCTTTGACAGAAAAAGAGATAGATCAGACTATTTATAAACAGTCGCTCTTTGAAACTTCCTGCAAAACAAACACTCCTGCCCATTCACATAATGAACTTTGTTGTAAAAATTCAGAAAGTTCTTATGTAAATCAAAATAAAGAAAGACCAGCTGATAACCCAGTATGTTTGATTGGTAGTATTACTTATATTTATGATTCTCCTAACTTTGATCTATCTAGTGATGATGCTTCCCAAACAGAAGTTAATTTTGCAAGGTCATCATTAGTAGATTTATGGGAGGAAGATCAGTTCCTTCAAAAAAGTAATGAACCAGTGCAGACTGTCTATGATACTGATGACGAAAGTTTTCAAAGCCTAGAAGTAAGTGAAGATTTATTGGATCTTCGCGCTGCTTCATCTCAGATCATCAGTGATAGTTTCCATGTGATTGGGAATCAACAGAATTTTAGCTCAAAGGTTGAGGGGGAAAGCAGTGAAGAAATTTTTGAGCAAGTTGAAACCAAGAAGCCTTCTCTTGAAAAAGAGGAAGCAATAGAACAAACCCCTGCTCCAGAATACATTGATCTCACAAATCTCAGCCTATTAAATTAAAATATCTCAGAGCTACAAGAGGACAACACTGTAATATATGATGAGTCCTCCAATTCAGATAATAATGAAGATGAGGAAGTTTGTCCTCCTCAAAAGAATCTTTGCCTTAATCCAGTGGAGAAAAAAGAGATGATCCTGGTTGAAACACATCTTCCAAACACTCTTGACCAGGCACTATTTCAAGATCCCTATGCTCACTTATTGAAGGCATTTGAAGAAGGGATAAAGGTCATTAGGAGCAGTGTATTACCAAAGGCAAGAGGATTATTTAGCACTGCTGCTAAAAAACAAAAAGAATGGGAGTGGCCCTGTTTGTCCAGCCTGCCCAAGGAGATGAAGAAGGACCAATCATGGAATCATTTGTTGGATTGGTTGTACTGGAAAAGAGAGTTCATCAGCTAAAACATGTAAATGTTCCAAGTTAGATTAGGTTAGATAGGAAAGCAATAAAGCTCAGCTTTGAGCATTTAGTTAGTTGTTGATTTTTGTCTTGTAAGAAAAAGAAAAATCTAAAAACAATAGAAAAGAGAAAAGAGGGCAGATTATGAAAACAAGAAAGGCACAGCCCCATGCCAAAAAAGAGAAACAAATCTGAAAGTGTGCAAGCTTAAATGCCACTCCTGCAAAACACACTTCTAGTTAGTCAAACTGTTTAATCTTGACTAATTAGCTTTCAATTTTCTGCTGATAGGGTAGTGAATTTGATTTGCCAAACCGTTTAATCTTGGCTTATTAGTAGATAGATTAGGATAGAAATTAAGGTTCAAACAAACTCAAAATCTGAACCAAAGTTTCCAAAGAGAGATGACTCAAAACTGTTTTATTTTTCTGAGTCATAAAAGAGAAAAACTGGTTCTAATTAGCTCAAAAAACAAAAATACGAACCGAGAAAACCCAAGTACATGTAGGTTTAACCCTGAACATAAATTATCTACACACGAATCTTATAACGGAAAATAAACAATAGCGAGAGCATAAAACATAAAACAGATAAACACAGAGATTTTCCCATGGATCCCAAATAGGGACGACCAGCTTGATTTTTCATTATATTTCTTTTAGTGTTACAACACATATATATACATGCCGAAGCATACATAAACCCCAATCCATTAACCCTGGATTAGAACATAACCGTAGTTCCCTTGACCGGATCTACAGCTGAATGAGCCGAAAACTCATCCAGATACAGCTGACATGTGCAAAACCATGCACAAAACCATAGACCTTAGAACTACCCGGCCCGAAGTGGGGAACGGAGGTACCGTCGGGCGCGCACGGACCCCGACGAGAGAGACTCCCCGCCCCCACCGCGGCTCCCATTGCGCCCCGTATGTTGTATACCTCTTGCCCCCAGCGCATGCTTAGTCGTGGAAGAATATAACACATAACCCGACCTTTATAACTCGAACAAAAGTCGAATAGGTACGTAAAAAGAGAAAGGATGTTCTTAAAATTTTTAGATCTTAAGCCTTCATCATTTTGATTTATTTTTCTGCAAATAATAATCTATGTGCAACTTGTTTTTATACCATAGATCAACATCAAGTTAGACTGTTCAATCCTGACTTGTATGCTTTTTAATTTCTGCTTTAGCAATTAGAGAATAAACATTTGTTAGACTGTTTAATCCTAACAGATTAGTAGATTAGGTAGAGAAGCATATGGGCTCAACTGCTTAATTTGAGTCCATGGAGAAATAAGAAGTTGAACTAGATTATATTTTTTGCTTTCAAAAAGAATAAAATGTTGTAAGAGATTTTGCCGATCCAAGTGCACTCTAAGAAGAAAAAATGTTAGATCAGTAGGATTGGGTAGGTAGAAAGCTTGTTGATGAAAGAACCATTTTTTTATTGTTGCTAATATGTTTTCAGAGCAAGATCATCCCAACAAAAGAAGGGTAGCTCAATGAATCAGGCACCGGTCAGCCTCCCAGAGAATGCAAAGTCTGAAGTTCTTGATGCCTTCAAGAAGGCACCATCCCCAGGTGGAGCCACTGTTAGCCACCTATAAATTTGTTATACCAAAAGGTGGCTAAACCATTTTTGGAGCCTTCAAGGAACATATTTTATTGCAAAAAGTGTTGTCTCTTGAAGACTCTTGAAGGCTTCATGCCTCTATCCAAATCTTCACTACTGTCCCCATTTCAATACTCAGAAATTTTGCTAAAATTCCAAGAGAAAGACTGCTGCAAAACCATCATTTTTTCCCCTTCCCCCACTCAAAACTAACTTTCATTTGCTCCCCTTTTTTCTCCATAGAATTCCTCTATTTTTCATGATTTCTCCTTCTTCTCTTCATGAAAAACATTTTTCCATAGTTTAAGACTCATTTTTAAACTATTCTGAAACCCCCGTTTCCTTTGAAAACCATGAAAAAATCTGTAAAAAACAAAGTATTATGACTATGGGTTTAAAACCCCCTTGAGCCAAATCCTAAACCACTCCTTCCATATGCCCACGCCACACAAACTAGGCGTCGACCCATCGAGCGCTTAATCGCATCGCAAATATTCCGAGTGGACAAGTCTTTGTACCACGCCAAAAGTTTCGATGTGATTAAGCCCTGTGTTGTTATCCTCCGATCATATTATTTTTCATATAACCCATGGGCCCGCCTTCGATGCTTAAAACGTTGAAAAATCCATGCCCGATCCATTTTTTCCTTTGAAAATACTAAAAACCCTTTTTTCCAAAGTTTGATCTAAAAAACCAAAGTCACGTGCTATATATAAAAAAAATGGTTAGATTGAAAAGAGCTGATCGCACAATCGCATCGGGAAAATTCAAAATGAGTTGATTAAAAAGACCACATCGAAACTTTCGATGCGATTAAGACCCATATGTTCATGAACCCCGGTCCTTTGTTTTCTTTGCAAAAACCAAGCGCGAAGGCCGAAGCGCTTATCGCGTCGGAAAAGTTCAATGGGTTGATTGTAAAGACTCGCATCAAGACTTTCCGATGCGATTGGGTCTTATATATATATATATATGTTGGGAAAAATACTGAGAGGGGGGGGGGGTGAATCAGTATTTAGTACAGACAATAAAATTTTTTACTTTTTCCTTTCTAAAACCCATACGCTACTTTCCTGAAGCCAGCTCGTGTATACACGCGGATATACTTAATAAAACATGCGTATGTCCAGAGATCTTATTATGCAGATAATTCTTCACTTACGTCATTGTATCATTCATTCATTAGATGTTCAATAAAAATTAAACATGTGCAGTAAGAACAGAATAAATCATCACGCATCATCAACACACATGAACACCAGGATTTAAGGTGGAAACCCAAGTCGGGAGAAAACCACCGCTGTCGTCGTCTCAGTCTTCAATATTTATTATATAAAGAAAACATGTTACAACCATGTACTGGCGCAGACTCATACCAGCACGCAGGCACCCACCTGCAGAAGGCTACAACCTTCTCTCATTTACCAGCCTCTCTTGGAAGGGAGCTACAACCCCCGCTCTCAAGCACAAATTTCTCCTGAAGGGAGCTGCGACCCCCGCTCTCAAGCACTGGGGCCTCTCCCGGAAGGCGGAGCATGGCCCCCTCGCTTCCTCGTTTACTAGCCTCTCCTTTGAAGGAGCCGCGACCCCCGCTCCTCATTTACCACCCTCTCCCCGGAAGGGAGCTACAACCCCCGATCAAAGGCTACAACCCTCAACACCACCATGGACCATGTTTCATCAATTTTCATACTGGATCCAATAGCTTCAATAGATCACAACTTGCAGGCCACTTTTCATCATATTTTCAGACTGGACCCACTCCACACATTTAAGCTCAATCACACATCAAACTGAAACTTATACCCTTATCAATTCATTCAATGAATCATCAACCAATCAATCAAAAACTTGATCTTTTCTCAACATAGTCAGCAACATAATAAATATTCAGAAAACCCAGATCTGTATGAATACATCATAGACAGATAGCAGTAATACAGCAGAATAGATCAAACATTTCATACCACATACTTCAGAAAACCCTAGTTTTCATACGCGCTTTCCATTCACTGATCCTGCGTATATACACGCTTTCAAAAATACAAACCCGCATATACATCTGCACAAATTTCAAAGCTGACTTCAATTCCCATACGTGCTTTCGCTGAATACAAGCCGCGTATATACGTGCTTTCTCCTCGACGAACCTGCGTATAGATATTCAGAAATTTTAGGGTAGTGCAGCTCTCAAAACAGCTCAGATCTTCATTCTTCACTTCAACATAGATTCGCCAGATCACAGATCTAATCATTCCATAAACAGATCCAGAAGATACATATACATTTCAGATCTAGAGATCCCTCTTCATCATTTTCTTCATAGGTGCATCATAGATTCAGATCTATCATCAAACTGTTACCCTTTCCATTCAGATATCCTTCAAAGAGAAGTATTCATTCAAACCCAGACTCATGCCCACACTTTGCACAATTAATTTCTTCTCCTTATATAGATTTAGCCTTTGTCAATACCATGAGCCAAAACCACATCACTTCCGATGGTATTCCTGGACGGGATCTCATAGACAATCTAGCGCTCAATACAATGGGTCAATACCATGGTAGTAACCCCTGGTTTTACACATTTAGAGCGCAATTGATCATACGCGACTTGGCACGTACTTTTCCGCGTACATACGCTACTTCGCCTAAACAAACCCGCGTATGCATAGTGACATGTCTTATTCATCATTTCTCTGGCCCTTTCTGAAGTTCCTTTCTTCTGTACTCCTTATCTGATATGTAGATACATCATCTGTACATATTTGACACATAGGTTGCAACTCATCAAGTCAGTTTCCATCAAGAACAACTTCATCAAACAGGTTGTTATCCAAAGACAACTTCATCACATCATATAGCCAATTCTCATCTCATCAAGTAGATTACCATCAAAGACAACACATGCCAACAATCTTCACATCAGATTTACATCATTAATAAACTCATCAAGCATCAAGAGCAACTTCATCAAGTAGGTTTCCATCATCTTCATCAAGTGGGTTTCCATCAAGGACAACACTCTGCATCATATTGCCAACAATCTCCCCCTTTGGACTTGATGGCAACCACGATGGTGTTTGATCACCACAACAGATAGATACATTAAGCATAATGATATTCTTCCCCTATTCAAACACCATGTCACTCTCCCCCTTTTACATCAAGGGCAAAGGGCGGATCAAAACCAACAAAAGGTTTTTCCCCTCATGTAGAAAGAAGAGCGTTGTAGAAATGATGTACACTGAAGTTACCATGCTCCCCCTGAGTTCATGCTGAATGTTCAAACATATTTTCCAATGAAGTACATGACTCTATGACCTTGCTATCACTAAGGACTCATACTTACATCAAAGATCCAATCAAGTGGATTTACATATGAGACTCAAGTACCCAACCAAGTGGGTTTACAAAATTGACTCAAGTCCTTACATGACTGAATATTACAATTTTACATCATAGGTCTCAACATCACCTTTTTATCAAATTACAAATATGAATTTTTATCACCAATACCAGAAATACCTCAAGAGAGAGATCATATTTTAGAACCATCATAATGCCAACAATGCATTATACTAAGCAAGGCTAATGCTCCCCCTGAAAATGTGCATCCACGCATCCTTTCCATATGACCAAGGCTCCTCCTTAGCTTGTGCAACCTGAATACTTTCAATAGCAAGTCATCAGCAACAATCTCTGCATGATCTGTCTGTATCTCTGAATCATAAGACTTACATCTCATTCATGTGTGAAATCAAGGAATACTCTTCAGCAAAAAGCAAACAGGGCTCATCCATAAACTCATCATAATAAATCATGTATCATGCCATCATCATTTAGAACTAAGACATAAGAAGATATAATGTCATTAATGCAATCATTAATAGTTAGACTGATGCTCCCCCCTGAACCTGTGTTCCTGATCTTCAGCTGTCATACTAATTTTCTTATCATAAATGCATACGCGGCTATCTCCACTGTAACTCACGTGTACACGCGACTTTACTTCATTAAAACCGCGTATTGAAAGTGAAATAATAAAAATTTCACACTCCTTCTTCTCCCCCTGAATTTGTACCACCTGTACCTGTCTTCTTCACAATAGATGCACTGTCAGAAAAAAACATAACCAGAATTACCAAATCAACCATGAGAATCATCATACATTGCTCCCCCTGTGATGATACATTACTAATCTCTATGATGTATCTCACATCATTCCTGCAGTCATTATGAGAAGTAAGCTTTAGAAGCGGATGACTGCAGTAGGGTCAATATTCCCTACGTTTCTGACCGGTCCTCCTTCTTTTTCCAACTTTGCTTGAACTTTCTTATTGTGTGCTGGAAGTTCTCCAATTTCTTAGATCTATTCATCCTGCATTCTTTTTCTACATGTCCATACTTGTTACAAGTATAGCATCTTATGTGACCAGAAAAGTAAGCATAAGGATCATAATGTGTTGTTCTATTCTTCCTTCTATTGCAATCAACTACTTTATGACCATACTTGCTGCATGAAAAACAATATCCCTTGAAGAAACCAGAGTACCTTTCTGTGTAGAATCTGTTTGTTTGTGACTGAAACAATCTACTTCTGCAATTGGCTGCAACATGCCCATAATTATGAAATTTAAAGCATTAAACATTATTGAATGATTTCCTTTGAGTGTTCATGATTGTTGGTTGACTTCTTGTTTCTTTCAACTCTTCAGGTTTTGCATTGACATCCTTTGAATCTTTAGCACTTCCTTGTGAACTAGATTCTCCTTTAACAGTTTCATGAAAACCAAGACCAAGTTTAATAGCAGGAGACCTTTGATTACTAAGAATATTGTCTAGAATCTTAGTACTATCTTGAAACCTCAAGAGTTTATCCTTTTCTTCTAATTTACCTTTGAGAATGTTTACCTCAACCTCCAATTTTTGGCATTGCTTCTTCATGCTTTCTTCGACCCCTTTTCCTTCTTCTACTTGATCATTTAATTTTAAAATTTCTTCCTTCAACCAATTTTCTTGTTCTTCACATGTTTGTAGCAGTTCTTCATTCTTCTTATTTGATTTTTCCAGATCTTCTTTGAGAGAGATGATTTCTGCCTCAAGTCCTTCCTTTTCAAATGGTAGGGGTTCTTCATTCTTCTTATTTGATTTTTCCAAATCTTCTTTGAGAGAGATGATTTCTGCTTCAAGTCTTTCACTTTGATTGGTTGCATAAACATACAACTTTTGATACTTGTCTATCTGTCCATTCAGTATTTTTTTCTGTTCATTCATTCTAGAGATCATATCTTTGTAGATAGATTCTCTCTTATGAAATTGATTCCAATCATTGCTTTCATCATTGATCTTGAGATTTTCTTCTAGACTTATACTGTTACTTTCACTATCTTCACCATTGCATGCACAAGAAAGTGAATCACAAGAACCACATTCAATACCTATTTTATCCTTTTCATTTTCTGCTGCACATGTTTTCTGAGATATCTCCTTTTGAGTAGCCTTCTTCTTTTGCTTCCTTGCCATGAGCACTAGCAGATCTTGGTCAGGATCTTCTTCATCCTCATTTGATAGTTCATCATTATCTTCATTTGCATAATAGCTCTTTCCCTTTTCAAATTGTTTCCCTTTATCATGATTTTCTTCATAAGGACATTTAGCAACATAATGACCAACTCTTCCACAATTAAAACACTTGAAGGGTAGCTTACCTTTGAATCTTCCAGTACTTGGTTGGAGTCTCCTTACAAAATTTGCTTCTTCTTCTTCTGATATATAACTTGATTCCTTGAAAACTTCCTTTTCTTTTCCTTTTGCACACGCCTTAAAAGCAGCTTCTTTGATTTGAGAGGGACCTCCTTGTCTCATTTCATAAGCAGTCAGAATACCATGTAGTTGAACAATAGTAAGAGTTTGCAGATCTTGCCTTTCTTCAATAGCTGACACTTTTGACTCGAATTTTGAAGTTAAAGATCTTAAGAATTTTTCCACCAGAGTAGTATCGGTTATGGTTTCACCCAAACTTCTCATACGATTTACAATATCATCTAGACGTAAAAAGAAACTGGCAATACTCTCATCACTATGCATCCTTAAATTTTCATATTCAATTCAGAGAGTTTGGAGTTTTGCACTTTTTACCTTTGTATCTCCTTCATAGCTCAAAATGATTTTGTCCCATATTTCTTTTGCTGAATTTAGCTGCATCACTTTAGCAAATTCTGGTTCAGACATGCTTCCTAATAAGACATTGATGGCTTTGGCATTGATTTCATATTTCTTCCTTTCTGCTGCATCAGTAGGAATACTTGCCGGATACTGATAACCTCCTTCCACGATTGCCCATACTTCTGCACCAAGACTTTGCAGATATGCTTTTGTTCGTATCTTCCAGAATAACAGATTATTTCCATTTAATAGAGGTGGCCTTATAGACATTACCCCTTCATGACTTCCCATTTCGACGGATCTCCTTCAAGCGATCAAGCTTCTGTAGAAGGACCTGCTCTGATACCAATTGTTGGGAAAAATACTGAGAGGGGGGGGTGAATCAGTATTTAGGACTTACTCAAAACTTTTTACTTTTTCTTACTTCAAAACACATACGCGACTTTCCTGAAGCCAACTCACGTATACACGCGGATATACTTAATAAAACATGCGTATGTCCAGCAATCTTATTATGCAGATAATTCTTCACTTATATCATTCCATCATTCATTCATTAGATGTTCAATAAACAGTAAGCATGTACAGTAATAACAGAATAAACCATCACACATAAGCAACACACATGAACACCAGGATTTTAGGTGGAAACCCAAGTCGGGAGAAAACCACCGCTACCGTTGTCTCAGCCTTCAATATTTTATTATAGAGAAAACATCTTACAACCATGTACTGGCGCAGACTCATACCAGCACGCAGGCACCCACCTGCAGAAGGCTACAACCTTCTCTCGTTTACCAGCCTCTCCTGGAAGGGAGCTACAACCCCCTGCTCTCATTTACCAGCCTCTCCTGGAAGGGAGCTACAACCCCTTGCTCTCGTTTACCAGCCTCTCCTGGAAGTGAGCTACAACCCCTTGCTCTCGTTTACCAGCCTCTCTTGGAAGGGAGCTACTACCCCTTGCTCTCGTTTACCAGCTACCACTGGAAGGGAGCTACAACCCCCTCACTGAAGGCTTCGACCCTCAACACCACCATGGACCACGTTTCATCAATTTTCATACTGGATCCAACAGCTTCCATACAACACAACTTGTAGGCCACTTTTCATCATATTTTCAGACTGGACCCACTCCACACATTTAAGCTCAATCATACATCAAACTGAAACTTATACCCTTATCAATTCATTCAATGAATCATCAACCAATCAATCAACAACTTGATCTTTTCTCAACATAGTCAACAACATAATCAATATTCAGAAAACCCAGATCTGTATGAATACATCATAGACAGATAGCAGTAATACAGCAGAACAGATCAGACATTTCATACCACATACTTCAGCAAACCCTAGTTTTCATACGCGCTTTCCTTTCACTGATCCTGCGTATATACGCACTTTAATGAATACCAACCCGTGTATACATCTACACACATTTCAGAGCTGATTTCAATTCCCATACGTGCTTTAGCTGAATACAAGCCGCGTATATACGTGCTTTCCCCTCAACGAACCTGCGTATAGATCTTCAGACATTTTAGGGCAATGCAGCTCTCCAGAACAGATAAACAGCTCAGATCTTCATTCTTTACTTCAGCACAGATTCGCCAGATCACAGATCTAATCATTCCATAAACAGATCCAAAAGATACATATACATTTCAGATCTAGAGATCCCTCTTCGTCATTTTCTTCATAGGTGCATCATAGATTCAGATCTATCATCAAATTGTTACCCTTTCCATTCAGACATACTTCAGAGTGAAGTATAAATTCAAACCCAGACTCATGCACACACCTTGCACAATGAATTTCTTCTCCTTAAATAGATCTAGCCTTTTGTCAATACCATGAGCCAAAACCATACCACTTCCGATGGTATTCCTAGATGGGATCAAATAGACAATCCAACGCTCAATACAATGGGTCAATACCATGGTAAAGTCCCCTGGTTTTACAAATTTAGAGCACAATTAGGCATACGCGACTTAGCACGTACTTTTCCATGTACATACGCTACTTCGCCTAAACAAACCCGCGTATTCATAGTGACATGTCTTATTCATCATTGCTCTAGCCCTTTCTAAAGTTCCTTTCTTCTGTACTCCTTAGCTGATCTATAGATACATCATCTGTACATATTTGACACATAGGTTGCAACTCATCAAGTCAGTTTCCATCAAGAACAACTTCATCAAATAGGTTTTTATCCAAAGACAACTTCATCTCATCATATAGCCAATTCTCATCTCATCAAGTAGATTACCATCAAAGACAACACATGCCAACAATCTTCACATCAAATTTACATCATTAATAAAATCATCAATCATCAAGAACAACTTCATCAAGTAGGTTGCCATCATCTTCATCAAGTGGGTTGCCATCAAGCACAACACTCTGCATCATATTGCCAACAAATATAAAACTCCGCCCCTCCAATTGCGATGGCCTGATCACATCAGAAACCTTTGTAAGGCTCCTCCGATTGTGTGTTCATTTGAAACTTCCGATTGTGATGGCCTGATCGCACCATTGCATTGGCCCTCCCCGATTGTTCAATCGCATCGCAACTTTCGATTGCTGCATGTGTTTATTTCCTCCGATCAGCCAGTCCCCTGATTCATTCTCCACCATTGATCTAATCCTTCGATCCACCGCCTCATTTCTTCTATAAATACTTGAAGAAGATGAGATAGGGTTGGTTGTTGGTTGATCACTAGTTTTAATATTGAAACTCTCTGAAATAAATACATAGTCTGTTGAAGTTGAAGAAGAAATTGAAGTCTTGGAAGCCCTGATGATGTTGTTGCATGCTTGTGACTGAGAAGGCTCTATCATTGGATCCATGAGCTTGGCTGTTGGTGAAGTATTCTGAACTGTTTAATGTTTTTCCCCTATTTTCATTATGTTCCATAACTTCTTACTACAGTAGGATAGAAAGTATTAGGCTAAGAAATGACTCCTGGAAGCACCTTAGACCTGTTCATCCTTCACTGTTTCATGTTTTCTTCTGCTGAAGTATTTTAGAGTCTTTAATCTCTCTCTTTATTCTTCATGCTTGTTTATTTCCTTAATAGTTCGAATAGTTGGTTTCAGCATGATTTATGGTTTTCCCTGCTTGTCTGCTGCCACTTAAAAACTGTTATTGAAGTCTCCCTTTGAAGTTTCTTGTTTATAGTGAATCAAGGAGGTCTGTTCCGATCTTGCCCTTTGTCCTTGCTTAAACAGTTGCCTTGAAGGTCTTTATAGTTGTAATCATAGATGTATTAGGTGTTCCCTCTTCTATGACTGCAATTATCAGTGAATCTTTTATGTTTTCTAAGTCATTTGAAATAAAATATTTGAGGAAATAGGGTGTTCCCCGAATCTTAGATTTCATTTTGAAAGTTGTCTTGAAGTCATTATTTGCTTAAAGAATGTTTGTAGAATTTATGGTTAGCCCTATCTATCAAATATTTCTTTATTGTTCAAGTTATGTTTTCAATTTCAATTCGTTGAGAATTAAAATTCTCTTTCCAAATAATTGATGTCCATCTCATTCCAAAACCAAAGGATCCTGTGGCCAAGTTACATTTGCCCTCTCATAGCCCATATACATTGATGAGTATGTTATGACCTCTTTTTTACTCCATTTCCCAATGAACCAGATGTTCCTTCATTCTATATATCTTTCCTAGGCCTTTCATGTTCTGTTGTATCAATCCAACCAAACAAACAAACAAACACCTGCACTTAATAACTAGTCTAAAATCCATATTCTAAGCACACAAGATAAGCCTTTGCAAACAAACATTCGAGAGATCCCTCTCTGAGAACAGGAGGACTAGATCCTGAAACTCTAAAGATTAGTTCTGATGTTGCCTTGTCTTTTGATTTGCCAAACTATCAAAACACGGGACACCAACAAATCACACATTTGTCCAACACTGAGCAGATTGTGATTCATGTTTTCAACCAATAGAACATTCTTGGCTAGAGCATCTTTCCTTCCGAGAATGATGGTACCTGATCCTATAACATTTTAAGATCCATCATTTCCAAAGGACATGGTTCCATACTTCTTCTCTTTTAGAGATACAAATTTCTTTCTATCTCCATTCATATGTGTTGAGCAACTGCTATCAACATACCACACATCTTTGTTGTTTTTAGCCTTGAGAGCGAGAGCACAATTATCAGTCTTCTTCTCCTTCCATGTTCGTTTGTTCTATGGCTTCGAAGATTATTCTAAAGGATTTTCAAGTCTGCAGTCTCTGGCTATGTGTCCAAAGTTTCGACATTTTTAAAATTCAATATTATTTATTAAATGTTCAAATATATTGATGTTTCGTTGAGCCCTGGGAGGTTCATATTTGACAGATCTCCTGGAATTGTATTGGTTCCTAGGGTACGTGCGACATTCTACAGCTTTATGACCAAATTTTCCACATGAATAACAATAGCCATAAAAAATATGTTGGTACCTGGATGGAAATCTTCGTCGAGGAATTGTCTTCCAAGGCTGTTCTTGCGAATCTTGTCCAATGAAGTCTACATGCATGTCAGATCTCATAGGTTCATTGTATTTTGTTGTAGAAGGTCATGCTTCTTCTTCTTTGTAACCGATGCCAATTTTGTCATTGTAAGATCGTTGATTGTTGATGAGTTCTTCCAATGCCCTTGAGTTGTTGGCATAGTTTTGGATAGTTTTTCCTTTCTTCACTTCCTCACGCAGCGAGACTACTTCAGCTTCTAATTCTTCCCTTTCTTGGTTTCTTTCTTCCAAATTCTTTTGAAGTGACTCTTCAATGCATTTGTGTTCTTCAACTTCAATTTTGAGACCTTGAACTTGTTCTTCAAGAGTATTGGAATGGATCTTCTTAGCCTTGAGCTCTTTTATAAGCTTGATTGCCTCCTTAAAAAATTCTTCTATGGTCAACCCTTATTCTTCGTTGTTTAATACCTCTTGTTTAATGTGCTTGGCCATAAACAATACTCTCTCATTGGCTTCTTCTTCATTGTCATTTCCTTCATCGAATGATGAGCTATCTTCTTTAGAGAGAAAGTTTCTTTTGAATCCTTTCTTTTTTCTTTCCTTGTTGAATTTCTTAAAGCCTTTCTTTTCTTTTGAGTTTGAATTTGATGGTTAACCCATAAAGACAATATTTGGAAGGAATCAGATTAAGAAAATTGAAGTAACCAACCCGAAGTACGTTTCTGGCATGCACAAAATGTAGATAGCACATGACAGAAACCCTCTGAACCAACCAATAATGAAAGCTGACAAAGAGCCGAGATATCCACCAATAGGGTCAAATGAAAATCAAGGTACTACATGAATCCCAGGTGTGATAATGTAAGTTGAAGTCGAACACAAGGGAAACCACTCAGTCAAAGACCCATGATGTTGATCAAATGATGAGCACAAGGTCACCTATCAATGATGTAAATAGGGCCAGGGTGCGCCGGCTCTAGGTTTACTCTCAGAGAAATATATCAAAGTCGATAAGAGACAAACTCGCCAGCAATAAGTCAATGGAGACCTTCTCAAACCAGCACGAGCAAATGACCAAATAGCTGATGTGATAGAACAAGACTCGAATAGACCGGGATGGCCGACTAAAAAGTGAGTCAAGAGACACTGTAGAAAGGCCGACTCAAGTTAACTTCCCTTGAAAAAAAGCATGACTCATTTTGACTATGGCAACAAATGATAAATTTGTATAAGTTTGTCATGCAGAGGCATAAAAAAACCCTCCATATGATTGGAAGAGATAACCAACTGGGGGAGTACTGACTCGATAACAAGGTTATGGCTTCTCCTAAGTCAAAAACTAAAACCATCCCAAATGGAGAAAAGACTTGGCTATTTTGTGATTTTTCAAGGGTGACACAACTGACTCTTTAGCTGCCATCAAATATGGAAGTATTGTCTCGTTCTCGCTCTTTTTCAAATTTTTTATTTTTTTGTCTTTTTCGTATTTCAAAGCCTAAAAATGAATAAAAGAATGCTTATATTACAATGGATAGAACGAGTGTCAGTAAACAGATGCACTAGTTCCCGAGATAGGAACAATCCTATGCTCAATGCAAGGTGCCGAAAACTGGTAAGTGACACTCAGAGGAATGTTCCATCCATGGGTATAGGTGTCAAGTTGCGAAGGCTAAGTGATAGCACGGTTAACTTTGCAAAAAGACATGGTCAAATATGACTTAAACATGAGTCAAAATGAAGTCGGCTAAAGGCCAAGATAAACAAGTGGTCAATATGCAATGCAGCAATACAACTCAACAATAAAATGGGAGCCTCTAAGGTATATGGCCATAATAAAAATTGCGAAGAAGAAGAAGAATGAAGCTTCAACACATAAGTCATGACGAGACTAAAGAGGACTCCCAAGCCTACACAGATTGCAGCATGGGCAACAAATGCTAGCGAGGAAATAAATAGGAAGCCCATTTAAAGGATGGCTCTACCATCATATCATGATTTAAAAATCGGCAAGTGAAATTGGTTAAATAGTCATAATATGATGGGGTCGACCCTATGGAAATATTTTGAAATGGAGGCTAGTATGCATAAGTGCAATGGAAAGTGAATTCCCTAACCTATATGTCAGTTCAGAATCAAATACCTGACATGACAGGCCAGCGGTCATGGATCCGAAGCAAAGATTGGAAATATCTCAAAATCACCAGAATGGACCTGAACTTTTCCCAACACTTACAAGCCAAAATGTTAAATAGTCATGAACAAATTCAAAAAATAAACAAAAATGAAATTTAAGAAAAAAATTGGAATTCTACGCATAAATAGGCCTTTTGGACTCACATTTGGTCATTTTTGATGTGAAGAAGTTGAGAAAGTGCTCTGGAGCAAAAAACCCCTTTCTTGCAAATGGAGCAACTGTCCACCGAATCGATCCAAATCAGTCAGGTAAGCCTCATACTCAGCTTGTTTATCAATTTTGTTATCATTTCAATCAAATTTTAGGATTTTTTTACCATAGAAATATATGTTTTTTTTTTTTTTTACGAAACCCTCTGCGCATGTAGGTTCATCATGATGAACTGTTGATTATGTATATTCTTTGCACGACTAAAGGTACACACGGGGGTCATAGGTGGGGCGATAATTATACACATTCATGTAAGCGTAGTAGAAATAATCGAGAGGAGGTGGCAGCCCCCTTTGTTTGGGGTCGAGGCGGCGCCCCGGGAAGAATTTGTTGGACCCTATTTTTTTCGGTGGGGGGGACCCACCCATGGTTTTGTATGGGATCTTATGGTTTTGGGGTATGATGTTTTTCGGCCCCTTGTATTTTGTATATCCGATCAAGGGAACTATGGTTATGTTCTAATCCAGGGTTAATGGATTGGGGTTTATGTATGCTTCAACATGTATATATATGTGTCGTAACACTAAAAGGAAAATAATGAAAAATCAAGTTGGTAGTCCTGATTTTGGATCCAGTGGAAAATCTCTATGTATATTTGTTTTATGTTTGATGCTCTCGCTATTGTTTATTTTCTATCTTTAAAAAAGATTCGTTTGTAGATAATTTACGTATGGGGTTAAAACCTACGGAGCACGCTACGCATATAAACGTGATTGTGTCCGGATGAAGTGGCTGACATGCATGACGAATTTTAAAATTGAAATCTAAGCTGGTTAATAGATGAAATGATTCGGATGGTAATTTGGAGGAAAGAGAGCATAGCACAATTGATAATGAGGTTATGCAGGACCAGGCATCCTTAGATATCCTTCGAGGATGTGGTTTATTAAAATTCTTCAAAATTCCAAATATGAAAACTAACACACGATTTCTCAAGATATTAGTGAATTATTGGGATCCGGATGAATATTTCTTCGTGATAGATCAAAATCCACTAGTAATTGAAGTGAAAGACATCTATTTCATAATTGAGCTCTCTCGGAGAGGGGAACCAGTTATCTTGCAGGGTAAGCCCACAGGAGGGCTTAATGTCGATGACTATATCCAAGTTTACTATGTTGAGGGTACTAAGAAGGCAGGGACACAAATCCCAATTAGAGATGTGCGAGATATGCACATGAAGATCCTTCTTTTCACCATTGTGAGAGTAGCAGGATCAACATCCTTACACCAGGCTTCACGAGGAGGCATGAGTCTGGTAGTGGATTGCTTGACCATGCTATATTATTGGTGCACAACCTTATTGGAAAACCTGAAGAAACATTTGACTTCTATCTAGTAAAGAAAAACAAAGAATTTTGGCTATGGTACCATTCTCTGCACATTCTTCTTTGAGAGAGTTCCAAGGCTTCGTCCCAAGATCATCTCTACCATCAGTAACCCTCATTATCCACGAATAGCTAGATGGGTAGACTTGATGAAGGGATTGGTGGGTAGTGAGGTCCCCCAGACTACGTGGGATGATGAGTTCATTCTATGGTGGGGAGAATAGGTCATCTCAGTAGAAGACTATCCCTATGCTGGGATGGATTTCAGAGCAAATCCAGATTTGGTTCTTCCACCCGGTGCATCATGGGGGGGGATTGGTAAGATCGCATAATTATTTTTTATTATATGATTTTTTTATTTTTCAAATTATATGAAAATGAAAAAAAAAATTGTTAGGACAATATGACTTAAAAAAATTTATGATCATGATGCAGACATGGGACCAATGAGACCTGAGGGTTTCCCTAGGCATAGGCACCATGGAAGAGAGGCTAATGATGTTGTTGAAGACCCGGGGAGAACCCTCCATTCCATTCAGATAAACTTGGATAGTTTGACTCGCCAAGTCCCTATGGCAGCCATAGAGGATCTCCCAGAGGCTATCTAGAGACAAGTGGTTGGAGTACCACATGACTGGGTGCGGATATTCTGCCGTGTAGCTACAAATATTGTGTTCTTCTGGAACACCTATCCTGGGTAGGGCCCTCAGGGATTTATTTTATTTGATCAGATGACTGTAATAGTTTTTTATGATAGACATGATCGGGCATAAGCCATAATTTTGTAGGACAGGATGGTCTGATTTTTGTATATTTTGAACACACTATGATATATGTGTGTGTGTGTGTGTGTGTGTGTGTGTGTGTGTGTGTGTACATAGCAATTTTATATGATGTGATTGTCCCAAATGTACAATGATGAATGATGTTTTTGATATTTTTAAAGTATTGAATGATTAATATGCCAATCAAGTGCTTGATTAGCTAATGAGTCTGCTAACCAATTATCTGAACGAGGAATGTGAATGAATGTAACATATTGAAATGAACATTGTAAAAAATGCACTCTCATAAATAATCGATGCAAAAATGGGTCTTTGACATGATAGGTGTTATTTAATTGCGAAACCACCAGTTGCGAATCCAGTTATACTACTTACAAATCAACACCAAGATATATTACCTCCGAGAGTAGGTTGACCACTGCAGTTTAATCTGCCACATTGCTGAAAGCAGGACCAATGCATACACCCCTTCAGACTAGCAACTGACCGGATGGATAGTGAAGTACCCAAGCCACGGAAGCAAGATTCCGGGTATGTCTATTAGCACCATCGGCAAAGTCAAAATGACTCATCTCATCCAAAAACACCTGCCTAAGCAGATCAAAATCATCAAAGTCACATCAAAAAATAGATAAACAGACATGTACAAAAATACAATATATACAACAAATAAAATGCTAGGTCGAAGCCTAGGCATTATACTTCTTCAGATATAGCCAATTTCTAGGCTCTGCAAGCTCGTTTCCATCGAAATCAGCCAAGGCATAAGCTCCCTTTTTCAGGACCTTTTTAACAATAAAAGGGCCATACCACATGGATTTGAACTTGCCTGCCCACAAAGCATCCTTGTATTGGGCATAAACCAAAACAAGGTCACCTTCATAGAAAACCCTAGGTTTGACCACCTTATCGTATTGAACCTTCACTCATTTCTTATGAGAATAATTCATTGTCGCTGCATCTTGGCGCTCCTCACAATATGTTCTATATGGATAAGGCGTTCTTCGAGACTAGAAGTGGCAGGAAGAAGTTCAAATGCCAGCTCAATGGAAGGAATTTCGCATTCAATAGGAAATATATATTCCAGCCCATAAACCAGTTGGAACAGAGTGAATTCAATTGCAGTCTTCACAGACATCTAGTATGCCCAAAGTGCAGGGTACAACATGACGTGCCAATTGGATCTGGATTTATCAATTCTCCGTTGAAGAATAGCCTTCAAGGAATTATTTATGACTTCAACCCTCCCACTGGCCTGAGGATAATACATAGATGAATGCTCCTGCCGAAAACCAAATTTGAGAGCCAATTCAGCCATCGTGATGTTCTGAAATGACTGCCATGGTCAGTGACAATCTCATTGGGGATACCAAAGCGAGAAATTACTTGGTTGAACAGAAACAGGGTTTTTCTCTCACCATCATTCGCAAAAGTAGGCATAGCCTCAGTCCACTTCGTAAAGTAGTCTACTGCTACGATAATGTGCTTATGACCCTTTGTTGAAGGTGGGTTACAAGTATTATAATCAATACGCCACTTTGTGAACGGACCGACATTGACAACAGGAAAGAGTGGAGCTGGATGAGCGCGCATCTTCTGAGTATAGACTTGACAAGGATGACATTTTTTTACCGCCTCAACATAATCTTTGAAAATCGAGGGCCAAAAATATCTTGCACGCGAGATATTTTGGGCTATAGCAAGCCCAGATAAATTAACACCACAAGATCCACTGTGGCAATCATTTAGTACAACCTCAGCTTCTTCAAGAGTCGAGAAGTGTCTATGGATCGAATCAACCTTACGACTATATAGAGTGTCACCGATAGTACCTATCTTTCAAAAAATTTAAGGGAAAATTCACAGTCTGGAGATAAACAATGAGATCTCCATACCAAGGATCCTGTGAAGAAATGAGGAAAAGATGTTCATCGGGGAACAACTCTTCATAAACAATATCTTCTCCACAAGGCAACTCAGAGATCAACTCCGCAAATACCAAAGATTTCTTGGATTTGGCAGACAGGAATTCGAGATAAAACTCTTGCAAAATGACAATCCATCGATTCTATTTTCCCCTAATCACTCACCTACTGAGAAAAAATTGAAATGGATTAACTATTGCCAAAACATAAGTTTTGGGAAGAAGGATATAATGCATGAGCCATTGGACAGCATGGAAAGCTGCCAAAGCTAATTTATCAATTGGAGAATATCGGAGTTCATGACCCACCAAGCCTTGACTAAGGTAGTAAACAACATGCTCACAAAGAGCATCATCTTCCTGAACCAGAACCATACCGATAGTAGATTCTGATGCAGCGAGATACAAAAGGAAATCTCTGTTATAATCAGGTGGACTCAATAATGGAGCAGAGGTCAATGCCTTTTTCAAAGCATCGAACGAGAGTTGAGCAAAGTCATCCCAAAAGAATGGAACTCCTTTCTTTAACAACCTCATAAATCCTTTCGTCACCTCGACATAATTAACGATAAATCTCCTTAAGAAATTGGCTTTACCTTGTAGACTTTGAAGTTGACGAATTGAAGACGGGGGAGGCAACTGAAGAATTGCCTCAACCTTGAAGGGATCCATCTGAATCCCTTTCATAGACACGATGAATCCCAACAATCGACCGAATGTGACGGCGATAACGCATTTATTAGGTTTCAACTAAATTTTATAATAATGACACCATTCAAAAACTTAACAAAGGTGTGAAGGATGATCAATTCTCTTTCGAGAACGAGCAGCTAAATCATCCAAATATGTTTGATGTCGTGGAAGGAATAGGACATAGCCCGCTAGAAAGTAGCTGCAACATTTTTACGTCCAAAAGACATATTTTTGTAAGAAAATGTACCCCAGGGGCAAACAAAAACAGTCTTATGCTGATCTTCAGAACAGTTGTATTGATGCGATTGTATACTGAAGGCCTTCCATGAAGGAAAATCTAATTTCCACTGAACACTCATCAATAATTTGATCAATAAATGGTGTAGGGTATGTTAGCCCCCACATGGTACGACGCGAAGATAGGGGCTAAGTCATTGTTGAGTCTTCAAGGAATGCCTTTCCCCTGAAAACCCATCCTCCTTTAAGTCTCTCAATTCCTGTGCCTGATGCAAATCCCCCTCTACTAATAAATTGCTAAAAAGGGCCTATTATTCCCTCCTTTACCCCTGCAACATACATCAATTCCCCTTCTTTCCCTTTGTCTGAATTCCCTTCATTTCACACCCAATTAGCCTCTACTTTGTTCCCCTGTCTTCCCCTTCTATTCCCCTTCTTACCCTTTGAATTTCCCCAAAATCCCCTTTAAAGTCCCCCCTTAACCTTTGCTGACCATCTTCCCCCCTTTATTTCTCTATCGTTCCCCTTCCCAACCTTCAAAATCCATTAAAACGGGCCAAAAACACACTTTCCCGACTTTATAACAGGCCCTAGCCCCTTTCCCGTTAAGCCCCTTCAACCACTTCCCCACATATGCCCGTCACCCAAGACCAAGCGCTTAAGCCTTGGGGGCCAATCGCAATCGGAAGCCGGGCGGGTGCGAAAATCCTTTGTAACACTGAAAAAACCCGATGCGATTGTTTTATTACGATAAGTCCCGCGATCTGTTCCGCACCGTTGATATGATCTCCAGATCTAACGGCTGAGCGCTAATCGCAGCCCCCACCTAATCGCAATCGGAACATGTTAAGTGCGCCCTCCGATCAATCGCTGCCCATACTCCCGATCCTCCGATGGTCTTCCCCACCGTTGATCTGGACCCGAGATCAACGGCTAGCGCTCAATCGCAATTCCCCTTCTGATCGCAATCGCAGGTACCGTCTCTCTACCTCCGATTGCGATGCTCCGATTTAATCTCTGCCGTTCATCTCACAGTCGATCCAACGGTCCCGCGTTGATCGTGCTGCCCCTCCGATGGTTTTCCCCACCGTTGATTCCCCCGCTGATCCAACGGACAGCGCTCAATCGCAACCCTTGTCCGATCACAATCGCAGCTCCCAGTGGTGTAGCCCCGATTGAGATCTCTCGATCAAATCTCAGCCGTCCATCCTCCCGCAGATCCGACAGCCATCGCAACTCCCGATTCCCCGATCGCACTGCCCCTCCGATTACACCTCCGTCGTTGATCTGGACCCGAGATCAACGGTTATCGCTCAATCGCATTACCCCCCCCGATCGCTAATGGAAACCCCTTCCCTCCGTCTCCCGATTTGATCTCAGCCCTCCGTTTAATCCATGATCCGATGGCCATCGCACTCCCACTCCAATCGCAATCGCAAATTCCAAACGATGCCATTTTCCTCCCCTTGCGATTGCGATCTTCCGATTACATCTCCGCCGTCCGTTTCCTCCCGGATCTGACGGATCAGGTTTAATCGCCCTCCGCCTCTGCTGGGTCCCACCTCTTACATGCATTTCGTTGCATTTGTTTGCATTTCCATACATTCTTGCCAAAGTCTAAGGTTTCGATATGTCTGATAAGTGAGCCCGCAGATCAATCTCCACCGTTGATCTCCATCTCCAGGGCTGAATCCAACGGTCTGCGCTGCATGATCATACCAAACCCTATTATCCGCGCATTCCACCACTCCACTGCATTTTCATCGTTCTTTTACACAAAAGCATTGTTTCCACCACCGCCGCACTACCATTTCGTCCACCCTGCACCCATCGCTCCGTCTACTGTTTTCTTCATGAGTTTTGCTATGTTGCAGAGTTTCTAGAGGAAGAGGACCGCCGTTGTTCAATGTACTACCTCAATGGCGAGCGGCGCAGTTAGGATCAACTCTAATGAGCTAGTACCATCAAGAAAGTCAAGGAATGGGGCCGTCAGGACTCACATTAATGGGGAGCAGAGTTCAAACGCCGAAAATCCTTCCGGCGCCATTAAAATATTGAGCTAACTTGACAGAGGCAGTAATGAAGCAGCAAGGATTTTCAATACAGAGCAGAGGGATTAATGCGCGTCAATGAAGATCTTGAGCCCTAAAACAGAGGTTTAAAGAGGCAAAGCATCATTTTGAAGACCCCGAGGATCGATTCTGGAGATCCTGAACATCAATAAGAGGTAATATCAAGGTTTTCTTATCAGCAGAATGTTTTTCCATAAAGGACAGGTCTCCCATACAGTCTTTATTATGTGTCGTGTCCTTGAAGGAATTTCTCGTCCCAACTATAGTTCAAAACAATCTAACATCCATGAGGTGGACCCCACAGCAAGTTCTTTCATTTTGTTCAAATCACCTGGAGTACTGCAGCCAAAAGGTCAAATCATATCCGGAGCAGATCTTTCTTTCACGAGGAAGGTGACAAAGATTAGATATACAGTGCATCAAGCAGAATGGGTCTCGGCCCTGCATTCATTATTGTGTTTAAATGTAACATTTAAAATTCACCTACCTCCTCAGTCGGTCCTCTGTGTCTCTTCTGATATAAAGCACAGAGGGATATCATTGTAATGGTTGTTGTTGCCTTGCTAGGCATCTGTGTTAGAGTTCGGTTTGGTTGTTAAGACGACCTTAGGAGAAGTTACGCAGGAAGTGGTTTGTATGTAATAGGTACAGGGAGGAGGAGTTACAGGGCCCATGACCAGCCATTGAGCTTATTGTACATGACTGGTTTTGCATCTATTAATCAAAGCACATTTCACAGGATCCTGGTCTATTACTATTGGTGATGTTTTCTCACTCTGTTTATTACATTTCCATATTGTTTCATGTTCTTCTGGTAGGCATCAGAATAATGGTATAGGATTCACCCTTGTTAGGTGCCCTATGCTGTCTACTCTCCCTACCTTTATGTTTTCTGCTCTATGTGCTATCTAAGAGCTGGTTTCAGTTGATTTAACCAGCGCAGCGGATGTTATTGCCTGCTGGCTGATGTATGAATTGGTTGAATCGGTGCTTAGATGTTCTTGCTGGGTTTAAGCTGGAAGGTTTGGGAACACTGGGGATGAGTGTTAGCCCTGTCCACTAGGATCCTTGCATGACCAGCTTACCTTTCTAAGATCCCTTCGTTTATCTTATCTTTGTTTTCCCTTGGAGTTGCTAAAGCAGACCTGGAGTTAAATGACCTCTGGTCTGATCTATAAGCAGCCCCTTTGTCTCTTTGAGAGCTGCCTTTGAGTATGTCCAAGCAGGTCTGGAGTTAAATGACCTCTGACCTGATCTATAGACATAAATTTGGTTGTTCTCCTTCTTTCACTTTCCTTCCTTAATGTTCCACCCCACTCTCTAATCTAAAGATCCTTTAGTGTAGATGACTTGCCCTTTGGAAGCCTTGGCTAGCTGTTGCAAGTAATTCCCTTTCATGACTCCATAGCCCAATGGATGGCACGGTCTTGGCCCATTCTCCTTGCTGAAAACATCCTGCTGCTTTGTTCCTTTTCTCCCATTGCTTTCTCGGCCTATGATCTCCTAACCAACCCAGCAACCCTTCAACCAAATCACTTTAAACCCCCCTTTGTGCTTCATAACTAGCCTAATATCTCAATTCGAGCTTTAAAGACATATCATTCTTTGCTCTATTGGAGATATCCCTCTCCGGGTCCAGGAGGGCTAGATCCTAGGGCCCCAAAGTGGTTCTGATGTTGTCTCATCTTTTGGTCTTGCCAATCTGGCCAAAACATGGGAACCCCAACATAATGGCGACTCCACTGGGGAATTCTGAGTACATTTCGTCTTAAACACTCTTTAAACCTCAGAAACTTAGAACTCTGGCTAGGTTGACGGTAAGTCACACCTTTCTTGAATCAGCCTCCATTATTGAATATCCACCATACTCTTAGACAGAGCCTGGATAGGGCCAGGTAGCCTCCAGATCTCATCCTCTATTCAGGGGTGACATATCTGGTAAATGCCCTCCCAGTCAATCTCTGGTTGGAGCTTGTTGCTTTAGAGGAAATTCCTGAAAGGTGATAGTGCCTGAGCACTGTGGTGGACAGTGTACCCTAGAATCATCCTAAACCCTCCACTTGGCGACTCCATTGTTCCTAAACGTTAAAGACTCCACTGGTGATCAGTAGGCCTGCTGATTATCTCGGTTTCACATCAGACTCCACTGGGAGACCAGTCCCAAAGCATAATGAAGACTCCACAGGGAGGCCAGTTCCCAAGACAACATTAACCACAGTAGAAATAACAAGTAGGGCTAAGTTGCTTGGCTTATAAACAACACTCTGGCTCACAGAACCGTTCATACAAGAGCTTTCCCTGATCCAAACCCACCTGAAATAGTTGATAATCCTGAGAAAATCCTTAAAAGAACACCTGTGAGTAGGAGATCAACTATTTCCAGCAACATTCATAGAGCCAATTCTGCACCAGAAGATCTTGCAGCTCTATTAGACCCTTGCTTCTACCTAGACCTCCAAAACAGATTACCTATAACTAGGTCATTCAGTGTTTTAGACCAGCCAGACACTAGGGACAGCGAAACCCCCCTTTCCACACCACCCGATCTCCACTTTCTCCAAAACTCGGGGCTTTCTCACCCTAGATCTACTCAACAGACTTCTGCTGGTCCTACCATCCCTGTCATCCAACTACCAGCTGCTCAAGCCAACCCTATACCTCATCAGAACATCATCATGGTAGCCTGGTATGCACCTCTAGTTTTACCCTAGCCTCTACTGCCCTTACCAGATGATTATCAATCAAAAATCCCACACTTCCCTGCTAAAGAGCCTACAACTGCACAACAACATGTAGATAAAATGGAGGACTCTTTCGACTATATGGAAGTTGATGATGAAACAATCAAAATGAGAATTTTTGCGCAGAGCCTGGGGGGAGAGGTTAAAAAGTGGTTTAAAAACCTACCTGCTGGTAGTATCCAAGATCTCCCTGCTTTATACCAGACTTTCATCAACAAATGGGAAACTAGAGCAAACCCTCGCCAGCTCCTAGCAGAGTACATGTCCCTTAAGAGGAACGTAGGGGAAAGTGTTCATGATTACACCACTAGATTTAACAGTATTTACAACGCTCTTCCCCCACACATGAAACCTCCACAAGGTATGGCCCTGGCCAAATACCTTGATGGATTTGATGCTGACATGGCCTATGAACTTAGGGATAAAGAATATACCACGTTGGAGGATATGCAGAAAGGGGCAGTAAACATAGAAGCAAATCTGATTGAGAAAAGAGCAAAACTGAGATCTAAGAAGAGGGTAACATACAGGGATGATAATGTAGCCTCCACGTCTGACCCCAATAATGAACGCGTGTGCAGAGAAATGGAAGAGATGAAACAAATGATGAAAAAAATGGCTGTCACGGTTAGTAACCTAAGCAAAAATCAGAATCAAAATCAGAACTTTAGAAGAAACAACAACACCCCCAACAGACAGAAAGAGTCAGATCAGCAAGTCATTCCCCCTTTCCAAAAATTTCTTGATGAGGATGAGGGAATCATAGAAGAGTCTGAAGGGAATGTGATAAACATGTTCGAAACAGAGGACTCAATTCTGAACTGTGACTCAGAGGATGATCAGCCCTCATCTTCATATTGGGATGAGGAAAGATTAAAAACTGAAGAGTACAGACTTGGGTACCAAGATGCCATGTTACAGGTCAGAGAACAATATGGGCTCAGGAGCAAAAAGAACCAAGACACTTCCAAAACCAAAACTCCTGAGGTGACCATCAAAAAGAGGCCTGAAAAATCTTCTAAAGTAACTGCTGTAAACGATAAATCAACAGCTGAGAGTTCTGAGAAAAACCAACAGAAAGGCAACCAAAACAATGAAAAACAAAGTCAACCAACCAGTAGCACTAGCACCTCAGTTAGTGCTCCTGATAAAACTATGTCTACACATGTACATAATGAGAAAACACAAACTAATTTAGCTACTAAGGTAGTTGCAAATAAAACAGAGTTGAACACTTCCAAGAGTCAATCCACTTTCAGTTTAGAAAGCGAGATTGCAAAAATTAAAATCTCTGTACCATTATCTGAGCTGGCCTCTCAGGATGTATATAAAGGCTAGATTTTGAAAGCATTAAATCTGAGTATAAATAATGACACTGTAAATTTGAGTGATGATCAGCCTGCCCTCTTATTCGGCCCCAAGATTGAGGGGAAATTTCAGGAAGGGGTAGTTCCACCTTTTTATATCAGTCTTAACATTCATGACAAGATCCTCCATAATGCCATGCATGACTCCGGTGCATCACACAATCTAATGCCTAAGGTAGTCATGGAGAAGTTAGGCCTCGAAATCACCAGACCCTATAAAGACTTGTATTCTTTTGACTCGAGTAGGGTAAAATGTCTTGGCCCGATCAAAGACTTGTGTGTGAGTTTGACTCAAATTCCTGCGAAATGTATGGTCATGGATGTAGTGGTGGCAGACGTGCCACCCAAGTATGGCATGCTGTTGTCAAGATCATGGGGAGCCAAGCTGCAAGGCACCATGCAGATGGATGGCTCATATGCCACTATCCCTATATTTGGCCAATTAAGAAGACTGTATAGAGAGTCCCAAATGAAATTCCTATTCAGTAGCCCCGAGAAACCTGAAAATTCACCATTATATTCTGTGCATACCGACCTTGACTCCTTCATCTTTTGTAATGATGAATCCTTAGAAGAGCCAGAGTCCCAGAGTAGGCATACAAATGAGAACACCGAGCCTATGGACCTTCACATAATGGCCACTCTGGAAGAATATGATCAGGAAAACCATGGGCAGCACACTGAAAACGAAGAGGAAATCAGAAATGAAGCCTGTAGGATCTGTAGTGGACCTCTCACTCCAAGTGAAACAGAAACAGAACAAGAACAACAAGCTAACCACCTCCCTGCCATCTATGGCCTCTACGAACAACAAGATATTTTACAACCTAGTACAGACCTCCCAACTCAACCTAATGGCGAACCCGGCTGTAAGGGAGAAAGCGAAGTGGAAGTAAACAAAGATCCCCTGTGGGAAATGAACTTTGATGGGTCCTGCACTAGGCAAAGCGCTGGAGCTGGAGTGTGGCTGCGTAACACCGAAAATGATCACGCGGAGAGCCACGCTGTCAATCTGCATTTCAAATGCACGAATAACATTGCAGAATATGAGGCTCTAATCTTGGGTTTAAATCTGTTAAAAAAATTAGGAGCCCGTAGGATAGTCGTGAGAGGAGACTCTGAGTTAGTAATCAAACAGATGAATGGTGAGGCTGTGGATTTTTTCCAAGATATTTCTGAAAACTCGGTTGCTGATTCATCATCCCTTATGGTTGAGGCGCAAAATGACATCCAGCCTCAAATTCAGTCTTCAGAGGAAACAGAGAGCTGCTGCACCTCTGCACAAAGGGACACCAGACCGTCCTCCCCTTTGACAGAGGAAGAAATAGATCAGATCATCAATAGACAGCCAGCCTCTGAATTTTTTTACAGATCAGACGTCCTTGCCCATTCATCTGATGAGCTTTATTGCACAGAGTTGGAAAGCTCAAATGTAAATCAGAGTGAAGAGAAATATGTTGATGACCCAGTATGTCCGGTTGGCAGCATTACTTACGTTCATGACTCTCCTATTTTTGACCTATCTGATGATGACGTTCCCCAAACAAAAGAAGATCTGGTAGGGTCATCATTAGCAGATTTATGGGAGGAGAGTCAATCCTTTTCACTTCCAGAGAGTAATGAGCCAATGCAGGCTATTTATGATACTGATGAAGGAAGCTTTGAGAGTGCAGAAGACGGTGAAGGATCTCTAGATCTTTGCTTCACTCCATTACAACTCATCAGTAATGGTTTTCACATGGATGGAGGTCAGCAGCGTTTCATCTCAGATGATGAAGAGGAAAACAAAGAAGAGATTCTCGAGCAGGATGTGAATAATGAGCTTTCTCTCGAAAAAGAGGAAGCAACGGAAAAATACCCTGCTCAAGAATACATGGATCTTTTCACGGAGCCCTGCACCTCAGAGCAGAATATATCAGAGCTCCAGGAGGACAACACTGCCATATACGATGAGTCCTCCAGTTCAGAAGAAGAAGGAGACACTCTACTCCAAGAGAGTCTCATTCTTGATCCAGTGGAAGAAGAAGAGATCCTGGTCGAAGCCAGCCTGCCAAATATTCATAGCCATGTATCTTTTCATGATCCTTATGCACATTTCCTGCATACATTTGAAGAAGGATCAAAGGTCTTGCTCAGCAGCATGTTGCAAGAAGAGACAAAACTTTTCAAGGCTGCTGTTGTTGAACAAAAAGAGTGGGAGCTGCCCTGCCTATCCAGCACGCTCAAGGAGTTGAGCAAGAAGGACCAGCCATGGGATCATTTGGTGGACTGGTTGCATTGGAAGACCATGTTTGCAAGCTAGATTGTAAATATTCCAGTTAGAGTAGGGTAGGTAGGAAGCTCAATAAAGCTCAGCCTATGAGCAGGTAGATTAGTTGTTTAAATTTTTGTCTTAGAAGGTAGAGAAGAAACCTGCTAGACAGTCTAATCCTAGCAGGTAGTAGTGTAGGTAGAGAAACATATGAGACCAACAGTCTAATCTGGTCTCATGGAGTAATAAGGGTAGAAGTAGATTAGGTTTATTTTTCATGTTTGTAAAAGTTAATGATGTAAAGGGTCTGCAAGTCCAAATGCACCCAAGAAGAAAAAATGTTAGGACTATAGTGTGGGTAGGTAGTTGTGTGGGAGAATTTTATTGCTGATATGTTGTCTTCATAGTTTGTGGCAGCTGATCAAGGAAAGAAAAGGATGGTTCAAGCAGCAGGCATCTGGCCTACACCAAGAGATCAATTTCCGAATTCTTGACTCCTTCAAGAAGAAGCCATCCCCATGTGGAGCCACTGTTAGCCCCCCTATAAATTTTTTGACAAGCAAATAGGGGGCTAAATTATTTTTGAGTCTTCAAGGAATTCATTTCCTCTGAAAACACAGTCTCCTTGAAGCCTCTTTGTGTCTTTTATCCTTTGATCAAATCCCCTCTGCTGGTTCCCCTTTTAAAGCCTCTCTGTTATGTGAAGAAATGCCCAAAGGCCTCCTCTCCCCTTTATTTTTCCCTCATTTAACCTCTTTTTATTCCCCCCTTTTTCTCCCCTTCTATTTCCCCATTTACCCCCCAAATCCTCCCAAAATCCCATTTAATTTCTTCCCCTACCCTTTGTTTAGCTTTCTTCCCTCTTTTCCCCTCTATCGTTCCCCTCCTTCACCTTCAAAATCCATTAAAAGGGGCTAAAAACCCACTTTCCGACCTTATTCTAAGGCCTAGCCCCTTCCCCTTAACCACTTCCCCACATGTGCCCAGGCGCCAGGACCAAGTGCTTAAGTCCCGGCGCTTATCGCAATCGGAGCAACGGGCGGGTGTAAATCCTTTGTAACAGCGTAAACCCCCGATGTGATTGTTTTATTACAATATGCCTGCGACACATTCCTCACCGTTGATCTGTCCCTTAGATCGACGGCGGAGTGCTAATCGCAAGACTCAGCTCAATCGCAATCGGAACATTCAAGTGACACCCCCCGATTGATCGCAAGTCTTTCACCCGAGCTCCGATTTAATCCCAGTCGTTCGTTCCCTTCCAGATCCGACGGATGGCGCTTAATCGCAACAGCGCTCCGATCGCGATCGCAAGTCCTTCCATCTCCCTCCCGATTCAATCCTGACCATTGATCTCCCCGCCTGATCTGACGGTCCTCCGTTAATCGCACCTGCCCCTCCGATTGTTGTCCCCACCGTTGATCTCCCCGCCTGATCTGACGGGCCTCCGCTAATCGCACTCCCATTTCCTCTGATCGCAGTCCTTCCATCTCCCTCCCGATTGAATCCTGACCGTTCATCCTTCCGCAGATCAACGGCTATCGCACAATCGCAAGTCCCCGCCCAATCGCTGATCGCAAGCCCTTTCCATCATGGTCCGATTGAATCCTGACCGTCTGTTTCCTCCCAGATCGACGGTCAGCGCTCAATCGCAGACCCTTCCCGATCGCAATCGCAAGTCCCTCCTTTCGTCTCCCGATTAAATCTTGGCCGTCCATCCCCTTTCTGATATGCCGGCCATCGCTCTTCCCTTTTCCTCCGATCGCAGTCCTTTCCTCTGTCTCCCGATTTGATCGCAGCCGTCCATTTTCCAGCTGATCGGACGGCCTGGCGCTAATCGCATCCCCTTCCCTCCGTCCTCCGATTTAATCCTATCCGTCCGTGTCACCGCTAATCCAACGGCTCAGCGCTGATCGCATCCTCTCCCATCGTCCTTCTCTATTTTCCCTCCGATTGCATCCCCGCCGTTGATTTAGATCCGAGATCGACGGTTGTCGCTCAATCGCATCCCCCCTCTCCAATCTCAATCGGAACTTTCGTGTTGTGCATTGCGATTTTCCCCGCTCTGACCTCCGATTGCGATTGTGCGATTAGATCTCCGCCATTCGTTCCCCCCAATATCTGACGGTTCTAGTTTATTCGCCCTCCGCCTCTGCTGGGTCCCACCTCCATGGCTTTCGCTCCTTTGTTTTCGTGTTTTCCTTTGTATTACGCCCAAGTGTTCGACCTTTGGGCCTCTACAGTTTTAATCATTTCTCTGCTGCTCTGTGTTCTTTCCACCCTTCTCCACTCTTCCGCCACCATTCCACCGCCTCCACAGCATTTTCTCCGCCGCCACTACCCGGGTTTTAAATAGAGTTATTTCAGTGTGCAGATGGTACAGAGATGGCCAGTTCAGCATTGCCAGTGACCAGCAGAAGGAATTCAAAGGGGGTTGGTGCCTGTTATTAATGAGATCAAATGTTAACCCCACATTCAAAGGATTAAGGTTCAGTTTGAAGACTAAGGAGCGCACCAGCAACGCCATAACTGTGCCACCTAATAGCAGGACATTTCCTCCAGAAGTACACCTTCCTGCAGCGTCCTCCATGTTTCTCGAGCCCAGGAAAGTCAAGAACACTGACAGAGCTTCTTAAAAGATTGTCAGGCCGCAGTAATGAAGCATGGATGGACAGATGGACCTTTGAACCAGTTCATTTATTCCAGAATGGCAGCACAGAGCTCCAAGCACCAGAAAGGATCCCAAAGAAACATCCGAGGTCGATTTCGGCCTGACAGAGATCTCCGAACCAGATTACAGAGTACACACAACGCTGCATTTTGCCATTAAGCGGTATGGGCGTGAACACTTCCGCCGATTCTGTCTTAATGAGATCAATTCAATGTTCATCTACCTCTGTTTTCTCTCTTCTCCTATAAAATCCCTGAGAACGAATTGTAAAGGTTGTTGTTCAGTTGCTGCGTAGTTGCTGTTAGAGGGATTCATTCTTGACTGTTAGAACAGTCGTGGGAGGGAGTAGCAGAGTAGTTGTATGTAATAGGCTGGGAGGAGAAGTCTGGACTGTAACAGCCATTGAGCTGATTGTACATGACTTGTGTTGCATCTATTAATCAAAGCACTTTTCACAGGATCCTGGTCTATTACTATTGGTGATGTTTTCTTACTCTGTTTATTACATTTTCACATTGTTTCATGTTCTTCTGGTAGGCATCAGAATAATGGTATAGGATTCACCCTTGTTAGGTGCCCTATGCTGTCTGCTCTCCCTACCTTTATGTTTTCTGCTGCATGTGCTATCTAAGAGTAGATTCACGGGTTTAACCAGTGCAGCGGATGTTATTGCCTGCTGGCTGATGTATGAACTTGGGGGTTTGCTGCTTGGATGTTTCTTTGTCAAATCTATCTCTGTCTTTCCCTGGGAGTTGCTAAAGCAGATCTGGAGTTAAATGACCTCTGGTCTGATCTATAAGCAGCCCCTTTGTCTCTTTGAGAGCTGCCTTTGAGTATGTCCAAGCAGGTCTGGAGTTAAATGACCTCTGACCTGACCTATAGACAGAAATCTGGTTGTCTTTCCTTCTTCCACTTTCTCTCCTTAATGTTCCATTCCATCATCTGCCTAAAAGATCCTTTAGTGTAGATGAATTGCCCTTTGGAAGCCTTGGCTAGTGGATGCAAGTAATTTTCCTATCATGACTCCATAGCCCAATGGATGGCAATCGTTCGTCTATCCTCTTTGATGAAATATCCTGCTATTCTGTTTCCTTTCTCCCCATTGCTTTCCCAGTCCGTGATCCCCTAACCAACCCAGCAACCCTTCAACCAAATCATTTTTAAAACCCCCCTTTTGTGCTTCATAACTAGCCTAATATTTCATCTTGAGCCCCAAAGACATATCATTCTTTCTTTTCTCTACTGAGAGAGAGATCCCTCTCCGGTCCAGGAGGGCTAGGGATCCTCTAGGGCCCGCAAAAGTGGCTCTGGTGTTGTCTCATCTTTTTGGTCTTGCCAACTGCCAAAACATGGGAACTCCAACAAGATGTACATGGATATGTTTCCCTATGACATACAAGGAAAATTTCCCTCACGCAGGAGTGGCTTGACTTCTTTAAGAGATGTTCTACTGCAGAACTCTCATACATAAAGAAAGACTCCTATCAGTATGACCATAGCTGACATGTAGCAAATAAGAGTATCCCGCCAATCCTAGCAAACAAGGGATCTCAACAATACACATAGCAAATAAGAGCATCCCGCCAATGTGGCATAAAAGGGACTCATACATGACACAAATCCATAGCTGAAAGTACATCAAAACAACACAAAGCAAGATCCCACGACTCATGCATCAACTGGGATCTGCAAGACATAATGCATCTCAACTAGAAATAAATAAAGAAGTACATGGAATACACATCATATACCTCATGCTGCCATTTGCTGAAGGCTGAGCAGCTCTGCGGCAGAATCTGAAAACACCATCAATCTTGTGGCGTCGAGAAAGTGGAAAACGACTGCTCACATGTAAAAATCTGACACCGGCATAGTCCACTTCCAAAAGTGGCTGAAAAATCAAAAAATCAGATGCAGAAACTGAGCACGCCATCCGACTCGTGGCATCGAGTAGTGCTGAAATGACATAAAATTTGTCCCATTTGGACAAAGTCAAAATTTCGCCCCTCTTGAAAATTTGCCTCAATCGAGGTTCCGCCTGCCTCTTTTCTGGCTCATGGTTCCACTGCACCTGCAATAGACAGAAAACTGGTTGTCTTTCCTTCTTCCACTTTCTCTCCTTAATGTTCCACCTCACCATCTAGTCTAAAGATCCTTAGTATGAGATGACGTGCCCTTTGAAAGCCTTGGCTAGTGGTTTCATGTAATTTCCTTTCATGACTCCATAGCCCAATGGATGGCACTGTCTTGGCCTATCCTCTTTGATGAAATATCCTGCTATTCTGTTTCCTTTCCTCCCATTGATTTCTCGGCCTATGTTCTCCTAACCAACCCAGCAACCCTTCAACCAAATCACTTTAAACCCCCCTTTGTGCTTCATAACTAGCCTAATATTTCATCTTGAGCCTCAAAGACATATCATTCTTTTCTCTATTGGAGAGATCCCTCTCCGGGTCCAGGAGGGCTAGATCCTAGGGCCCAAAAGTGGTTCTGATGTTGTCTCATCTTTTGGTCTTGCCAATCTGGCCAAAACATGGGAACTCCAACAAGATGTACATGGCTGTGTTTCACTATGACATACAAGGAAAAATTTCCCTCACGCAGAAGTGGCTTGACTTCTTTAAGAGATGTTCTACTGCAGAACTCTCATACATAAAGAAAGACTCCTATCAGTATGACCATAGCTGACATGTAGCAAATAAGAGTATCCCGCCAATCCTGGCAAACAAGGGATCTCAACAATACACATAGAAAATAAGAGCATCCCGCCAATGTGGCATAAAAGGGACTCATACATGACACAAATCCATAGCTGAAAGTACATCAATAACAACACAAAGCAAGATCCCACGACTCATGTATCAACCGGGATCTGCAAGACATAATGCATCTCAATGAGGAATAAATGAAGAAGTACATGGAATACACATCATATACCTCATGCTGCCATTTGCTGAAGGCTGAGCAGCTCTGCGGCAGAATATGAAAACACCATCAATCTTGTGGCGTCGAGAAAGTGGAAAACGACTGCTCACATGTAAAAATCTGACACCGGCATAGTCCACTTCCAAAAGTGGCTGAAAAATCAAAAAATCAGATGCAGAAACTGAGCACGCCATCCGACTCGTGGCATCGAGTAGTGCTGAAACGACATAAAATTTGTCCCATTTGGACAAAGTCAAAATTTCGCCCCTCTTGAAAATTTGCCTCAATCGAGGTTTCGCCTGCCTCTTTTCTGGCTCATGGTTCCACTGCACCTGCAATTAAAAAAATAATAAATCTGGAAATCCGTGCGTGCTGCTCCATTCCCTGGGCGCACTGATCTGCAATTAAAAAAATATTAAACTCGAACCGCGTGCGTGCTCCGCTCCTCCATGGCTTGGGCGCACTTGTAAAAAGACGAGTTTAAATAACAATCCGTGGGCGGAGTTTACAACTTAAAGGTCATTGGCCTAGTGGTAAAATAGGCGATTTGTTAAGGAGAGGTCGGGGGATCAAATCCCGCCTCTCCAAAAATGTGCATACGTTTTTAAAATAAACAATATAATATTGCTTTGGGGGGCCCGACCCGCATTGGGTGGCCAGCCCCCAACCACCTCCATTAAATATATACCACAACTGTTTTTTTATTTTGGTTTGTATTGATATGATGGTTGTGCCGCCCGTGGATCGGGCCGGCCCACGTGGCCGGGCGGGTTCAATTCCCGCCGGCCTATTTATATGGTGCTATGTAATATGAAGAGGAGGGGGTCGACGGGGTTTGACCACCCGTCACCCCTTTTTTTTTTTTATCATTTTTGTTTAATATAAAACAAACTGGCCATTTTTGAAAATTCGGTTTTGGACCGAAGGAGGCAAACTAAACAGGCCACAAATTTGCCCGGAATCTGGCCTGAGCTTGCCGGAATTCGGTTGCTGGAAAAAGTCGAATTTGTGTCCTCTTTAAGGCTGCCCAGTCACCAAGTCAACCTGGAACTTTGACCGCTTATAACTTCTTCATACGAACTCAGAATTGAGTGCCATCTGCGCCATTGGATTTAGAAAGACGATATCTACAACATGAACCTAGTTTGAGAATCTTTTTAACACTTTGATTTTTGAGCCTTGTACTCAAGCCTCTTGTACCTGTACCTGATTATTTCACCTAGATCACTTCTATTAAACCGTGCTTGCATGAAATCGAAAAACTGCTTGCAGTAGTCATCGATCTCAGGATCTTCGGTGCTTTCATTAAATTTTTCTTCCACATGTGATGGAATCTGCACTTCATCACTTCCTTGTAGGGGACATTCTACTTCATCACTATTTGAAAAAGCAAGGTATGCTTCCTCTTTCTCATAAGTGGTTTCTTCAGTAGGACCATCTTCTTGACCTTCCAAGTACATAGGGTGTGGTACCTGATCTTGTTGTTCCTTTCGTTCCCTTTGCAGTATCTGCAAGGGTGGTTTTCTGTACTGAGGGTTGTAACCCCTGTTTGGAGCATTCTGGAAATTCTTGGAGGATGAATTCTTGGCCTCTAGTTCAATTCTGACCAACTTACTTGAAATATTCTTAATAATTTTGTTCATTTCCTCAATTATGTCATTAGTTTAGTGTCTGTCTTCACTAGAGGTAGATACTTCTTCTTTCCCCTTTCTTCCAGTATCTTGTTCAGATTTTCCCTTTGATTTACCAGTGGAGGAAAAGTTTGCCTCCAACTCTAGTGCATCTGTTTGAGCATCATCTAGGGTGGCGGGCTTTCTTTCTCTCAGAGAGAAACCGAATTTTGAGTCAAACGCAGCTACGAAAACAACTTTAGCAGCGGTTTGATGAGGTTTCATATCTGCAGGAAGGCTCAGATACAACTTGTTAAATCTCTTGATAAATTCTGACACCCCTTCATTATGTCTTTTCTTGAGTGTGTTAAACTCAGTAAGACAATGTCCATGATCTTTCTTCTCTCCCCATTTTCTGAGAAAAGTATCTTCCATTCCCTCCCAAGTGGTGATGGAATGGTCTCCTAATGTCTTAAACCACTTTCTAGCTTAACCATCAAGAGATTTCACAAACAGTCTTATGACTACATCTAGGTGTTCCACATTAAAGTTCTCTGCAAAAGAACAGAAGAACTCAAGATGTTTTTGAACTTCAATCTCGTTTTCCCCATTAAATCAGGGTAAGATCTTCAGATAGTCCTATGGCATATCATTCAACACTTGAGGTAATGCCAGGGGGGAATATTTATTCAAAAAGAAGCCAAGAGCATTGGCCATTGGAGGAGGTGGAGGTAGTGCAAGGGTTTGATGTGTAAAAGGAGGGGGAGGAGGTGGAAGTGAAGTATGAATAACAATAGGAATGTATTGGACATTGGCTTGAGGTGTTGATGGGAACAACGGGCAGTGAATAGCAGATACTTCGATGAATTCCTTGACCTCTTCGACTTTAGCAGTAGGGTGAAAGGGGTAGTATGTGGTATCCCTTGACTCAACTTCATCTTTAATTCAGACGCCTCTCCGGGGTGGACTATCTGAGTAGTAATCGGCATCTCCCATAGTGGAGTTGGGACCATGTACTTGAGAAACTTGAGAGGAGGAGGAAAGAAAGTATTCTAAAGATAATTCAGGGATCTCAATATGGACTGATGGTCATTCTCTCCAAATCCTTCTATGTAGGATCTTCTCTGGGTCAGACACAGAAGGTGCATTTGGCTGAGACGTATCTGACCTCAGGTGTGGCTTACGAAGGAGCCAGGACTCCAAGTAAATTTTTCTGATAAATGAATGTGGAGTCGCCAAGGTGAGGGATCTACAACTCTCAACTCTCCATGCTCACCTATTTGAAGAGTGAATAAGGTTTTCTCGAGGCCCAGGGATTCAACTTCTCTCAACTTCGATATCCCCGGCAACAGCGCCAGAAAGATGTTGTCAATCCTAGAGACAACCTTGAGTTGTGAAAGACCAGTGCCTAGGACATCTTATATAGCAAGGAGCAGTATGATATAACAAGGACAATTAGTAGAACAAGGCTCTTTTGCTATTTCAGTTTTAACAGGAAAGATCAATGTAGATGGAACCAGAATATTCACAAACTCAACATAATGAAAGGAACACTGTAGAGGGAAGGAGTGAATTCTCAATATAAATGTATCAGACAACTCAAAGACAGCTTGCTATAAGGAGGGCTGGATTCTAAAAATTCTTTACATAGATTGAAAATCAGACGACATGCTGTGTAATAAATATAGAAGGAATACTAACTACTAATGAGATGAAATTCCATAAACATATCTGAACATGAGATGGGCTTAAGATACTAAGAATCCATACATGTCCATAGCTTTCAAAAAATAACATCCCAGCACTTAATATAGAAGAAACATGGATGAAGTTGAAAATGAAACAACATATCATGACTGAGCCATATTTAAAGCGCTAGACAAGTTTAGCATGAGTATCGATTGTGATAAATTCATACCAAAACTAGTGAGCCACTCGCATTCCAGAGCATGATAGAAGAAGGATGGAAATAGTGAAATGAACAGCTAAACTATATCAAATAAGATAGAATTACAAACTATAAAGAATCAAGACAAGAATCCTCATTAAAGGTAAAACTCCTTATCGTTGAGACCCAACGGGCTCATCACATTTGTATTAAAACTTCAACAAAATCCATACAAGAAACTCTTTCATAGCCAATTCTTCAGAAAATCTGGAACCTGTTTTTCTCTTTAGTTGCTGCTTATATAGAAGCCTCAGAAACATGAGCGAGAAGATATTTTTGGGAAAAATATCTTCCTTGCGTGCTGGTAATCAGTTTGAGGTCTCCATCAAAAATAACCAAAATTCATGATGAGGAATAGGGGCATCTCATCATTGAAAGTTAGGCTCACAGCCGTTTTAAACCAAGAATATTAAACAACAATTTCTGACAGAAAGTAAAATGTAGGATTGGAATTTGAATTCCACTCGAAATTTAAAAGTAACAAACTAAAATGAAAGTAAAAGGCCACTAGGGCCGAATCATGAATTGACAATGTTCACTGACAAGGTGGAGTTGAGGCGGTCTCTATTATAGATGGCAGAATGTTGGCTGAGAGGAATCGATTTTCCTCTGATGTGGCAGTAGAGGCTTTTCTGTCTGTAGATCTTCATGATTTTCTTTAATTCTGATTTAATTTGGAGGATGGGCTTTTGATAATCAATCTTAGCTGTAATCCCCAAATTGTCTCCAATCTTCTGTTTCTACCGTGGTGGGACTTCGACACTGATACTCTTTTAACGTGATCCCATGTGTCTCGTTGATGTGCAGCGCTGCGCAAGGCTCACAAGGCATCAATGCCTATGAAGCATCGACAAGACGTGGAGTTTGAACCCTGATAATGACTGTAACATAGTAGAAGTGGTGGGAACCCAGCATGACGGGGGGCGATTAGGTATGAACCGTCGGATCTCGAGAGATCAACGGTTGCAATCTAATCGCATCGGAGCAAAGTGAGGTCGGAACTCTGATGAAGAAATATGAATTAATAGGGCGATGCAATGAGGACCATTGATCTAACTTGGATGGATGGTCACGATTGGATCGGCGGATTGCAATCGGGGAAGGTAGCGGGTGACATATTTAAGGACTTGCGATTGATGATGCGCGATTGAGCGCCAGCCGTCTGATTTGGAACAAGATCGATGCCAGAGAATCAATTAGTGGGGAGACGGATGAGATAAAAGGAGTGGAGCGGGAGAAATAAGGACCGTTGGATTAAGGGAAATCGACGGCAGAGATTACAATCAGAGGATGGCAATCAGGGAGTGCAGCGGGCGGCACACTTTAAAAGTTTCGATTGTGATCGGTGTGGTGGTGCGGTGGCTGTCCGATCCATTGATAGATCGAAGATTGATATGAAATCGGAGGGGTGAAAGGATTAGGGTGATGGGCGTGAGCGGGACAAGTGTTGGGCGTCAGATCTTAAAAGATCGACGGTGGAGATTGCTTCAAAGGGCTGACAGACTTAACACTATCACATCGGGACTTTCATGGTTTACAAAGGAAAAAGACGTTTTCGCTCCGATTCTCCGATGCGATTAGCGCCTAGGCCTTAAGCACTTGGTTGCGGGCGTGGGGCATATGGGAAAGTGGTTAAGGCGGCTGGCCAAAAAGGGGCTAAGCCTCATATGTGAAAAGTGGGTTTTTGGCCTAATTTCAATGCATTTTAAGGCCAAAAAGGGGTAACGGTAGAGAGGAAAAGGGTGTTATTAAGCCAAACAAAGGGTATTTGTGAGGTTTAAAGGGGAAATAGGATGATTTTGAAGGGTAAGAAGGGAATTATAAGGGGAGACAAGGGGATGAAAACAAAGGTTTAAAAGGTGTGAAATAGGGGGAAAAGAGGCTTTTTGGGCATTCTTCTTCACAAACAGAGAGGCTTCAAAACTGGGAACAACAGTGAATGTTAACCATATGATCAACAATCCTTAAGATAAATTTTTCAATATATCCCTACTCTATCATGTCATAGTTAGATTATCACTCACGGAATATCCCCCATGGACTCATGCCTCTCATCTCTGTCCCATTTTCACACCCATAATCTCATTACTCTGTTTGTCCCTTGCCTATGACTCCATTATCCAACTAGGGTTTTTGAGGGCATTTTTCTTGGTTTAATGACCTCCATGGTTAAAACATCAACACGGCTTGTACCCTGATGCTCTTATACCTCCTCCTATCCTTAATATACCTTCATAAACACTTCCCATCACTCCTATCCCTCAAATTGTAGCCTCTTGCTACAATTTGACACTTTTCGAGACTAGGCCAGTGTTTTTCCATTTTGGACCCTTTCCCCTCACTCACTTCTTGAATTCCAATCCCCCCTACTCTCTAACATCTATCCCTATCCCCCAAAATTTCCCCAAGAATTTAGACAACCCTTAACCCCTTCATTCCCCTCCCTCTACAAGGAAGTCATAAATCCCCTACACTAAACACTAATTTCCTCTTCCAACTAAGCTAGGGTTTTCTATGGAAAGGAGGAATAAGAGAAAAGGATCAATTTCATAGATCATATCAGCAAGCATATTTCTAGACCAACTCATAAACATCATGCCTTTTTCATTTTCCAAGAATTCATTCCAAGGGCCAAGTCATTTGCCACACCTAGGGCTAGTTTTGTTTAAAAATATGTTTCTGACCAAACAAAGATAAATTTAGAAAAAATTAGAGATGTTTGTGTCCATCATAGGGCAAAGAAGAAAAACCTCCTTCAGATTTTACACAGGTATCATGGTTTGGAAGCAATGTCAAAAATATAGGTGTTCTGCACTGCTGGAGTGACCTTGGGAAAATTAGGTTTTCTCATAGCTGGAGTGTCCAAATTACTTACTTGATGCATCAAACAAAAACTAGACTAGACGATATTTTGAATGAGATATCATGAACTCAATTTGAGGTTGAGGAAGGCATCCAAAAGTTGTCTGCACCAACACTTTGCATTTTTGCACCGTCATACAACACTTTTTGTCCAGTCTTGGGAAAATAAACTTTTGGTAGGGAAAATGAACTCCAATCAGGGAAAACATGATATATTTTGAAATCAGACAGGTTAATATTTCCAACAAGCTATCACGGGCCCAAATCCAACATCGGGAAGGTCATCAAAACTTAGCTGCAAGTGGACCCTTTTTTGGCGTTGCGCAAATAAGTGGCAATGCACTAATGCAGAGGCTCCTCATACAAGGAAAGAACTTTCCCTAAGGCTAAAATTCATCCTCCAAGTTTCATTCAAAGGACTACAGAATATTTAAAGCTAGTATTTGGCCTCTCCCCCGTGTCCTCCAAGCAATTTTCACAATTTGGTGTCTATGGAATTATCAAACCCTAGGTCTTAAATGCAAAGTGACCCCCTGTTTTGACCTCCCCGAACAAACTAAGTGTCTTTTGAGAGAGAATGAGTTAGGGTGGTTGAAAATTCATTTTCAAGAGAAGCCACCTTGAACTCTAAAAATAGTCATACACTTACCTCCATATCACTCATTTGTAAAGCTTGCCTTCATCACCATATTCATTTTGCCCCTCCAAACCCTAGTTAGTCCACAAACATGTCCTAGAACCATGTTAGGGGCAGAGGAAAGTGAGAGAAATAGTGACAGAAAGGAAGAGGATGACAAGGCAGTGAAGACAGTGACACTGATAATGAAGCAAAGGGAATCATGGATATAGGTGAAACAAATGACCAAAGTGTAGAAGGTAATAAGGGAAGTATGATTCAGGAAGAAAGCATGCATGACAATCATGAAAACATTGAAGACAGTGACCCCACGGTGACTAAGATGATGAGTTAAGTGAAGGAAAGATTGAAGGTAATCATGACATTCATGGTGACAATGAGAAAAGTGATGAGGGTAATCATAAAAATGAGGATCATAGCAATGAAAAGGCAAGAAGCCCAAATGAAGACCAAGGTGATAGTGCAGAAAGAAGCAAAGAAGGAAAAAGTGATGATGGTGTTGAGGACCAAGAGGGCAGTGATGAAACAGAGAATGTGGTGACTAATGAGGCTAAATGGTGAAGATGGAGAAGCTAATGAAATGAAGCAAGGATTTCAAACTCCCTCCTCCAAGACAAAACGGCACAACTCAAAGACTAAGAGACCAAGAACCATAGGGTTGAGGAAGGAATTGGAAAAACAAAGGGAAGAGGGGCAGACATACACCTAGAGGCCAAGTTGGAGAAGGCAAACAAGGGCTTAGATCTACAAAGAAGAATAACTAAGCGTTATCCCTAAAGAAATCAGGTTGCAAGTGCTAAACTCAAAGAGGCCCTCCTTGAAATCCAAACCCTAAAAGAAGAAAAATGTCATGAAAGCCTTGGATTTTTGGCACGAGCTTCTCAATAGGTATCTCAAACCCCATGAGGCACACCTCCACCAATTTTGAGTAAATTTGGACAAATTTTGGTTTTTTGAGGATTAGAGGCCTCTTAGCGCAGCGCCAATGGAGCTAAGCTAATCCCTGGAGCATCCTCAAAGGGTAAAATTGACATTTTTAGACTTCTCATGGCTAGCACACTTTGGTCACAAAATTTTATAGCAATTGGAGAAATTTTGACCTCTCAAAAGGTCAAACAACCCCTCATTTTTCACCTTTCTGCCTCTATTTCAGGCCTGGAGTTGCGCTAATAGCAGTGTTGGGATTTTGAATAGAATACAGAATATATATCAGGAAAATATAAGAATTTCTATAAATTAGACTCATCAGGCTTTCCAACGAGCCATCATGGAGCAAAATCCAACTTCAGGAAGAGGTCCAAAAATTGGTTGGAAAAGTACCTATTTTTGGTGCTGCGCTAATCCCTGGATCATCCTCAGGAGGAAAAATCATCATTTTTGGACTTCTCATGGCTATTACACTTTTATCACCAAGTTTCAGAGGGATTGGAGCTGATTTGACCCCTCAAAGGTAAAACAAATGCCTCAATTTTCACCATTCTGCCTCTATTTCAGACCTGGCGCTGTGCTAATGGTAGTCTTGGGATTTGGGAATTTTGAAAAGGCTGCCTGAGCTGGATAATGAAACCACAAGAATATATAGAAATAATACTCATCAGGCTTTCCAACGAGCCATCACAGAGCCAAATTCGACATCGGGAAGGGGTCCAAAACTTGGTTGCAAAAGTGTCTATTTTCTACCTCAGGTGGCGCTGCACAAATGGACTGTTTAGTGTGTTTTTGGCCAAGAGTCAACAAAACACACTCATTTATTGTAAAATCAAATTTTTGTGTTTTTTAAGGAAAATCACTCTAGAATTAGGTGCTAGAAGTTATTTTGGCATTTATTTCATGGGATATTTTGCACCTTACGCCTTGCATGGTCTCTTAGACATTTATGACATTTATGAGTGATTTTCACATTTTCCAACCCTATCTAGGGTTTTTTCCCTCCTTTGCTGAGTTAAATAGAGCATGAGGGATTCATTTTAAATGTTTTCATTTGATGAGCTTTGAGATAAATACATGGTTTTTAGAGGTTGAAGAGCAATTTGGTGTTGTGGAGCTTGTAGATGATTTTCTTTGATTGATGATGATGAAGCTTGCTTGCAGGATCCCTGAGCTTGGTTAATGGTTATGTGTCTCTAATTTTTTTTTGTTTTCTTGTTTATAATTATGTTTCATCCTTCTATATGCAGTAGAGTAGAAAATTATAGGCTAAGAAATGTTGTTTGAGGCACCTTAGTTCTTCCTGCCTTCTATTATCTTGATGTTTTCCTCTGCTGGGTGTGTTTAAGGAATTCTTAGTTGCTCCTTAGGCCTCCTTATGCTTGTTTATTTCATCAATGGATTAATATGCTAGTTTCCAAATATTTTTTATGGCAAGACATAATTATTTGATGCTATCTAAACTCTATTTTTGAAATCTCTCTTTGAAGTATTACTTGTTTGGTTAAGCCAAGGAGGTCTTCTTCTGATCTTGCCCTTTTTCCATGCCTATCAGTTTGCCTCAAATTCATTTGTACCTTGATCAACAATTTTTAGGAGTTCCCTCTTTGATTGATTAAAGTTATTTTGTGATCTTAAATTTTTTCTAAAGCTTGAAGGTGAAATCATTAGAAGTTAAATGAGTTTCTCGCCTTCTATATTTCATTGGAATGTTTGTCTCGAATGTCTATTTGTTTAAGTATTGTCATTGAGTAAATGGTTTTCCCTATCTCACGATTAGTATCTTTTGCTTATCATATTTGAGATTTTCTTGTTTATGGGTACTTGACAAAGGATTCTTAACTACCCTTTGCCCTACCTTTTTTTCCCCAACTTAATGCCCATTTCACTTCACACATAACCTTAAGGATCCATTGATTACACTAGATTTTCCCTGTTATGCACTTTGACTCTTTGATGAAATAGCCATGAATTTTATAGACTCCATAGCCCAATGATTTGATGATATCTCACTCCACCTATTCTACCTATTTCATCTTACCCAACCAAAACAAACAACAAACCCTACACCTAACAACTAGCCTAAAATCAAACCCTAAATAGCAAAAAGTTCACATCCTTTGCATACAATAGAGAGAGCCCTCTCTGAGTCCAGGAACGCTAGGTCCTAGGACTCCAAAGACTGGTTTCATGCTACCCTGTGCATTTTCTCTACCAATCTTCCAAATCATGAGACACTAACATTCTAGTGATCACGGTGGGACCTTCTGAGTTAGTGACAAACTAAGTATTCCTTAGATCTCAGAAAACCTAAAAACATCCTTAGATTGGTATTCAGTTGATGATGGTGGACAACAACCTGCCTTAAAATAGTTGAAATCATCCACCTGGCAACTCCACAAACTCTCAATATACTTGAAGACTCCACTGGAGGAAAAATCTGAAACATGACCAGTAATCCTAGAAAGAAAAATCACTCAGGCCTAGGTTGGATTCAAAAATTTATTGTTTTTAACTATAACCATGTTCTATCCTGCTTTAAGCCTGATAAAGAATACATTGATGATATCTACATTGATCATTGGAAATATCTCAAGCCTCGAAAAGTTGAACCTCAAATTGCAGACCTTGAGCAGACTTATACACCTGTGCCTACCCCAGATACACCTATGGAAGATCTAGTGAAACATGAGCCTCATACCACCTTTCCTACTCTTGCTGAAACCTCAAACAGTCATCAATATCTTTTTGCATTACCTATATCCACAAAGGTTCCAGAAAGATACAAGCCTCTTGTTTTGCCTCTTATCCTCCAGGCCCTCCTTGCAAATATTGCAAATAAACTACCTAGATTTGATGGAGAAAACTCAAAAATCACCGCTGAAGAACACATTCAAAATCTTGAGGGTTTACTTGACCTATTTGAAATAAAATAAGATGATGTGCATATTAGAATGTTTGTCTTATCATTACAAGGAAAAATTAAGATTTGTTTTAAGGACTTTCCAGCTGCAAGCATTAGCAATTTTCATTAATTCACTCAAGTTTTTTTAGATAGGTGGGCGGTCATGGGAAATTTTCTTCTCATCATAAAGGAATACAAAATTTTGAAAAGACATCTAGGGGAGACAGTGCAACACTTTTTAGTTAGGTTCAATAAAGTATACCATGCAATACCTGCTAAGATAAAGCCACCCCTAGGGTGGGCTCTCTAGCACTACCCAAATGCTTTTGACCCAGAGATGACTTTCCAGATTGATCAGGAGATCAAGTCTCTTGTAGAAAAATGCTCAAAAATGAAGTTTCTCAGAATTGGTCTGAACCGGAACGATTGGAAAGAGCTCGGAAAAACGATCCTGTAGACATGAACGACATTGAAAACTGACACCGTATAAGAAATTTATTCAGCTTTGAAGTTTTCCAATTTCAATTAAAAAATGGCCAAAATTGACTTTATAATTTTTTTTTATTAAAAAAAGAATATTCCACAGAATATTCTGCTGAATATTCTATAGGCAGCCAGTGAAAGGGCACCACGTGGCCAGCCCAGAGGCCACCACGTGGCCCCAAGGTCCAAACGAAATGGCATATCAAAATTATTTTGGACACGGCAGGATTTGAAACTGGGTCGGGGCGATGGCAACAGAGAGGCCCGACCGTTGGGTCACAACAGCGGTTCTTGTTTAGCATGGGTGAGAAATTATATTTGAACTTACAAATTCATATGGGCGGGGCCCGAAAGGAGGCCAGCCCCCTCCATCATGCAACCAACTGCTTGGAACCGTTGCCAAAACAAACGGGCGCGCAACGAAATATGGACATGGTCACATGAATTTCGGCACTATTTACTATTATATGGTTTAAACATTAAAAGCCCATGATAAAACTCCAGTTTTTAAATAGACCTCAGAACGTTGCGGTCACGTGGGCTTATCCATTAGCCCCGGAGACTTGGTGGAATTTTGGCGGACTCCGCCTATTTAGGTGCCGACTCCATATTTGTTGGCCTATCTGGAGTTTCTCCACTTTTAGTGGAGTTTTTCAAGGGGACACTGGGCAAAACTTCAATTAGCCATAAATTTGGCTAGGGAAGTCCAATTGAAACAATTTTATTTATTTATTTTGGAGTATTGAAGCATTATGGAGCTTTTAGGACAGGTTGCAGAGCCATCAGGGTGCTCTATCAGTGATTTTATTAGTGATTTTGGTTGTGAAGCCACCAGGGCCTAGTGAAAGATCAGCTGTGTTAGACTATAGTCATCCATTGGAGGTGAATGAATAGTCGATTTATACTGATTTCAGTCCTCTGTTTCTGAATTTGCAGCTGATTTTTCCTTTTGAGGCTTTCTACACATTGTAATTCTTAATTTTAGCATTAATGAAAGAGGGAAAAGCCTATTTAGAGGCTTTTGGACCTAGCAGAGGTAGCCCAAGAGAGGGGTGAACTGCTTAAACAAATGCTTATTGTTATGCTGTGCATTTTTGGTGTTATATTTCAGATTTTAATTCATTATACAGTAAATTTTCATAAGTTCACTTTTCCCAATCAGACTTATACAGTGAACACAACTCATTAGTTTCACTTCAAACCAAATTACTTCCATTGCAGAATACTTGAACTTGCTTATTCACACATAAAATTTTGATTAATGAATACTTTGCACAGAAACAAATACTTTCATTGATCAGATCTATTTAAGTGTTTACATTATATTTATTTAGACAGAGCCAGTAAGTGGGCCAGAAGCTTTTGTTTTCATCCTTTCTAGTAAAGGTGAAATAACCAGTAAAAGCCCCTACTGTCAATCTCTATATAAGAAATACTTTGTTCACACAATTTCAGATCAGATTGGTATCAGAGCTCTAGGTTGTGCTTAAAATTTTGTGAAATTTGTGCAAGAAGATTGTGTTATTCTGCAAAATTTGATGCTTACTAGGCTGAAATTGAAAAGAGGGGAAGGTCAATTGGTTAGAGCACAAGTTAATCCTCAACCAAGGAGGGCTAGGGTGCCATTATCTCCACCTTCAATTTCATCCTCATTAGCCTTAGAATCAGCCACAAACATGTCTTCCAGAGAAGGAGAAGTACATGAGGAAATGGATCCCAAGGAAGAAGAAAGAGTCTTTAGAAAAGCTTTCTTGGACATGACTGAGATGGTTAGGATCCTATACCAGGAGAGAAATGATAGGATTGCTGGAGAAGGGTCTAGAAACCAAAGAGAAGAAGGATATTATTCAGGAGGGAAGAAAGACAAGGATGAGTCTAATAAATGGAATGGAGGAAATGGTGATCCTTCATCTCCATCACCATCCTCTTCCTCCACATCATCCTCTTCAACTTCTGTTAATCAGTCACACAAAACAAAAACATCTCTTAAAAATCCTTTGTTAAAGCTTGATGTAAAATTCGAGTTGCCTATGTTTAATGGTGATGTGAATGCAAAAAAAATGGATAACTAGATTAGACAGCTGGAATTCTATCTAAGAATTTAGAATTTGCATGATGATGACACAAAAATCCAATTAGCCTCTTTGAGAATGGATGGAGCAGCTTTGGTTTGGTGGGAAGCCAAGACCAAAGAGGAAATTAAAAAGCATGGTAAGATAAATCTAACTTGGAATGAGTTTATTAATGCTATTAAGAAAAAAAATTATCCTCTTGCTCATATTCAGAAAGTAATCATGAATTGGAAAAATTTTAGGCAACTTAAGGGTCAAAATGTGCAAGATTATACCCAAGAGTTTAGAAGGAGAGAACTTCTACTTGGGGTAGAATTACAAAGTCAAGACACCTTGTTAAAATACATAGGAGGTTTGCACAATTATCTACAACATACTATTCTAATGTTCAATCCTACCAGCTTAGATGAAGTCTGTGTCCAGGCTACACATTTAGAAGCTAGAGGAAAGAATACTTTTGATGAGGATAGTAGTTTCAAAAACAAAGGAAAGAAGAGAGTTGCAAATTCAAGAAAATAAAAAGGAAAGTTCTTTTGCAAGAATTGTTCAAAGACAAGTCATGATGAAGATCATTGTTGGAAGCTTCATCCTGAACTGAAACCAAAAAAATAAAAGAACAAAAACAAGACCAAAGAAAAGGAGAAAACTGTAGCAACAGTTGAGCAAGACTTAGGGTCAAACTCAGGAGATGAGACAAAAATCATAGCCATGGTTTTAAAGAACATTAAGGGGAAAGAAGTGGTGCAAGACACAACTCCCACTTCTAGCTCTTTGAATTTTCACAAAGATACTCATGAAGAAAAGAGGAGGATAGAGATTTTCCATGTGAGGGTAATTTCAAAACATACCAAAATTGACACACTATTTGACAGTGGGTCACAAGCGAATCTTCTATCTGAAGACTTGGTCAAGTAGCTTGAACTTGAGACCATTCCACATCCGAAGCCTTATCCACTTGGATGGATATGCAAGGATGCCAATTTTCAAGTCTCAAGGAAGTGCATATTGCGCTTTACAATAACTGCACACTTTATTGACATAGTTGAACTTGATGTGGTGCCGCTTGATATCTCAGGTATTGTTTTGGGAAGTCCTTATTTATTTGACAGAAAGGCTATATTTCATCGCCATGAAAACAAGTATCACTTGTTCAAAGATGGTAAAGAGTACATTGTGATAGCTCACAAGAAGAAGTTGGAATCTTCTTTAATCCATGCAAGTCAATTGAAAAGACTGGTTAATGCAAGTCAAAGTCTAACTTTGTTAATGTTGAAATGACCAGATTTTGAGCATTCACCTTTTTATGACATTGTTAATGATTTGTCTCAGTTTGATAACAGTTTGTCTTGGAAAGAAGATGATGTTATGTTGCTCAAATTACCTTTTGGGTCAGCCAATGCAGTGAATGAAGTGTCAAATCAAAGCATTGCAAGCAAGGAGGACACACAATTTAGCATGGGAAAAAGTTGGTTTCAGAATGGTAGAATTCGCCATGGGAACATTTTGCAAGGTGAAAGTTATTTTAAGTCTTTCTGGAAGTTTGATCAGTGTAGAAAAAGTTTGTTTTCTACAGATTACAATTGCTGTTCTACAAATTTTAATAATTTGCATCATGACTCCGTCAATCTTAGCAATGGTCAATCAGTTGATTCCAGAGACAGATTATCATTTTCTCAAAAGCTTCATTTGATGAAATAAGGTAGATTTCAGTTATTAAAGGGTGGAAGAGTGGAGAATCAGTCTCCACATCATCAGTTTCAGTAATCAGAGAGCTTTTGGGGTCCAAAAGCTTCCCGTTTGGGAGGTGTGATCAGGAGATCAATTCTCTTGTAGAAAAATGCTCAAAAATGACATTGCTCAGAATTGGTCCAAACTAGAATGAATGGAAAGAGCTCGGAAAAATTATCCTGTAGACGTGAATGAAACTAAAAATCTATGTCATATAAGAAAGTTATTCAGCTTTAAAGTTTGCCAATTTCAATTAAAAAATGGCCAAAATTGACTTTATAAATTTTTTTTTATTAAAAAAAGAATATTCCACAGAATATTTTGGGAATATTCCATAGAATATTCTACAGAATATTCTGCATGCAACCAATGAAAGGGTGCCACATGGCCAACCCGGAGGCCGCCACGTGGCCCCAAGGTCCAAACGAAATGGCATATCAAAATTATTTTGGACGCGGCAGGATTTGAAACCGGGTCGGGGCGATGGCAACGGAGAGGCTTGACCGTTGGGTGACAACAGTGGGTCTTGTTTAGCATGGGCACGAAATTATATTTGAACTTACAAATTCGTATGGGCAGAGCCTGAAAGGGGGCCAGCCCCCTCCATCATGCAACCAGCTGCTCGGAACCGTGACAAAAAAAAATGGGCGCACAACAAAATATGGACGTGGTCACGTGAATTTCGGCACCATTTACTATTATATGGTTTAAACATTAAAAACCCGCGATAAAAATCCAGTTTTTAAACAGACCTCCAAACATTGCAGTCATGTGGGCTTATCCATTAGCTCCGGAGACTTGGAAGAATTTTGGCGGACTCTACCTATTTAGGCGCCGACTCCATATTTGTCGACCTATCTGGAGTTTCTCCACTTTTAGTGGAGTTTTTCAAGGGGACACTGGGCAAAAATTAAATTAGCCATAACTTTAGCTAGGGAAGTCCGATTGAAGCATTTTTTATTTTATTTTGGGTTATTGAAGCATTTTGGAGCTGTTGGGACAGGTTGCAGAGCCATCAGGGTGCTCTATGAGTGATTTTATCAGCGATTTTGGTTATGAAGCCACTAGGGCCTGGTGAAAGATCAGCTGTGTTGGACTATACTCATCCATTGGAGGTGAATGAATAGTCGATTTATACTGATTTTAGTCCTCTGTTTCTGAATTTGCAGCTAATTTTTCCTTTTTAGGCTTTCTACACAGTGTAATTCTTAATTTGAGCATTAATGAAAGAGGGAAAATCCTATTTAGAGGCTTTTCGACCCAGCAGAGGTAGCCCAAGAGAGGGGTGAACTACTTAAAAAAATGCTTACTGTTATGCTGTGCATTTTTGCTATTATATTTCAGATTTTACTTCATTATACAGTAACTTTTCATAAGTTCACTTTTCCCAGTCAGACTTATACAGTGAACACAACTCATTAGTTTCACTTCAAACCACATTACTTCCATTTCAGAATACTTGAAATTTCTTATTCACACATAAAATTTTGATTAATGAATACTTTGCACATAAACAAATACTTTCATTGATCAGATATATTTAAGTGTTTACATTATATTTCTTTAGGCAGAGCCAGTAAGTGGGCCAGAAGCTTATGGTTTCATCCTTTCTAGTAAAGGTGAAATAACCAGTAAAAGCCCCTACTGTCAATCTCTGTATAAGAAATACTTTGTTCACACAATTTTAGATCACAGATAAGAGAAAAATACCCTTCAAACTTGGAAGAAATGTATAATATGGAAATTACAGTGGAATTCAACATACTAGAAAGAGAGGCAAAGTTAGAAGCAATAAAGAAGGACAAAGTAGCTTAAGAGAAATTGCTTTCTTTAGAGGTAAAGCTAGAGATGTTGACAAATACAATCAGCAAAATGATGCATATACTTGGCAGGGAAGAGGAAGAATACAAGGTTGAGGTTGGTGCTGCTTATTCAAAATAGCCTATACCTTTTCCTTGGGAAGAACAAACTTAGTCATTACAGGGCAAGAATAACAATCAAAATATCCATATTGAGAAAGATTACAAAGAAGAAGATGCTGAAAGTTGTCAAGTAAGTACTAGATACGTTCTTATATATTGTGCTTCACTACTAAGAGAGAATTACAAGCAAATGGCAAAGGGAAACAAGGTGGAATGATTTAAAGAATCAATCAGGGACAAGATGGATGATGCAAACCCTTTTGCATATCCAGAGGTATTTCCCTTGAGCCATCTTGAAATCACAAAATTTGAAATAGAGAATAAGTCAAAACCTTTAGGGTCTCTACCCTTATGTTGTAATTCATTTCAGATTATGAAAGGAAATTGGCATCCTGAATATCTCTTAGTAGCTATTCATGAATCTCATGCTCAATTTAACTCTCACAAAACTCAAGAAAAGTTGTTTGAGGGTGAAATCAATCAGGGAATGAAAGAGAACCCATGGGATCTATCTAAAGGAAAAAGTGATGATTCATCATCTGTCCTAGGTGAGGCTCAAGAAGACATTCAGCCTCAAAATCAGCCTTCACAAGAGAAAGAGGACTATTGTAGTTATATCCAAAGAAAGATAAAAATGCCTCCTTTTTTAACTGAAGAGGAGATAGATCAGCTGATAAAAATGCATTCAACCTCTAATCTCTCATATGAACAGAACATTTCTATTTATTTTCCTCCTAATCCTAGCTATCACATAGCAGAAAATGGATTTATAGATCAATTCAAAGAGAAACAATCTGATAGTCCAATATGTATGGTTGGTAACATTAATTATATTGATGATTCTCCAAGGTTTGATCAATATGTTGATAATGATGATGTTCTCCAAACAGAAGCTAACTTTTCAGATCATTCAGCACTTGGTTTTTGGGAGGAAGATCAGTTTCATCAACTTGAGAAAGGTAATCAACCAATGCATAAAAACTATGACAGTGATCAGGAAAGCTTAGAAAATTTGGAAGCAAATGAAGGCCTGAAAATTGATGATCACAAGAAAGTTGTTGCACTTCTTTCTCAAGAAGATTTGTTGCGAAGGATTTCTCCTACTCATCAACATGGTGGTTTTCACACAGAACTCAACCCACTCAATCAAAACCCATCAGGTTTGCTAGAGGATGACATTGCAATCTATAATGAGTCTACCAGTTCAGACAATCATGAGGAAGAGGTAGGTTTTATTTCCTAAAGGAGCCCCAAGCTCAACCAAGTGGAGAAAGAAGCAATCCTGGATCAAGCTTATTTACCAAATATTCACATTCAGGTATTATTTCAAGATCCCCTTTGCTGATTTGTTAAAGACATTTGAAGAGGGAGTAAATCATGTCAAGAGCAGTTTGTTGCAAAGTGTAAGAAAAATTTTAGGCACTACTGTTAAAACACAAGTAAGGGGGGAGTGGCATTTTAATTTTGTCAGCACCCTCAAACAGTTGAACCAAGATCCCTCATGCAATCATCTACTTGATTGGTTATATTGGTAAAGAGAGTTCACCAACTGAATGTATATCATGTAAAAATTACATTAGGATAGATAGGCATGCAAATAAGCTCAACTTTTGAGCATATTTTAGTTATAGATTGTTTTGAAGATGTAAAGACAAAAATAGAGAAAAGGTGAAAAAATAGGTTAGATTTGAAAATAAGTACAACCCCATACCCAAAAATAGTAATGATGAAAGTGTGCAAGCCTGAATTCCACTACTTGTGCCAAAAAGTTTTATTCAGTCATCTAGCCTAATCATGGATGAACATGTTTTCAATTTATTGCCGATAAGTTAGTGAAAGAGAGTTTTTCAAATCATTTAAACTTTACTTGTAAAAAATTATAGATTAGGAATGAAAGATACTGGTTCCACATGCTCAAAACTGAACCAAAGAGAAAGATGGGGATGCATACCAATTGATAAATCACAACCCTTGTTTTTCTAGTTTTGTTTGTACAAAAATAATGTTTGTATGCAGCTTGTCCTAATGCCACAAATCATGGTAAGTCAGATTGCCTAATCCTAATTTAAACCATGTTTTCAATTTCATGTCAATAGCTTAGAGAATGAAGTCTGTCATACAGCTTAACCTTGATAGTCAAATAGTCTAGGTAGGAAATAAAAAGAGTTCACTAGCCTAATCTGAACTCTTGGAAGTGATAAGAGTAGAAGTATATAGTTTGTTTTTCTTTCAAAAGAATAAAATTTCAAGGGTTTTCTAGTCCAAGTGTACCGAAGGAATAATGTTAGGCAAATAGGTTGGGTAGGTAGAGATGAAGCTGAGATAATCATGTTTTTACAGATTATTGAGATCACAACTTCAAAGAAGCATTAGCGAATGAGAAGAAGTAAAAACATGCCCAATGGATGAGGCACTGGCCTTCATAAAACTAGAGATATAATATTCTAGACACCTCTAGAAAAGGAGCTACCCTCCCCAAGTGGAGCCACTATTAGTCATCAGTAATTTTTTCTTTTCATAGATGACTAAATTCTTATCCTAGATTTCTAGAAACAAAATTCATGAATATTGTGAGTTCTAGAAATATCACCGCCTTCATTATCCTTAAGATAAATTTTCAATATCTCCCTACTCTATCATGTCATAGTCAGCCTATCACTCACGGAAGATCCCTCATGGACTCATGCCTCTCATCTATGTCCCATTTTCACATTCATAATCTTATTACGCTGTTTGTCCCTTGCCTATGACTCCATTATCCAACTAGGATTTTTTAGGGAATTTTTCTTGGTTTCATGACCTCCATGGTTAAAACATCAACAAGGCTTGTACTATGATGCTCTTAAACCTCCTCCTATCCTTAATATACCTTCATAAACACTTCCCATCACTCCTATCCCTCAAAATCATCATTTTTCTACAAAACCTAGCCTATTGCTACAATTTGACACTTTTTGAGACTAAGCCTGTGTTTTTCCCTTTCAGACCCTTTCCCCTCACTCGATTCTTGAAATTACACTCCCCCCTATTCTCTAATATCTATCCCTATCCCCCAAAATTTCCCCAAGAATTTAGACAACCCTTAACCCCTTCATTCCCCTCCCTCTACAAGGTTGTCCTAAATCCCCTTCACCAAACCCTAATTTCCTCTTCCAACTAAGATAGGGTTAGCTATGGAAAGGAGGAATAAGAGAAAAACATCCATTTTATAGATCGTATCAGCAATAATAATTCCATACCAACTCATAAACATCATGCCTCCATCATTTTCCAAGAATTCATTCCAAGGGCCAAGTCATTTGCCACACCTAGGGCCAGTTTTGTTGAAAAATATGTTTCTGACCAAACAGAGATGAATTTGGAAAAAACAAGAACAAATTTTTTCCATCAAGGGCCAAGAGTAAAAACCTCCTTAATTTTTTACACAGGTATCATGGTTTGGGACCAACGTCAAAAATATAGGTGTCACGGGAGAATTTCTGCATTGCTGGAGTGACCTTGGGAAAATCAGGTTTTCTCATATATGGAGTGTCAAAATGACTTTCTTGATGGGTCAAAAAAAACCTATACTGGAATATCTTTCCAATGTGATATCATGAGCTCAATTTTAGGTTGAGGAAGGCATCCAAAAGTTGTCTACACCAGCACTCTGCATTTCTGCACCATCATTCAACACTTTTTGACCAGTCTTGGGAAAATCAACTTTTGGTAGATAAATTCAACCAAAATAAGGGCCAAAATGGTATATTTAAAAATTATACAGGTTAATATTTCCAAAAATCTATCACGGGCCCAAATCCGACATCGGGAAGGTCATCCAAACTTGGCTATAAGTGGACCCATTTTTGGCAGTGCACAAATAAGTGTCGCTGCGCTAATGCAGAGGTTTCTCAAACAAGGAAAGAACTTTCCCTAAGGCTAATATTCATCCTCCAAGTTGCATTCAAAGGACTGCAGAAGAGTTAAAGCTGGTAGGTGGCCTCTAGCCGTTGTCGTCCAAGCAATTTTCATAATTTGGTGTCTATGAAATTATCAAACCGTAGGTCTTAAATGCAAAGTGAGCCTCTGTTTTGACCTCCCTGAACAAACTAAGTGTCTTTTGAGAGAGAATGAGTTAGGGTGGTTGCAAATTCATTTTCAATAGAAGCCGCCTTGAACTCTAAAAATAGTCATACACTTTCCTCCATATCACTCATTTGTAAAGGTTGCCATCATCACCATCTTCGTTTTTCTCCTCCAAACTCTAGTTGGTCCACAAATATATCCTAGCACCATGTTAGGGGCAGATGACAGTGAGAAAAATAGTGACAGAAAGGAAGAGGATGACAAGGCAGTCGAGACAGTGACACTGACAATGAAGCAAAGAGCATCATGGATATAGGTGAAACAAATGACCAAAGTGTAGAAGGTAATAAGGGAAGTTTGAGTGAGGAAGCAAACATGCATGACAGTCATGAAAAAAATGAAGACAGTGACCCCCAAAAATGTCCATGATGATGAGCTAAGTAAAGGAAATATTTAAGGTAATCATGACAGTCATGGTGACAATGAGCAAAGTGATGACGGTAACGATAAAAATGAGGATCATAGCAATGAAAAGGAAAGCAGCCCAAATGAAGACCAAGGTGACAGTGTAGAAAGAAGCAAAGAAAGTAAAAGTGATGATGGTGTTCAGGACCAAGAGGGCAGTGATGAAATAGAGAATGTGGTGACTGATGTGGCTAAATGGTGAAGATGAAGAAGATGATAAACTGAAGCAAGGATTTCAAACTCCCTCCTCCAAGAAAAAAAGGCACAAATTAAAGACTAAGAGACCAAGAACCATAGGGTTGAGGAAGGCATTGGAAATACAAAGGGAAGAGGGGCAGACATAGACCTAGAGGCCAAGCTGGAGAAGAAAAACAAGGGCTTAGATCTACAAAGAAGAATGACTAAGTGTTATGCCTAAAGAAATCAGGCTGCAAGTGCCAAACTCAAAGAGGCCCTCCTTGAAATCCAAACCCTAAAAGAAGAAAAAGGTCATGAAAGCCTTGTATTTTTTGCACAAGCTTCTCAACAGGTCTCTCAAATCCCATGAGGCACACCTCCACCAATTTTGAGGAAATTTGGACAAATTTTGGTTTTTTGAGAATTGGAGGCCTGTTAGCACAGCACCACTGGTGCTACACTAATCCCTGGAGCATCCTCAGAGGGGAAATTTTAAATTTTTAGACTTCTCATGGCTATAAAACTTTTCTCACAAAATTTTAGAGAAATTGGAGCAGTTTTGAACCCTCAAAAGGTCAAAACACCCCTCATTTTTCACCTTTCTGCCTCTATTTCAGGCCTAATGCTGCTCTAATAGCAGTGTTGGGATTTTGGAATTTTTAATAGGATACAAGGGCTATATCAGAAAACTATAAGCCTTTCTAGAAATTAGACTCATCAGGGTTTCCAGCGAACCATCACAGAGAAAAATCCGACATTAGGAAGAGGTCCAAAACTTGGTTTCAAAAGTACCTATCTTTGGCGCTATGCTAATCCCTAGAGCATCCTCAGGAGGAAAAATCAGCATTTTTGTACTTCTCATGGCTAGTACACTTTTCTCACCATGTTTCAGAGCAATTGGAGAAATTTTGACCCCTCAAAAGGTCAAAAAACCCCTCATTTTTCACCATTCTGCCTCTATTTCAGACCTGGAACTGCGCTAATGGAAGTCTTGGGATTTTGGCATTTTTAGCAAGCTCCAGTAGAAATATTAGGAAACCACAAGAATTTCTAGAAATTAGACTCATTAGGCTTTCCAAGGAGCCATCACGGAGCAAAATCCGACATCAGGAATAGGTCCAAAAGTTGGTTGCAAAAGTACCTATTTTTGGCATTGCGCTAATCCCTGGAGCATCCTTAGGAGGAAAAATAAGCATTTTTGGACTTCTCATGGCTAGTACACTTTTCTCACCAAGTTTCAGAGGGATTGGAGCTGACTTGACCCCTCAAAAGGTCAAAAAACCCCTCATTTTTCACCATTTTGCCTTTATTTCAAACCTAGCACTGCACTAATGGAAATCTTGGGATTTCAGCATTTTGAAAATGTTGCAGGAGTTGGATCAGGAAACCACAAGCATTTCTGGAACAAAGATTGTTGGGCAGATAAATCGTTCTTGCGGACAAGATAGATTTCGCTATTATCCTATGGATAACTAGCAACAAACAGACAAATGTAAACTACTTTCTCTAGATTATATTTGATCTAGAATTATCTATAATGAAGGATTTAGGACTTACCTATAGTCTAGTGCTGATCGTAGTCTTCTTTCCTGTCACTTTGAATACGTCTCCTTTCGGGATCTGCATTAAAAAACATGAAAGAATCAGAAGCACCAACATAATATAGACTAATTCAGAAACCATAAATCTATCTTGATGATCAAGGAATTCAAGAAATAATCCATTTAAATAAACAACTCATTGAGAAAACATGATCCACTTGTATTATCTTTAATGAAAAAAGGAGCCTTACAATCGTGTTCGCCTTGATGTCGTACAGGTCCTTTCGGGGTCTGGAACAAGCGTTTCCTCTACTTTGACAAGCCTTTGCACTCTCTCGACTAACATACACATGAGTGTGTAATCATTCCCATATGGTAATCAGTTAAGAGAGTCTGAGTTTTTCTAGCAATTCTCCTCAAAAAATCTCAAAGCCTAACTCCCCTTGAGGCTGAACTATGGCCTCAATTTATAGCAAAAGAGAATAGGTTGCAACTCCAAATAAGAGGGGATAGAATCCTCTTTCAAAGGAATTAAGTTCCACATACCAAGGGGTAGGATCCTTTAATGGAGGGATGAATGTACATGAAAGGAGCAAACTTTCCACCGAATAATTTCTTCCAGAAGCTTCCAAATTCAACCAGCTGGGCTTCCAAATTTTACTTCTGCCTTCACTTTACCTTTTACAGGAATCTGCACCTTTAATGAAGAAAAAGTGCGGCTGGTTCCACATTTTCTAGAACAAACAAATGCGGCACCGCAGGTAATACTAAGAGAACGGTACAAGTATTTTTATGACTTTTATAAGATTTTCTCTCAATTTCAAGGCTTGGTTTTAGGAACTTGATGTTTCTAGACTTGTAAGGGAGTATTGTATGAGTAATGATGAACCCATACAGACAGTAAAACGTCATGGTGACAATTTTAGTGTAACATATTGCCCCCTAAAGTGCGAAGTCTGAGACCATTTAAAGAGTGATGTGCTTTATCATTTCGAGGATTAGCTTGTGGACACCCCAGTCGGAATCCTGTAAAAACATTCAATGAAAAACATATATATAAATATCATCGTTGAAATAGACATTCCTATACTCAGATCAAACACTACCTAAAACTTGTTCTGATGTATAAATGATCTTACTATCACATCAATAATGTAGACACAGTATGGACGCAGCCATCTGTTTATGAATATTCTACTGCATAATGAATAATAAAACTCCTCGTAGCCTGGATGGTGGAAACTAGATCTAGGGTCTTGATTTCTGCTATTCGAACTAGTACAATTCTATCAATGCGATTGATTGTGTCGAAGTCGAACATGGTAGAAACCACTTGATTACCAGTCGATGATGTGAACTGCTAACAAGTGTGAGAGAAACCACCAATAATGACAATGGCTCTCAAAGTACTCAGTACAATCCATGAAATGTGAGTAAAGGATCTGAAGTCGAACATTTCACGGAATCGTTCGATCAAAGGTCAATGATGCAACCTGTCGTCGAAGGCGAGAAACCTGCCATTAAGACATGCAGATTCCAAGGTACTGAAGGATTCTAGATCAAATTCCTAGATGATGATCTATCATTGATAGAAAGTGATCCGTCGTAGGAAAACCCACGATAGGAAACCATTAGATCAAGTTTTGTAGAATTTTTTTGCAAGGAATGACTCAGGGATGGTCAACACGAATGGAGACAAATGTTTGCAATGAATGGTTTATTTGAACTAACTTCTTGAACACATAACAACACTGCAGATGATTTGGTAACAATTGACCTAAAGCTAATACCTAGAAACCGACTGAAGACTTTCAATATGGTTTGATTAAATGAGAGGCAAAGGATTTTCCCAACCCAAGTAGAAGTGTGACAAAAAGTGTCATGTTCAAGAGTGGTAAACTGCTTTTTAAAAAAAGTGTGACAAATGGATTTTTTTTCTCTCTTTCTCCCCCACCATTTCTGGCAAGTACCTCTTTAGTTTTGACAAACTTTAGGAGGATAAAATTTTCTTGCTATATAATCTCATCCTTCGGATGAGTCCAAATTAGTTTAAAATCGAACCCTAAGAAGGAGTGGTTCATTCCTGTTTGTAATCGACAAGTCCTTTACTGTTAAATTTTAATGAGTCCAGTATAGGAGAAACTCGGTGTTTTTCAATTTTTAGGGAGTCAGAAGAAAAACTTATGGAAACTCCGTGGGTGTACGTTTTCATAAATTTAGTCTCTCAAGCCCGAAAAAGGATAAAATAATATAGGAGAGAACTCTATTGACCATGATTAGTCAACTTATACCTTTTTCATAAATAGTCCATTTTAGTTCGGAAAAGGGTAAACTTATACTTAAAGGACGACTGTTCATTTCCTTTAACAAGTTCGAATAGTCAAGTACTTGGCAATCTTTTCATCTTTAGAGAGTCTGAAAAGGGCTTAAAAGAGAACTCCAAGGTTTCACTTTTTCTGTAATTTTTAATGAGTTCAAAAAAGTGATAAAATATACTCATAATTTTCGCTTTTTCATAATTTTTACCGAGTTTGAAAAAGTGATAAAAAGTATACTCCTTTGTCAAAAAGACCATTTTACTCGAAAAATCCAGTATTCTGCAAAAAAACTCAAAAATTAAACATACCTGTTTATGATTAATAAAAATAATTTGGAAAACAAATTTTCAAAGTTGAAAATAAACAAAATTATATTTTCTTTATTCAAAAAATCTTATAAAAAGGAGTTTTTCTAAATCATTTTTACCATTTGATTTCAGAGTGAAAATTGAGATCTTTTGGTAAAAAATGTTCCGGAGGAGATTGCAGAAGATTCACCCGTCAGAATTGAAAATTGTCAGTTCCAGGTAATCCACATCATCCTTGCCTTCATTTTTGTCCATTTATATTCTTAGTTTAGGGCTTAAATTGATTTTTAAGGAGGAAAATATGTTCAAAAATTCGCTCACGGGGGTCTGCAGGTAAAACACATGACACCTGCAGACCCCGACAATTTTGCAAAAGGAAAAATATCGTGGTACCACACCTTATGCATAAGACATGTGCAGATCCACGCACTATTTTCATGCGAAAAGTGTGGAGGCACCGTAAGGAAAAATAAAATGAATAATTCTGCCAAAATAAACCAAATTTTCTCACTCAAATTGTTTCTGATCTTTCAATTTGTCCATTGCAGGATATCTACAATGCTTGAGTGGAGAGAGCGTGAACATGAAGAGGTTGATGATGCTGGTATGTTACATCTGCCCACATTACGTGTATTGAGAAAATGCGGTTTGTACAAATTTTGGGCCATTCAGGGTATGAGGGCTCAAGTAGACTTACTTACCTGGCTAGTAAACAAATGGGATGTCCAGGAACAATGCTTTATCATTAGAGGTCACCAGCTCGAAATTGAGCTGGAAGATATATATTTCCTCACTGGTTTATCAAAGAGGGGCGATCCACTCTCTTTGTCTGGGGCTAGGGCAGGTGGCCAGTCTATCGCTAGCCTTTAGGAAGAATTTTGCAATGAAGAAGCAGACCCCAAAGATAAACACATTAACATAAAAACCATTATTCGTCCTGAACTCAATGTGGTTGCGTTTATGGTAACTCGGTTGTGTGGGAGCGCAGCTCCACATGTTGCTACAAGATCCCAAATGAAAACTGCTGTTGATTGCTTTAGAGGCACCATTTTCAATTGGTGTAAGGCAGTGTTGGCCGACGTCAAAGGCCAATTGACTAGAGAAAAAAACTCGAAGTTAAAAAACTTCGGGTATGGAGTGATTGTGGTCACATTTTCTCTAGAAAGAATTCCTTCACTTGCTCCACAACTGATTTCAGTTGATCATGGTAGAGTCAAAGAGCCTCAGATGGTCTGATGGGTTGCACTGATGGTCCGTCATAGTGAAGGCGGAGAGATTTTTTGTTTTACTCCAGCTTATTTCCATTCGTTGGAGAAAAAAATCTTCGCGATAGAAGATTTCCCTTATGCTGGGATGGATTTCCGTGATGACCAAGAGATGTCTCTTCCTCCAGGAACACAGTGGGATGACTCAGGTAAGAATCATTTTGACATGTTTTAAATTTTAATTTTAATTTTGTTTTTTAAATCGTGCAATAACTGATGACAAAAATTTCAAATGTAGATGTGGTTCCATGTCGACCAGCCACTCTTCGTCCTTTTGACAGAAAGCCAAGAGATCCAGCTGCAGTACCACCACTACCATAGGATCAGACAGCAGAGATCCTTACCGACCTGGAAAACCATCTGGAGCAGTTGACTTTGGATATTCCAGAGACTACCATAGATGACATTCCGCTCCGCTTACATAGATATGTTATCGGGGTTCCGGGACAGTTCAAGAGATTCCTGAGCAAGGTGGCACGAGCTGCAGCATTTTATCGTGATCATCACCACAACTAGTGGATGATTGATTATGTAGACTTATATCATTTTTTGTATCACTTTTTTCCGATCATAAGGTGTTTTGAACCTATGATCGACGACGATGTAATATTTTTTGAAAACACTACTCTTATGCTATGATATTACTAGTATTTCTAGTTATCTGTCTAACATGTTATCAAATTTTATTTTGATCTACTTCTTTAATTATCGTAAATGTCTATCTATAACACTAGAAGCTACTTCATCAGCTAATGTGTTTAAATTTCTCGGAATGTGTTAATACTCAATATAATCAAATTCTCATTCCAAGAGATGAAATTTCAAAAATAATCTTAACAACACTGGGTTTTTAATTGCGTATACTCTATTCAATTGTAATACAACGAGTTCAGAATCTAACCTAACAGTCAAACTTCAAATTCCAAATGAAATGGATTCAGACAATAACTCAATAACTGTGCTATATTCTGCAATATTGTTCATTGTTTGACCGAGGCTTACCCCATGCATAGATACTAACTCATCAGTGGGTGAATAAATAACCCAAGCCGCGGAAGAAATGTTCCGTGTACTATGACAAGCACCATCAGAAAAACCAATGTATGTTTGAAGGGATGTCCGCATCTACAAAATCAAGATTGATCTATATAAGCAGGGATAGTAGTAAAAGCACACTTAAACTAGGCATGCTCTTCTAATCTACAACACACCAGCTTATGAAAATAAATAATATACAGGGAATATCTCCACACAAGAATCAAGCATAATATCTCTTCAGATAAAGCCCATTTATGGGTTTGCCTAAAGAGATCTTGTCAAAGTCAATCAGTTCATAGACCCCTTTTGCAAGCTTTCACTTGACAATATAAGGACCATGCCACATGGGTTCGAATTTCCCAAACCCTAGATTATCATTAGCTTGATTGTAAACCAAGACTAGGTCTCCTTCTGAAAAAATACGAGGTGTAACACTTCTATCATACTGAGCTTTCATTCGTTTCGCATGAACTTCAGTAGCTAATGCAGTGGTGCGCCGATTCTCATCTAATTGAGCTAAGTACAGAAAGCGTTTCTCCTCTTCAGAAGTGGCTGGTAGTAACTCTATGGCTAGTTGGAGTGACACTATCTTGCATTTAATCAGTAATATTGCTTCTAAACCGTAAACCAGTTGAAAAGGGGTAAAACTGGTCGATGTTTTTGCTGAGGTTCGATATGCCCAAAGTGCTGAAAAAAGAATGGTATGCCAATTCAATTTATGAATTTCGATGATTCGTTTGATTATGGTGACTAAAAATTTATTAATAGCTTTAACTAGACCATTAGCCTATGCGTAATATGGTGTAGAACTATCATGGCGCAGGCCAAGTTGATCGATTAGTTTGGTCATCATGATGTTTCGAAAATGACTCCCATGGTCAGTAATTATTGCTTGGGAGACACTGAAATGAGAAATCACATGATTGAACACGAAAGTAGCTGTAGTTTTTCCATCTGCCGCAAATGTAGGCATCGCCTCAGCCCATTTGGTAAAATAATCTACTACGAGAATAATATACCCATGCCCCCCAGCCGAGTGAGGGTTACATGTAATGAAGTCAATTCCCCATTTTGCAAAAGGACCGATAACAATTATAGGGTGAAGAGGAGCGGGTGGTGCACGCATCTTTCGATCAAAGATTTGATAGTTGTGGCATTTTCGAATAGCAGAAATACAATCTTTAAATAAGGACGGCCAAAAATAGCCAGCGCGCAATATCTTTTGGGTTGTGGCATACCCAAGCATATGATCGCCACATGCTCTAGAGTGACAGTCATTTAAAACCTTTTCAGCTTCATCAAGAGTGAGAAAACGTTGAAAAACAGAGTCCGCACCACGACGGTATAGTGTGTCACCAACAATATGATATTGCTGAGACTGGAAACGGATTTTTCATCGTTGTTACTATGAGAGTTTGGGCCGAAAATTTTGGATTTGGAGATAAATGACGATATCTCCATAAGAAGGGTTGATGGTACTGATAATAAACAAATATTCATCTGTGATCAGATGTTCGGCCACAGTTTTCGTATCAGTACGTGGGAAGTCACACATAAGTTCAGCGAATACCAATGATTTCTTTGATTTGGATTTTTCAAATTCCAAATCAAACTCCTACATGATAACAATCCATTTGGAGTATTCCCCCCCTAGCAGTTGTTTGGTCAAAATATACATCATAGGTTCACAATCAGAAATCACTGTTGTTTTGCATAACAATATGTAATGACGAAATCGTTAGACCGCTTGAACTGCTGCGAAGGCCAATTTCTCCACATGTGATTATTTGATTTCGGTCAGATGCAGATTGCGACTGAGATAATAAATCACATGTTCATTGTGGAATTCATCTTCCTAAACTAAGACCATGCCAATCGTAGAATTGGAGGCTGCTAGGTATAAAAATTAATCCTGGTTGTAATTACGAGGATGAAATAATGGTGCATGGGTCAACGCATGTTTAAGAGAATCAAAAGATCGATCAGCGATCTCATCCCAAAAGAAAGGAATATTATTCTTTAACAACCTGTTAAAACCTTTGGTTAACTCAGCATAGTTAGGAATGAATTGACATAAAAATTTCACTTTCCATTGCAAACTTTGGAGTTGGCGAAGAGTAGAAGGAGGAGGTAAATTGATGATAGCCTCAACCTTCGATGGGTCGACACGAACCTTCCTTTGAGACAAAAAATCCCAACAATAGTCTAGATTCAACACAAAAGACACATTTTTGAGGATTTAGATGAATCCTATAATGCCTACATCTCATAAAGATGGCTCGTAGATGAGTAAGATGATCTACTCTGCGCGATGAATGAGCAGGTAAATCATCGAGATAGGGTTGCACAATGTGTTTAATGTCATGAAATGCATAAGATATTTCCCTCTGAAAAGTTGGGCCAGCGTTCTTCAATCCAAAAGGTAATTTCCAGTAAGAAAAAGTCCCCCACAGAAAAATGAAAGTTTTTTTGGGTTGATCAGCAGGGAGTATGTTGATTTGATTGTAGCCTGAAAATCCATCCATAAACAAAAAAATTTCACTTCCGGCACAATCGTCAATAATTTGATCGATATAGGGGGTTGGATAATTATCTTTTGGACAAGCTCTATTTATATCCCTATAATCGATACATACTCATATTGTCCGTTGTTTTTTATTAACAGGAACAATATTAGATACCTAATCCGTTAAAGGAATTGGATAAATAAAACCTGCATGAAGTAATTTCTCAATTTCTGCTTTAATAGTGGTAGCTTTTCGCGGATGTATCTAACGTAATCTTTGTCGGACAGGTTTAGCATCCGGGTATGTTTTAATTTCATGAACAACAATTGATGGATCGATTCCTGGCATTTCTTCATATGAACAGGCAAGAATTTCACAAAATTCTTGAAATAGGGCTTTATATGCTTGGATTTCATCTGGCGTACAAGAAGCACCTATATGAATGTTTTCAACAATTCCTGGTTTCACTGAGATCTCAATAGGAACTATCGTAGAAATTTTTGCTAAGTTCAATTCAGAATCGGAATTTGTGAGAGGATTCTGGGGTTCATTGACATAATCAACGGTAAAAATGGAAGAAAAATTCAGTTTCAAAATTATCGAGATTGGGTAAAAATGAAGATCGATGATGTAGATCTTCCCATGGTAATTCATCTATAGACAAAAATTCACAAATATGCTCATCAGTATTGAATACTTGTTGAACAGGATCCGGAATTGATTTCGAAGCTGAGCTCGATATGGGCAGTGATTCCTCATTGATCACATTCACTAGATCAGATTTTGTTGAAGGAGTATCAGAAAATGACTGTACTACCTGATATGCTAATTCAAAAGGACTCAAAGGCATCGCACCATTGAAAGAATCCAATTCTGAATCTGAAGGTACTATCCAAGGATCATCAAAGGAAATAGTACTTGATGTAATCATATTCATGTTAGAAATAGGAGGTGATGCGTTGGGAGCAAGCAGGGAAAAAGTTCCCAGTAAACCAGAATCTTTAATTAATCCTACTCCAACATCTTTATAAGGGATAGTCGATTTTATGACATGTTGGATGCTATCAGTAGTGGCTGGGTCGGATGAATAATATGAGAGCTGATCTATTTTAACGATTTTCCTTTATGGGGAAACATGATGAGATGAAATACCGATGATATGACAGCAGTCATGGCATAAGACCAACTGCGACCCAGGAGAAGGTTGTAATCTAGAGGGGTATCAAACACTTCCACATCTAGATTAAGAGTTTTTCCTTCGACCTCTATAGGTAGATCCTATAAAATACCATACGGATAGAATCCTCTTCCATAAAAAGCTTTGAGGTTAGTTGGTTATTGGTTAAGTTTCATAGAACCAAGTGATTTCCAACATTTTAACGACATGATACACATAGAAGCCCCTTCATCAATAACAGTATGAAAGCAGCGTTTATTTTTTATTAATACTGGAATTTGAAAAGAAATTTGATGAGGTAGGCGGGGTGTAAAATTTTCCAAATCGAAGCTCATTAGGTTCGAATCCTGAAGATATATAGCTCCTATGGCTGACAATAGTAATTTTCTTTGGGCTAGACATGATTGCAACACTTCCAAAGCCAACATTGCTGAAGGGGAAATCACCAAGTCTTCAACAATATTGTAGTTTTTAGCAAATTTTGCATGTGGATTGAAAGCTGATTTACGAAGTACACCTTTAGCAGGCGATTTGATTACTAAGTCAGGATTTGGTTTCTCGATCTGTAGCGGATCAGAAACTGAGGGAGATGTAGTTGATGCTGAATTAGAATTTTCTACTTCTTTACCACCAACAGGATTTTTACTACCATAATATTGCGATCACGTCGCAACCATTAAGATATCTTCTAGCGTATTCAAGGAAGATCCAATAATTTTACTGTCTTGAGTAGGAAATGGATCCTTCAAGATAGAAGGTATGGGCGAACCCTTAACGAATTTCGATACCTCGGCTCTATGCGGGCACTCTTTAGTAAAATGATCCTCATCACAGATCAAACAAGGATAACAAGGTTTTCGTTTATCGTCAGTTGGTTCAGTTTTATCGTTTTTATTTTTTGAAGATGATTTTTTGTTTTTATTCTTGCCTTTCTTCTTACCACCAGTTTTAGGTTTAGTTGTAGATGATTCTACAACATGAATATTGACGGAAGTTTCAATGGAAGAATCTCCTTTTGGTGAATCAGGTAAATTTATAATAGGAGAAGTCGTCTTGGAATATTTCTTCTTACTCTTGATAGTGTTAACAGAACCAATTACACCATCAGCAACATGAGATCCTAAAGGAGTTGTAGCTAACTGATTAGGTCTTGGTAAATCGGGGATTTTTTCATACATAGTACCTGACTATGTATATACAAGGTCAAGGTACTGATCTTGAGCAATGACTTGCTCTTCTGTAACAACGCATCCTTAGGCCACATTTTCAATAATTTTGGGCAATAACGATTTGATTAACCATTCAGCCAAAATTTGATCCGGAATAAAGACTTTCACCAAACGTCTCCTACGTCTCCATTCATGAATGTGATCAGATATGTACGTAGACGTAGATTTTTTTAATGAGGTCAACAATTCCGTACCGTCGTATCTAATAGCTAATTGAAAATGGGTTAAGAAAGCAGTAGCTAGTGCATTAAAATTATTAAATGAGCCTCGTGGTAACTCAATGTACCATTTGGCAGTGAGACCAATGAGAGTTCTCTGAAAAATATGTAATCAAATCGAATCATCCATTAGTGAATTGGATGCACACTAGAGGTGATAAGTCATAACATGATTAGATGGATCTTCTTCTCACTTACCTTCAAACTTTGGAATATCACTGGGAAAATTATTAGGCATCGGTGGCCAATACGGAAGATAAACTATGGGGTCATTCATAAGGCACGATATATTAGGTAAATCTAAAGTTGCTATGAATGGTAACCGATGGCTAGGGTCTTGATAACCTTGTGTGATCAAACCAGTTCCAGGAGCAGGATATCCAAGATATCCTGGAATTGGATGCGCATTGGGAATTGTGAAACCTCCTGGATAACCAAGATTAACTGGACCATAATGGGGTTGTTGAGGTACTTGATAAGTATACCCAAGATACGGCTGATACTGATATGTTGGATTTTGTGTAGCATTTCCAAATTGATACTACCCCTGGTACAGTTGATAAGAAAATTGTGGTTGACTAGTGAGAATCGTACTTGTACCAGATTGTCCTACAGGTATCTAGACTGTAGTCTGAATTTTAGGTCATGATTGTGGCACAGATACTTGAGGAATTCGCACTGATACAAGGGTAGTAGAAATAGGAGCTGCAGATACTCTAGAAGTAGGTGTGGTAGGTTGAACAGAAGTTGCAGCAGCAGCAAAATATTGAGGCGGAGTTCTAGGTGTACTAGGCCTAGGTTGCTAAACAGAACCAGGTGTAGAGACTTGAATGGTAGGTTGGATAGGTTGCTGGGTTGGACCAGAACCTAAGGGTTGTCCAGGTTGATTAGGTAACTGCACATTGGGTTGCAAAGTCTGTTGAATTTGAGATGGATCCCACACCATATTAATTACAGGATATTAACCCATAGAAGGTTCTGTATATGAAGGACCATAACCAAGTTGAATGTAGGGTTGATAATTAACTAGAAAATTTTCAGCTCCTTGTATTAATGGTTGACCTGAAGGAGGTTGAAAACCTTGAACTGGGTATTGTCCTTGAGGCTGATATTGACTTTGAGGCATGTACTGAATCTAGGGTTGATATTGACCCTGAGGTATGTACTGAATCTGGGGTTAATATCGATCCTGAGGTATGAATTGACTCTGGGGTTGATATTGACCTACATGTATGTACTTTCCTTGAGGTTGATATTGAACTTGAGGTATGTACTGTCCTTGAGGTTGCTCCCCAGGCAGTAAATATTGTCCTACAGGTTGACCCCCAGGCGGTAAAAAATTACCCTGAGATTGCCCCCCGGGCAGTAATTGACTACCTTGAGGCTGCCCCCCAGGTGGTAACTGACTTCCTTGAGGTTGAGGATTTGGAATATTTCTAGACATCATATAAATATATTTTTTGTTCAACGTTTTAGTATTTGTTCCATTTGTACCAGATGATAACATTTGTTCAATTGGTTGAGGAGCTGCACTTGAGAAGGTACTAGAGAGCGACTCGTATCCCGGAGGAACAGACGAACCACCGTATAAAAATGTTTTTGGAGATTCAGAAAACATAGATGACTCACCCGAAATAGCTAATGAAGGTTGATAACCTCTTTGTGTAGGGTAAAAAGGAATTCGGGGTGGTGTATAAGTAAGACCTACGTTTTTTTAAAAATCTGTCAATGACAAATACCAAGCGTTAGTTCTAAAAGGACTGTAGAATATTGATTCACACTCTCTAAGATTCAAATTTTCTCGGGTTTTGGGAAGAACTACGTCTTTGTCTGGACCAACAGGCTCTTCAATACATATGAGATCAGAAGGAAGGTTTTCGGTAATGCGATGTCTTACTCTAGGTGAATCAGGATCACTAGAAGTTGGAGTAACAAATCCCGAGGATGATTCCTACATAGCAGGTTCAGTTTCTGGCTTAGAAATTTCAGGTTCTTCAGCTAATTCACTAGTTGCAGAAGCAATGTCAGTGATTTCTGAAATTGAAATTGGCTCTTGAATATATTCTGCTAATTGTGGTTGATTTACTTCATGATAATCAAGATGAGTAATTATGGATGATTCTCCTAGTTCCATTCATCTAATTCTACTGATAGTATGTGGTACTAGAGCTTTCAATCCTTCAAGTTGGCTTGGTGTATACTTAGGGGTCTTCCCCTCAAGTCTACGCGATTGTCTTGGTAATTCAGCCATGATTAAAAATTATTAATCACATGTAATCAAATAAAATTTTAATTAAAATTCCTAAAGTCACTATGGAGACAATCAAATGATCAAACGCTTATAAAATCTAGGAGATCAAACCACACACAAACAGTGGATTCTCACACTAAAAACACTATTTGGTGATGAAATCCAACATCGTAGTATTTTAATGTAGAAATGGTGTTTGGAACAGTTACCCTGACAACTTGCTTAATGAAACAGACCGATGCAAGTTTCTCCACTTAAACCATCTCGAGTGAATATAACCCTCCGGAGAGTCCAAGTGAGTCTAGTCGATGTTTGCTCCAGGTACAGTGGGATCTTTCCTCCACTGTCACCTTAGGAAAAAATCTTAATGTTTATGGCCACTAAGGTCACCAACAGGAAAAAATATACCTGGGGGAATAGTCTACTATCTGATAAGGGCAGAGTAACAAAGCTCAATCCCCTTGAAGGCTCCTTGACATAATCCAAGGTATAACGACAAGTGACCCCAGGCTCCTCGAAAATGGTCAATCCGAGGTTTACAGTTGTTAATACACACACATCTTCTATCATTCCCAATGAGATAGAATTGATCACCTCACTGGTTTGGATATGATCTCGTGCTTGACTCCTTTAGTAGGAGCTTCCCAGAGCATACAAGCTATTATTGGATTTTTCCTACCGCAAGATCGACTACTTGTTTGTTTTAATTGTCTCAGAGAGTTAATTACTCCCTACTCCAAGACACTAGCCTAAGCCGTGTTGGTGAAAAGAGTCCTAGAAATATAAAAATTACTAGATTGATTTTAATTTAAGCTTTGCTTTTAATAAGCTATTTCTTAGGAAAATAGGTGCGAAAGTGAAACTTTGATGATATGTAGTGACCCGACTCAAAACACACTAAAAATGCATCTATTATGAGAAACAATTCATTTCCTTTCAATGAATCCTATCTAAAAGAAAGAGTTGAGAGATGCAATCTTTTAAAACAATTCTTTCCTTCAAAACAAGAACATATGAAAAGAAATCTTATCTTATGAGAACCCAGAATGATCAATTGCTCAAAAGGAAATCCCTTTATTATTCAAGATTGAAACTACAATCAAACATTCTCCAAAAGAAAACTACAATTCTAGAAATAACACTCAAAAAATAAAAACACTAATTTCGAGATCTAAAAATTCTAAGAATTAAATCTGAAATCAAAACTTTAAATATTTTGAGGAAGTTTTTCTTAGTTTCTAATCTAACTAAGAAACTCTTTGCTGAAATTATCAAAACTCAAAAACATCCAATTATGGATTTTTTTTAGTGAATTTCAAAACTTAATGAAAAATTTCTTTAAATATTTGCAAATGAGAAAATGGGATCTAATTCTCACAAAAAAATTTCTGCTATGAAGTCAAAGACTCAGTAAGAAAACAATGAAATACTAGTGACATAAGGTATATAGAGGTTTCTTATCTTTGAGTGACACAAAGACAAATAAAAAATCACTTATAACATGCATATCTTGTAGAAAATCATTCAAAAATTAAATCGTTCTTGTGGACAAGACAAATCTCCCTAGTATCATATGGATAACTAGCAACAAACAGACAGATGTAAACTACTTTCTCTATATTATATTTGATCTAGAATTATCTATAATGAAGGATTTAGGACTTACCTGTAGTCCAGCGCTGATCGTAGTCTTCTTTCCTGTCGCTTTGAATACATCTCCTTTCAGGATCTGCAATCAAAAACATGAAAGAATAAGAAGCACCTGCATAATATAGACTAATTCATAAACCATAAATCTATCTTGATGATCAAGGAATTCAAGAAATAAGCCATTTAAATAAACAACTCATTGAGAAAACAGGATCCATTTGTATTATCTTTAATGAAAAAAGGAGCCTTACAACCATGTTCACCTTGTTGTCGTACAGGTCCTTCGGGGGTCCGGAACAAGCATTTCCTCTACTTTGACAAGCCTTTGCATTCTCTCGACTAACATATACATGAGTGTGTAATCATTCCCATATGATGATCAGTTAAGAGAGTCTGAATTTCTCCAGCAATTCTCCTAAAAAAATCTCAAATCCTCCCTCCCCTTGAGGCTGAAATATGGCCTCAATTTATAGCAAAAGAGAAGAGGTTGCAGCTCCAAATAAGAGGGGATAGAATCCTCTTTCAAAGGGATTAAGTTCCACATACCAAGGGGTAGGATCCTTTAATGGAGGGATGAATGTACATGAAAGGAGCAAACTTTCCACCGAATAATTTCTTCCAGAAGCTTCCAGATTCAACTAGCTCGGCTTCCAAATTTTACTTCCGCCTTCACTTTACCTTTTACAGGAATCTGCACCTTTAATGAAGAAAAAGTGCAGCTGGTTCCACATGTTCTAGAACAAACAAATGCGGCACCGCAGGTAATATTAAGAGAAAGTGCGGTACAAGTATTTTTATGACTTTTATAAGCTTTTCTCTCAATTTCAAGGCTTGGTTTTAGGAACTTGATGTTTGTAGACTTCTAAGGGAGTATTGTATGAGTAATGATGAACCCATACAGACAGTAAAACGTCATGGTGACAATTTTAGTGTAAAAAAGACTCATCAGGCTTTCCAATGAGCCATCACAGATTCACATCCGACATCGGGAAGGGGTCCAAAACTTGGTTGCAAAGGTGTGTATTTTTTGTCTAAGGTGGCGCTGCACAAATGGACTGTTTAGTGTGTTTTTGGCCAAAACTCAACAAAACACACTCATTTATTGTAAAATCATATTTTAGTATTTTTTAAGGAAAATCACTCTAGAATTAGGTGCTAGAAGTTATTATGGCAGTTATTTCATGGGATATTTTGTGCCTTGGGCCTTGCATGGTCTCTTGGACATTTATGAGTGATTTTGAAAATTTCCAACCCTATCTAGGGTTTTTTCCCTCCTTTGCTGAGTTAAATAGAACATGAGGGCTTCATTGTAAATGTTCACATTTGATGAGCTTTGAGAAGAATACATGGTTTTTTGAGGTTGAAGAGCAATTTGGTGTTGTGGAGCTTGTAGATGATTTGCTTTGATTGATGATGATGAAGCTTTCTTGCAGGATCCCTGAGCTTGGTTAATGGTGATGTGTCTCTAATTTTTTCATGTTTTCTTGTTTATCATTATGTTTCATCCCTCTATATGCAGTAGAGCAGAAAAGTATAGGCTAAGAAAATTTTCTTGAGGCACCTTAGTTCTTCCTGCCTTCTATTGTCTTGATATTTTCCTCCGCTAGGTGTGTTTAGGAATTCTTAGCTACTCCTTAAGCCTCCTTATGCTTGTTTATTTTATCAATGGATGAATATGCTAGCTTCCAAATATGTTTTATGGCAAGCCCTGCTTATTTGATGCTATCTAAACTCTGTTTTTGAAATCTCTCTTTGAAGTATTACTTGTTTGGTTAAGCCAAGGAGGTCTTGGTCTGATCTTGCCCTTTGTCCATGCCTATCAGTTTGCCTCAAAGTTCTTTGAAACTTGATCAACAATGTTTAGGAGTTCCCTCTTTGATTGATTAAATTTATTTTGTCATCTTAAATGTTTTCTAAAGCTTGAAGGTGATATCAGTAGAAGTTAAATGAGTTTCTCGCCTTCTATATCTCATTGGAATGTTTGTCTTGAATGTTTATTTGTTTAAGTATTGTCATTGAGTAAATGGTTTGCCCTATCTCATGATTAATATCTTTTGCTTATCATATTTGAGATTTTATTTTTTATGGGTATTTGACAAAGGATTCTTAATTGCCCTTTGCCCTACCTTTTTTTCCCCAACTTAATGTCTATTTCACTTCACACATAGCCTTAAGGATCCATTGACCACACTAGATTTTCCCTGTTATGCACTCTGACTCTTTATTGAGATAGCCATGAATTTTATAGACTCCATAGCCTAATGATTTGATGATCTCTCACTCCACCTATTCTACCTATTTGATTTTACCCAACCAAAACAAACAAAAAACCCTACACCTAACAACTAGCCTAAAATCAAACCCTAAATAGCAAAAATTTCACTTTGTTTGCATACAATAGAGAGAGCCCTCTCTGAGTCTAGGAAGGCTAGGTCCTAGGACTCAAAAGACTGGTTTCATGTTACCCTGTGAATTTGGTCTACCAATATGCCAAATCACGGAACACTAACATGCGATACAATGCATTTCAGCTCAAAATTTCCACATTACTTGGTTGACAACCAGTGTTAAATATGGATCACCCTCGGGCATACTTTCCACCATTACTGGACATGTCTAACATTGTAGATCTCATGGAGGAACTCAACGCAATGGGGACCATTACTTCCTAAGGGTGAGGGGGAGGGAATTATCTAGGTGGATATTTTTGGTCACCTGCCTATTCCACTTGGACCTCCACCATTGTTTCTTGTAGTTTTTTGGTTTTTTTAATTGGAGCACAATTTGCTATTTTTTGGTAGTTTTTCAAGTCCTGAACTTCCGAAGCCATTTTGAGGCCCTAAATGACATTTTTTGGGAAAAACTAGACCAATGTTTTAGCCCCTCAAAAGTTGTAGTCTTTGAATAGATATTTCTAATGAGGTATTGTGTGCGTAAAACGAGGATCATATTCCAAAGTTACGTCTTTGGGATGTTGATGTACCAATTTAATGAAATGGGGCCCATAGTTTTTCCGCTTCATCTCGTAGGGTTATGTTTTTGGAAGTTTAGGGTTTTCCATTGTTTCTCAATAATAAATAGGCCTTTGAGCATCATTGTAAGAAGTTTAGAGGCAAGTAGTCGACACATCTCTTCTTGGAGATAATCTACAATTGCCTGAGCTAGTTTATTTTCCATTTTGTCTATAATCATTTTTTAGTATTTGATATTAATGAAATGAAGTGTTATTTCCATTGCATCTTTGTATTTATGGTTATATTCATATTTTTTTGCATTCCTCCGTAAGTCCGTATCAGGCGCAAGGGTCATATATAGTCAAGCATTGAGCGATCTAAAGGAAATATTGTTTCGAATTTTGATTACTTGACTCACAATAAGGTAAATATGGTTATACTTTGATTAAAAATTATTGAGCTTAATATAGTTCTTTATATGATCAGACTGGATAGCGGTCCTTTTTTTTAAATTGTTGGAGGTTCTATTTATGCACTAGATTTTCCTTCTTTTGCACACCATATCATTGTTGAAGGTCTCTTAGACATATGCACACATTATAATATTCATTATGATTGAAAGACCAACATTGAAGCCCTTACATTGGAGATATGAATGAGTACTTAATTGATTTGGTTAAGATTAAATTATATGCATATTTAGAAAGTTTGTTAGTGTAGAAATAGATCTTATTTTATAAAGTGGTTATGGATATATTTAATGGGATATGAATCATTAGAGGTTTATGGTAGAAGAGTGTGATGAGGTTTTTGTAGGGACATATTTTCTTAGTTTGTGCTTCGTTACACCATGAATGCGCAAAGGTTAGTTGTTTGTTGAATATTCCATTGTATATACCCCACACTATTACGCATACTATTTAATAGCATGTTTTATATTTTTCAACATTAACAATTAATTGATTGTAGAAGTCAAACTTAGATCGTTGTGCATAATTGATGAAGTTTTTTTCCCTCAAATGACTTTGTGATCATTGCTTTATGTTTTTTAACTTGCATTGGATAAGAAGTTATGTTGATTTGTTGTAGAGGTTGATATATATATATGTTGAGAATAGATCAATGCTTTTCTAAAGACAAATTTTAATATGAAAAATATAAGAATGTTGAAATTGTCATCAAGAATGACACCCCAAGGGGGCTTCTAATTTAGTTTTCCCTTAATTAAATTAGAATTAAATTGTAATTCCACATCACATGACAGCTTGAAAGTGTTAAATGAGTCAGGAAGGCACATTTAGCTCAGTAAATTCGAGTTGAGGGTCAAACTAGAGGCATGTAGTGTTATTCCTAAGTTTTAGGGGGTCCAGTTGTTGTTTATTTTGAGTTGTAATTAGTTAACTGAATTATTTGAGTGAAAATCAGTTTAATTAGTTATAACTAAGAGATGAGATAGTAATAGGTCCAATTAATTAAGTTTAATTTAATTCAAATGCACTGATAAATCAAATAATTGATAATTTTCTATAAATAGTTGTTGCATGTCAGTTCTAAGGAAGGCCAGGTTGAGATTGGAGTTAAAGGAAAGAGAACTATCAATTGTATAATTAGAAAGTTGTATAGGTCATGCATGAGGTCATCAATATGCCTTGGATGTATTGCGTAATATATTTATTGGAATTTCCTAATTAATAGGGGTTATATTAGCCCAAGAATACATGAGCAAGGCTGGTAAGCTAGGTAGAGGGAATTGGTTAAGTATTGGACCAAACTTGCCAATATCACAGTGAGAGAGTCAAAAAAGTGCATAGGTTTCTTAGGAAGGGAAATAGAATTGTGTTGTTTCATGTTCTTGAATTTATACAATATACATATAGCGAGGTTTTTAGCTTACACTTTCCCAAAATACATCTTTGTGTTGTGCTATTGATATTATTTCTCTTTCTTGTTCATGTGATTGTGCGATCGTAATTGGTTCCCCAATTTGTAGAATTGATTTAGTATTTTGTTTTAGTACATTACAATATCAATTGAATCTATTTAGATATTTATACATGGGATCAGTGTAGGAATCACTATATAAGAGAAGAACCGGAGTTTGTTTTGAATAGGTGAATCGAATTTTATGATTTATTCCTCAAGACCAACAACAGATCATGATGTCTTTCTCTGGATTGAGACTCAGATATTCCCTTGATGTTAATTCGAATTACATAGCATGGAAGAACATGATGGAGGCAGTGTTGGAGGAAAAAGAACTGAAGTAATTCGTAGACAGTGATATTACCCAACCCGCAACAAAAAATTCTCAACTTCTTGATTAATGGAAGAAGAATGTAGCAAAGGCGAGAATGATATTGTTAGAAGGATTTTGAGATCATTTGTCTCGAAAATTCATGGAAATGCAACTCCATATGCTATGTGGAAGCTTTTTTAAGAATAGAAGCGACCACAGGAAGGTCGCATTGAAGGACAAGCTTAGAAATATCAAGATGGAGAAGGGCGAAATGATTCCAAAAGACTTGAAGAAGTTCACTCAATGTCGAGATGAGGTTGGAAGTGTTGGGGTGACAGTTTCTTAGGATGATTTGGTCATCATATCACTTCTAGGCCTTCCCAAGAGCTGGCATAAGTACCAGGATTTGGTGAATTAGAGGGAGAAGCTACCAAAGTGGGAGCAATTGTGGTTCGACTTGGTAAAAGAAGAGATTCGGCAGAACACCAAAGATGGATCCTCATCAAAGACTGATGATGAGGAGAAATGTGCCTTGGTTGGAAAGGTGAATAAATGGAAAGGGAATTCATCCCATTCAAAATATAATTCGAGTCATGTAGGCAATAAGTGATACTTTTCAAAGTTAAAAGAAATTAATTGTCATGAGCTTCGAAACTATGCTACAAATTGTCTGCACAAGAAGGCCAACAAGAAGTCATGAGCAGGAGGGGTAGGTGAAGCACATGCTTCACATTTTGATTTTTATTTCACCCTCATCGCATGCATGGTATCATTCGTGATGGTTTCTATGTGTTACTTTGTGATGAGCCTGAGTATTGCAACAAGAATGTTGCAACCCCCAAGGTTACCAACTTTAATTATCAACCTGGGGTTCGTACAAACTTAAGAGGTATCGACACTATGTGTGAAACGTACAATGTGTCCTTATTTGGTTGATCTAATGTAATAGAGGGAATTTTATGAAATCAAAGCCTAAACTAATTGAAAAAATGGAAGTGTTGCTTTGAAAAAAAATTAATCCTAGGAGAGAACAACAATTTGCAATTGAAAATCTAAGAGCATGAGTCAAATAAAAAGACCTAATATAATTTGTGAAAACGAATGTCCTAATTGGTTTTTATTCTTCCTCAATCATCTATTTAGGTCCTAGGTGTTAGGATTCAAGCCTAAGAGAATAAAACGAACCTTTGGGAGAAAATATGGTTGAGTTTACACATGCTACAAGAGTGTTACCTGCAACTCTGTTTTAGCTACAAATAAGTCTATTTTGGAAATAACTAACTGAATGAATAAGTAAATAAAATGAAAATGGGATGGGATTTTTTTTATATTAATTATGATTCCTTAGGTTTCCATTCCAAATGGAATCAATCCAAAATACCACTTTTCACACGTGCTAAAAAATAACAGAATATTACTACTCTAAAATCTAGAAATTCAAGAACTAGTGAGCTAGTTAATCTATCAAATGCATAATCTGATCAATTGAAAATTGTTGGAATATATTGTACTCCTTGGAAGAAAATGATTTATTTTTGGTATGTCAGAAGTTGAATACAATCTTATGTAAAAGAGTAACACATTATATCCCATATTCATTATGGCATAGTATACTCTTGTACCCATTTATTATATAAAGAGGTGTTATTTTGGAGAATTATATTATCCCACATTCAATATGTGAGAGTAATTCCTCCACATCTCTGGGTATATAATAGGTTAAAGGGAGCCTTTTTTATTACTATCACATCTCATCTTGTGCTCGTACTGTTACTTGTATCAGGTTATTTGTAGTTGCTCTCTTTGTAAGATTGCAGGAGATTTTTGGAGATAATAGAATACAACCTTCCTGTGGACGTAGCCCAATTGGGTGAACCACGTATATCTTTTGTATTCTTTTTCCTTGTTCTCTTGATGTTCTTATTTATATTTTTCTATGTTTTTGGTTTCTTAGATAGATAGCTAGTTTAGTAGATCTAATATTCTCACATGGTATCAGAGCCATGGTTACTATGATCTAACATCTTCTTTGAATTTGACCATCAACGCGTATCTTCATTTTTTGTTATCTGGGCACTAATATTTTTCTTATATTTTCTTTCTATATGGTAGCCATTAGGCTTATCTTCCAATCTGGGCATCATTCTACATATTTGAGATTTTTTTTCTCATAACCCTAACTTTGTTGTGTAGTTTTTTTGCAGTTTTTTTTCAAGTATCTCTTGATTAATTTTCTATAAGTCTATATGTTTTTTGGATTTCCAAGGGTTTCTTGATTGTTTTATATAATATATATATGTTTTTTTAATCCTCCTCAAGGATATCTATCTTCCGGTTGTAATATTCAGTTACGGCAGTTACGACAGTTTTTGTTTTTCTTTTTTTCTTTTTTTACAAGGTGGAAGATTGGCGGGCTGAGGGTTCAGATCAGAATTTTGGTTGCATAGGTGGATGCAGAGTGGCTGTGCCATTTCTAAAAACTAGTTATAATAAGAATTTGGAGCATTATTGAGTTTTTTTTGTTTTTCCACTTGATGTTTTTGTCAGATGTTACCTTTTGTGCATAATTTCCTAGAAAAGAGTAGATATATGGGTTCCTCTCACCGAGCTACCTAGTTTAAAAAAAAACCAACTCAAACTAAGTCCTAAAAGCAATGTTATCGCTTATTTAAGGTTGGTAGTTTTTTCAGGTTTTTTGCTGACGACAAACGAACTGCAGAAATTTACAATTTTCTATCCACTTTTTCTCTTGTCATTTCTTGCATTTGGGTTTATATTTATTGTCAAAATTTATATCATTATGACTTCAGATGTAGCTTCTGTTCCTAAACTTATTGGCTCTAACTATCTTTCATGGAAAAGGAAAATGATTGATGTTCTCAGGAGTAATAATCTATGGAGGTTGGTTAATGGTGAACACAAGAAACCTACAGATGCTCAAGCCTTGATTAAATGGGAAGAAAATTTTGATCAAGCAGGAGGGCTCATTGGTCAAACGGTTTTAGATAGTCCTTAGGTAAGTATTGAGGAAAAAGACAACTCAGTTGAGGTATGGGAAATTCTTGCTTATTTATTTGATAAATCTGATGATGTTTCTGCTTATTACCTTGGAAATAAGATTCATGAGCTAGATCCTACTAATTTTGATAGAGCAAAATTATATCTTGCTGAATTGAAAACCTTAAATGAAATTAAATAATTGCGGTAAATATTACAAGAAGACAAACACTACTCTTATCATTCTTGTAGAACATGAATTGCCATATTGTTTTGACATGTTCATCCAAACTAGGAATAGGGCTCTTGAATTGTCGTAAAGTACCATGAAACCTAGTTTTGATGATTTTTGTAAAGGGTTGATAAATGAGAAAAAAATGTTGATTGCTTCACGACAAGTCTCACCTAATAAATCTCTTATGGCACATAATAAAAATCCTAAGAAAATTTTTAATAATGCCAAAGGTTCTTGTTGACACACTTCTAATTATACTAATAATAATGGTCATGCTTCTGATGCACATCATGAAAATAGTAAGAAGAAAAATGTGCATGATCCTTGTAAGAATTGTTGTAAAACTAACCATCCTGAAAAGAATTTCTTTAAAGTGAAACGTTTAATGACTAAAGCAAACAAGAAAAATTTTTACGAATCTTAAGTAGATTTATGTGCATCTATTATTTCATCTAATAATTCTTCTTCTAATGTGGAATGGATAATGGATTCTGGTGCTTCTGAACATATGACTGGTAATTCTTCTTTATTTACATCTTATGACACTAATAAGGACTCATCTCAGAAATTTTCTATTGGTGATGGTAAACAATTTTCCATAATTTGTTATGGTAATATTAATGTTGCTAATGGTCAATTAGAAGATTTGTTTTCATGTTCAAAACATGCCCATCAACTTACTTTCTATTTATTGTGCATGTCGGAAAGGTTTTAAATTTGAAGCTTGGCCCGATAAATATGTTCTTAAATATATCAACCAAAATTACAAAGTAGTTTCTTTTGGCCCTGTTGATCATATAGCTCGTTTATATAAATTTGCAGGTTTTAATTCAACTAAGAGACAACCTTTTTATTCCTATGTTGCTCATGCTGATGAACTAAGTAAATTATGGCATGAAATATTGGGTCACTTGAATTATGGTAAAATGAAAATACTAACTAAAATGGTTCATGGTTTGCCTGATATTTCTTCTACTACTGGTGTTTGTGAAGGATGTGTTCTTGGTAAAAATCATAGAGAAATGTTTGACAAAGGTAAATTCTCGCATGCTAAAGAACCTTTGCAATTAATTCATAGTGATATTTTTGGTCCTCTTGAAGTTCCTTCAATATCCCATGCAATTTATTTTCTTACCTTTATTGATCACCTTAGTAGAAAATATTGGGTTTATTTTTCGAAAAATAAAAGTGAAACATTTGTAAAATTTAAAGAATTTAAATCCATGGTTGAAAAATCATCTGGTAAGAATATTAAAAATTTGTGATTTGATAATGGGGGGGGGGGGGGATTTTTTAAGAAAGTATTTGATGCATATTTATCTAAACATGGTATTAAACATCAAAAGGTTGTTCCTTACACACCTCAAAAAAAATTGTATTGCTAAAAGGAAAAAAAAATAACTTTAGTTGAAATGGCTAGATGTATGCTTTATTCTAAAGGATTGCATAAGAAATTTTGGGTTGAAGCCATTTGTTGTGATAATTTTATTTTAAATAGAGTTCCTACCGTTAGACTCTTTTATTTCATAGTATCACCAGGTGACTGATTATTGTTTATATTTTCTCACTGAAAATAATATTCCATGGTTATGATTTATTTTTAGAGAAAGAAAGGGAGAGCCTAACTGCCAAGATCTTCACAAGATTTCATCTACCATTTTAATTTCAAGGAAGAAGGAAAGGGTTGCTAATTAAGTTTAATAGTGAGAAAAATCCATACTGCCCGCATTCATTTCATCTACCTTCTTCTTGCCTTCATTTCCCCAAACTCTGAACTCCAATGCTCTCAATCCCACTTATATGCCAAGGCCTTTTTGGACTTACTAATCTATAAAACTCACTTATATTAGAAGTTCGAAAGTCTATTTTCATAGCTTTGCCCACCCACTAGCAGCCGTTTTATACAACATAGACCTTACCGCTTGCCTGCACCTCGCAGCCCGCAAATTTTAAACTTTAACTCTTAAGAATTATGACAAATCTTATTCTTCTGCTGATGCAATGAGGTGGGACCCATCCAACCTTCATATATTATCGAAATACAAATGCAAAATCTTATATTTTATACTTTCCTTACCTTCTACCTTTTCGCACATCCCCGCATTTAACACGTCACATGGCATAGTTCACACCTTTTATAAATTACGTTTAAGCGCCCACAACTTTAAGTTTTACATGATGCGACCCGATTGCAATCGCAAATCGAAAGTTTCAAAGGATTACCATAGGAGGGAAATGTTAAAAGTACGATATGCGATGCGGGGGAGGCCCAGTCGCAAATCGCAAATCGCAAATCACAATTTCTAAAGAATAAATGTGGAGATAAGAGTTATGATCGCCGAAGTGCGATGTGGGCCGACGTGGTAGGGTTACGTGGTAGGATGACGTGGGAGATGAAGTGGCTTGGCCCGCATATCGCACATTTCAAATATCACAGGTTAAGTTTATGGTTAAAAGTAAAATGTTGCGAAATATGATGGAGGCCCAGACACAATGTAGTTTTAAAGGCACATTCCAAAGGATTTTGAATCCACAGGCATGGTATTTTCTATGTTAAAGTGTATAGGAGGAAGAAAATGGATTAAAAATTAAAATCTATGCAATTCTGAAGTGCGATATGTGATGTAGTGGGACCCAATCGTAATCGCAAGTCACGAATCATAGAAGATAAGATGCAAAGGTAAATTGTTAAACTACCGAAGTGCGATGTGCAGCAAAGGTAGGGTCTGAGCGCAGATCACAAATCGAAAAGTCTAAAGCTTGCATCTCATGATATATAAGAAAAACTATGATGTGTGGGCTGCAGGCGGGCCCACCTTTCTTGACACGTCACGTCTATGTTAAAACCCCCGCTACTTCCCGCCATATCTACTCACCTTCGCACATCATATGGCCTACAACGTGTTTTAGCCTCCCCGCATCTACCGAATGTTAACTCAAGGGGGGGTCTGAAATGGGTGCTATCCCATATCGCCCGTTCGGCTACATGTCATGCCCAAAATTACTCCACACACTCCCTCTCCAATACCGTTTACCACTCATAACCCCCTCCTGAAAGCCCTTTGCACCATTCTACAAACCACTACATTTTTTTACCGTTGCATGTACTATCCGTGTCACGTTGGATCTCGATGTCCGCTTCAATCACATCCACTCCCATTTAGAAAATTGTTGCGCCATAAAGGGTCATGTTGTTATCCAACAGACCCATGCCACCTCCACACCACCATATAACTATTAAAAAAAAAGAAAAGCCAAATTTTGGCATAACTACAAAGTTTACTCTATCATTTATTGTCAAACTAATACAGGAATTGAACTTGCGGGTATTACAGGAGAAAGTGTGAATTTCCAAGAAGAAGTTGTCAGCAATCTGCGAAACCAAATTACATGACTTCTTGAGACTATCAATCTTAGTTACTACCCCTACTGTCCTTTTCCCTTCCCTAGTGCTAACTCATAATCATTTCCCTTTCTCAGGTTCCCCCTCTCTGTAATCCCTTTCTCGATTGTAGGATTTTGAAAGAAAAATGAATGAAGAAAATTCCTCCAAAGCTAGATCAACAACCATTTAATCCTATGTTCTACCCACAAGTGGAACTAGATCACTGGGTTCTAGCAGATAGAGAGTATAAAATTCATGAGACAGAGTCAGATTCTGATTTATTTGAGGTCTACTCCTGGTTTGAGGATCAATTTCTCGAAGGAGCCTATCACATTAGCCTATGGGAGACCTAGTTACTTCTTTACATCTTCCCAAAAACCCATAGTTTCCCATAATTCATCTGGAAGTGCCGAAGCTGTTATGACATCAATCAAAGGACCATAGTCACCCAAACAAAATAAATCATGTTTTCCATCAATGCCCAATCCATCCAACATATGATGCAGACCCCCACCCCTAAATGAGTGGTTCCTTTCTCATATGAAGCCCTGAGAGACTGTCATCAGAGGCTAGACCCTGCCAGTAAAGCCACAAATTTACAACTTTCTTTGACCGCTGATACCCCAATGCCCACAAAAAACTCTCCTTATCCCGCATCTACATTTTTGGATAGGACCAAGCACATTATTCCTGTTTTATCTTATTTATTAGGTTAGCACACTGATCAGTGGGTAGATGATACTATGTTAAGGTTTTTGTTCATTTTTTCCCTAGGAGCTAAATCCATAGTCCTTTTCAATTATGCTCAGTTTCTTGCAGAGGCCATTCATGAACAATTTTAAATTTTGATAGAGAGGAGGTTTTCAAATATTGGTCTGTGTTGATGTATCTTTTTGTCCATTTCCAGTCTAAAAGGTTTCAATTTTAGATGATGAAAGTAAATGAAGATAATGGGCCTCTATATGTCATGTTTTGGACCCCCCTACTATTAAAAGATTAGAAGGATTATAAATACAAGGATTTTGTGGATTTGTTTGTCCACCTAGCTATCAGCACACTCAACAATGTAGGAGAGCCCAGGATAAATGAAGAAATCAGGAAGACCATGCAGCTAACAGAGAAATGAAGACAATGGATTCATATTGATACCAAAATTACACAGAGATTAGAGTCTATGGAAGTGAGCTAGCTGGCTACAAATTTCCAAAGTTCCTCTCCATGAGGATCCTTGCACTGTAATACATAAGGCAAATGATATGTGCAGATGAGCTCCACGTTATGTATGCAATGAAGAAGACTCAGTTCAAAATCAAGAAACAAATTGGGTCTTTCATCTATAATAGTAGAGCAGCAAGAGAGGAGGCAGAAAAGATGCTGAAAAATATGGGCTTCAGCCAAAGTTTCACTTGGTCTTATGACCTTGCAAGGATTATCTCTAGGAAAAGAGTGGAAAAAAAGTCCACTCCCTATGTTCACACACACAGGCCTTCAATTGAGCAATATTCCAATCAAATAGAATGGGTGACTAATAACCTCCAAGAAAAGGAAGAACAAGTTTTCTCCACTCTAGGCATCCATACCCCAACACCACAAGGAAGGAAGAACGTAAAAGGAAGAGAAGAAAAGGGGAAAGAGCAAGAGAAAGAGATAGGGAGAAAAAGGCCAAGAGAGGATTAGTCACCTTAGGTAACTGATACCTCTAGTAAGGAATTCAAAATAAGGTATAGGAAGAGGGCCCAAGTTCATATGGAGATTGAACAAGGAGGAGAATTAGGGCAACAAACAATGGTTCATATTGCATACACCCCTGGGATATCTCTAGTGGGCAGTCAAACAATGGTCTCCCCTACATCTATAGACACAATGCCTTTGTAGCAGCAAGCCTTGCAGACATCTACTTCCAGAACTACCATACAAGGCTAGGAAAATCAGTTTATGACACATTCAAGGAAATAAAATTGAGAAATGAGGTACCGAAGACTAAAACTTGCAACCAATTCTAGAAGCAGACCCAAAATTCACAAAGAAGGCTAGTGTCTGATTTTTATTCTGAGAAGAGAAGGATGTAGATGGAATTTATAGAAGCATTAGTCCCACAACCCCAAGGAGCTGGAGATTAAAATAAGGCATCATTTTAATTTAATTCCAAGGACATTCATCTAGTCGACAAAATGGAATTACACAAGAAAACCAGAGAGATGGTGGTCTCCACCTTGAAAAGTACTACTATGAGCTTGTTAAAGATGCGGGTATCCTTATCTAATGCTCAATCACAAATCAAGATGGATAAGATATCTGCCATGGCTAAAGACTCGAGGATTGAGTCTTTAGAGGTGTTAATAGTGAATATGGGTCATGACCCAACCAATGTTCAAGTTGTGGAGGGGGTATTGAAGAAGAATAATGCTGACATAGTAGCCCTAAGGAAACAACTCAAGATGCCAGCAACAGAAGACCCCTTGGCCAAAGGCATTGAAGAATATGAGTCACAGAAGGTAGAGATATTAAAGCTAGTTGTGGAGCAGTCTTTCCAAATCAAACAGATGGAAAACGAGATGGAGAAGCTACAAAAGGAAAAAGAAGAAGTAGCTCTAGTGGCACTCATCCAAATAGAAGTTATCCCCATTTCAAAAATCCCATGAGTTGTTCCCATAACTATTGGAACATATAGTGGGACAGACCAGTTGTCAAAGGCCATGGAAAGTATGAATCTGCAATCACAAGAGATCCATAGATTGAAAGCACAAATTCATATCTAGAAAGATCAAAAATCCAGGTCTGAAACTGCCCATGAGATAGCCAAAAAGTAGATTGAGAGATTCGAGAAGGCAGAGAAAGAATTTGTGGACCACAGAATTTTGGCCCAAATGAAGTTGATAATTTGGGATAGTATCATAAGGATAGTGGAGGAAGTTTGGCACTCCATCCAAATCATTTTTGAACAGAAAGAGTCGGTGGACAAATGTGCAGTGGCCACTGAAAGAGAAAATCAGGAATTAGGAAACATGCCAATCATAACCCCCAAAATCATATAATTCCTGAACTCAAAAACTAGCTATGAGCTTGAAGAAGTGGATGTACAAGACAGAACAACAACCATATCAGAAGTGAAAAAGATCCTTAATAAGTGGAATTTAGTAAGGCAATTGGAAGGGAAGTGTCATGAATTGGACATGGCCATTAGCAGATTCCTGAACAAGATTGAACCCCTTATGGAAAAAGGCTTGCCCTCACTATATGTAATTAATAAAACGCTAATCCAAAGGGGAGATTATATAGCCAAACTCAAAGAAACAACTAATAATATCACCAAATTCACCAAAATTAAAGGAAAAAAGACTAGGAAAATTGTCTGGGACCTCTTGAGCAATGAAATATTTATTCAACATGAGTGAAACCATTTTTTCCCCACCCAGCCCACTTTTAGCAAGTACACAGAGGTGGAGCAAGCATCCCGACAGGTCATAGGCACAAGTATTTCCAAAGAAAAGGAGTGGAATAGGTTGTGTATGTTCCATGGTTGAAAAAGGCAGGGTAGATACATCAACATATCCATCGGGTGATTAGTAATGCCAACATCACATCCTCTTTAATGATCCAACAGTGATAGCCAAAAAGAAGAGCCAAATGTGAGATGCCACCCATTGTTGCCTCTTTGCAACTACATTAACCGCCTCCAAAACATTTTTCTTTGGATTTATGAAGAGGTGCCTGAGTCTTTGCATTCTTGAAGAGTTACCAGAATTAATTCTATAGGCGGTGTTTGTCATATATTTTCTTTCTTTGGGCCTTTCATGGCCACACTTGTCTAAATTCAGTTTTTTTGTACTTAATGAAGTTTTCCAAAGTATATTAGGGCAACCGAATTACATTTTAGCTAAATACTGCTAGAATTTTCATTATGAAGAGTTGGATATTGTTAGCCCCTACATTGTAAGAACTAATATATTGGAGCACTATAATTTTGGAGCTGGACATCAATAATCAAAGACCGTTTATAGGATTCTTGAGCTGTTTCAAAATGATGATGTGATACTTCTCTATTTTAAATGTTTCCATTGTTTTCCCTGCTGTGCATCTTCTCATCTAATTGTAAATCAAAAATTTTAGATTAAGATTTGCTATCGGAGCACCTTAATTCTGTCTGCATTTACAATCTGAATTTTTTATGCTGAAATATGATTAAGGAATTCTTAACTGCTCTTTAGTCACTACTACACCTCACTCGTTCTTTCACCCCATACTTCATACAACTCTTGAGATCCATTTAGAACAGTTAGGTTTCCCTATGATGCTCTTGATGTTGCTGTGCCATTCCAGCTTTTTGACTCCATGGTTCAATGGAATAGTCCATGCAACCCTGTTTTCCAACCACCCAATCAATCAATCAAACAACACTCATTTCTATCACTAGCATAATATCAGTACTTATAATTGTCAAGTTAAATCATAAAAATAAAGAGAGCCCTCTCTGAGTCTAGGAAGGCTAGGTCCTGGACTCCAAAGTGGTTTGATGTTGTGCTTTATAGTTTAGTATTTCCAATCTCCTAAATTATAGAGTGATAACATAATGGCGACTCTTCCAGGGAGTTATTGAAAAACTTAGTATTTCATTAGAACTTAGAAACCCCAGTCAAAATACTGTGTGTTTTATGTAATTGCTACAAATTGGTTTTTGTAAAAATATTCATCCTGTTTGTGCCTTCAGTTTGAATTTTGGCTTCAAGAATAATGTTTACTAGATCCCATCTTGACCCAAATCCCTCTACAATAGTTGACAATCCAGAGAAAATCATAAGAAAAAATCCTAGATCTGAGTATCCAAATATTAGCAAGCCTCTTCACAAAGCAAGTTCCCTCCCTGAAAACATTGCAACCTTGCAAGATATCCAGTTCGACTTATACCTTGAGCAAACCTTGTTTAGAACAAAATCTCAAAATTTGATAGACCAGGTAGTTTTTGATCCATCCATTTTACAACAAATTCCATTTGGGGAAGCCTCTACCTCCAATCAAAATTATTTTCGGCTTCTTCAAAACTTTGAATCCCTTCAAGGTCTGGTAGTAGAACTCACCTCAGCTATTGAGGATGCCTATCTTCAAACGTCTATAGAATTGTTTTCTCTAACTGTAGCAACCCCTTCTGTTATTTCCAAGTCTGCTCATCCTCAATCAGATTTCCCAAGTGTATTTGCAACTCCTACCCTCACCTTGAAACTTTCCCACTAGGGTCCCCAAACCTCTACTCATACATCCATTGTCCACCTTCCTCCATTTAACCCTCCACCTCACTTGGTCAACCCTCCTCTTATCAACCCCCCTTGAGTTTCTCCACCACCAAGCACACTAGCCTTGTATGCTCCATTAGTGCTACCACAACCTATGGTGCCTATGCCACAGGATTATCAATAAAAAATCCCACATTTTGATGGAACTGGTCCTATGACAAAATGAATGATGCTTTTGATTACCAAGAGATAGAGGATGAAACTATCCAAATGAGAATGTTTGATCAAATTTTAGGGGAAGAAGTAAAAAAGTGGTTCAAAGGCTTGACCCTTAACAGTGTCCATGACCTCCCTGCCCTTCACCAGTTTTTTATAAATAAATGGGAAGTTAAGAAAAATCGTCTCCAAATCTTGTCAGAATATGAAAAAATCAAGAGAAATTTTGGAAAGAATGTCCAAGATTACTGCACCAGATTCAACAGTATATACAATTCCCTCCCTCCCCAGATGAAACCCCCACAAGGCTTAGCCCTAATGAAATTTTTAGATGGTTTTGACCCAAAGATGGCTTATCAGCTTAGAGAAAAAGATCCAGCCACATTGGAAGAAATGCAGAGGGGTGTAGTATGGGTGGAAGAAAACTTAATTGCAAAAAGTGCTAGAATGAGAAGTGAGAAGAGAGTTACTATTAGGGAAGAGCCCGTAGCCTTTACATCCGATTCTAAGATTGATATCCTGGTGAGAAACTTGGAGAAAATTATGGAGAGGATCAACTTGAATGAGAGAGCGGCCCATAGGGAAAATCAACTAGCTCCTCAAAATAGAAACCAAAACTTTAGGATAAACCCCCTTCAAATAAGATAGAAATAATAGAGAGGACCTGACCAGCAAAGTAGGCCTCCATTCCAAGAAAACTATGCTGATGAAGATGAGGGGGTGGTTGAGGAACTAAAAGAAAGTCAAATTAATATGATCAGAATTAATAATGAAGATACTATTTTACTCACTGAAGAAGAAGAATATTGATTTTATTCAAATCAAACTAAAGTATAATATGAAGAGTCTAGAATTTATAAACAATGATTTGAGAATGCCATCATGGAGGTTCATAGAAAATATAACCTCTAAAGCAAGAAGAATTCGAATATTCCCAAGAGAAAGACTTCTGAAAACTCTGCTACAAAGGCCCTTGAGGATGATCCCAAGGAAAAATCAGAGAGTTCAAAGAAAATTACTAAAATAACAGGAAATAATGATCTAGAAAGAAACACTAGTAGACTAGCAGTAAACCCTAGTAGAATTTTTCTAGCTAATATCCCTAAGTCAAGTCAACAATCTGAAGTTTTTTCTAAAATAGCGCTTGAGAAGAACGATCCAAATCTTCCAAAAATTCAGACACCATTCAGCATCGAGAATGAAATTGTAAAAATAAAAATCTCTGTCCCTACCACTGAATTGGTGAACCAAGACATACATAGGTCCCAAGTTTTAAAAGCACTGAACATGGGAGAAATCATTGATACTGCCAATCTAAAAGATGAAAAACGTGAGATTTTTTTTGGGCCAGAAGTAGAGGGTAAATTCCAGGAGGGAGGTGTTCCCCCATTTTATCTCAATTTGAATATTCATGATAAAATTATCCATAATGCCATGATAGACTCAGGTGCATCTCATAATCTCATGCCAAAGGTAGTTATGGAGAAACTTGGCTTGGATACAACTAGAGCCTACAAAGACCTGTACTCATTTGACTCCAGCAAAGTTAAATTCCTAGGCCTCATGAAAGATCTCTGTATTATATTAGCCCAAATACTGGCCAAGAGTCTAGTGATGGACATAATAGTGGATGATATCCCTCCTAAATATGCTATGCCTTTATCACGTATGTTATCACAAAAATCGTACCTGATTGGATGCTGATCAGAAAACTTTAGTGTAATTATTTCAAACCAATATTGTGACTGAGGCTTAACCTCCTCAATCTGAGAGTGTTCTCTCAAGGGTTAATGATATGGAATAAATATATAGATGGCTAGCTCTATTTAGGAAATAAATTGGTTATGATGAATGTAGGTTGAAAAGATCAGAGCTTAATACCATTCGGCTATGGAGTCAGTGAAAGGGATCTCAATGAAAAGGTTTTCCTTGTGGAAGTTGAGGCTTGTAAATATTTCAATGAAAGAGCAAGACATACAAGAGGCTTTCAATAGCTTTAGGTTCAAAGGAAATCAGAGCATATGATACACAAATTCTAAGTAATGAGACATCAAGACATTGGAAGAAAACTAGTAAGAGAGATAAATCATGGCTTAATACTTAAAGGAATTCAGAGCATGAAAAATCATGAGTTCTGAGTAATAAGAATTAATACATTGAAGAAAACCTTTCAAAATATAGGACAAAAACTCATTGAAATATAATAAGAATCTCAGATGAAGAAAAGTTGTGTTGTTACTGTATATAGCAGAAACTCCAATAGCTTTACAATCAAATAGTCTTATGAGATAACATCTCCAACCTGATGAGTGTAGATTGAAAATAATATTAGTATGTAGGAATTGGCTTATGGAGTCACAAATTTTAGTGATTCAGTGAGTTATTTGACATGGAAGTTGAGGATGTTCAGAGTTTCTAGAAGTAGGACACACACAAATAAAACATGAGTATACATAGTAAATTCACATATAAAGGAAGTCAGAGCATCTCATAGATGAATTCTGAGTAATATAAGTGAAAACCACTACAAGTGAGATACATAAGAGGTAAAAATAGAATAGGAAAGCACTAAAAACTCCTTCAGAATCTCAAGTTGTTCAAGTAACAGATCTTTGTATTAGCTAAAACAGTGCATTACAATAAGCTGCTATTTTTCCAAAAATCTTCCAACCGTTGAAAAATTCGACCCAATTGCCTTTAATAGAACTCTTACAATATTATATGATTTTCCTCTAGGCTAGATACATCGATTTTATGTCCACTGACACCTTGCATAACCATAAAACATGAAAGTTATTACAAAAAGACACCTATCCTACTTGACAGTCCTATTTCAAAAAGGACTCAAACTCCTTATTACTATATATAACAACCTTATCTATTTGAAATTACATTATTGACAAGTGCATCACCTCATGGTAGAATTTAGATAATGGCATTCAGTTCTTCATGACCACTTACTTGACCTCCACAAAAATAGGAAACATTACCCTCTTTTTTAGGCATAGGATCTTTTTCCTTCTTTGAACATTCTGATTATCATTTAATCTTCATTTCGTGGTCCTTGACTGTTGAATGTTGGCTTAACATGTCCCATAACTCTTTAATATTCTCCATCTATCTAAAACTACTGCAAAAACTGCTCAAAAGGATGTAATGTATTGCACTACGAAAATACAGTAGTTTCGTAGTGCTTTCTGTAGCGCTGCCATTACAAGCCTTTGTCCTCCAAAAAATTGACTCTTTCCTCTTGCATCATATTTATCACCCTTCAACACATATTTCATAGAAATTTCAGCTCTTAAATCATCCCTTGAAGCATTTAATACCAATCAAAAGAGGCAAAAAACACAGCTACAACAATTTCGTAGCACTTTTATGCTTTTTAAGGCTGGAGGCACTACGAAATTCCTGAGTATGCAGATTTTTTCATAAATTTGTCAATTGAAAACTTTATTTTCTCAAAAAATTAGAATATAACCTGTCTAATCATCTACAAACCATAAAAACCATAAACCAACTTCATTTCAGTTTCCTTGAGGCATTTCTTCTTCATTATTTAAGACATCCTTGCAGATTTCCTGAAAAATAGGTCTTGGAACAGAGCCTATATCTGCTAATCCATGATGTATTTTGAGAAAATAAAGGAGGTTTCTGTAGGTCATTATGTATTGAATAAAAAAATCTCTTTGGTTTTTCAAACACATCTCCTGCTATCTAGAAACTTCATTTTCAAAACATGTGTAAAACAAAGAAAACTATGTTTCTGAAAATAGGGCTTCAATGAAATCCTTGTATCTCCCAACTGATAAAACCTGTAAAAAAATTGAGAGAGGTTTTCGTAGTTGGGGTTGTGATGAAGACAAAAATATTTAAGAATTCCAAAACACGTTTTCATTTGGCCAGAAACTAAACTTGAAGTTGACTGCTAAAAAGTTGTGTACATGACAGTTTAGTATTAGCAGTTTTGTAGCGTATTTTAATTTATCAATTTCTACCACCTCCTAATGAATTAGAAAAAACTGAGAGATGGTTTTGTAGTTAGGTCTATTATGAAGAAAAAAATCTTTCATATTTCCAAAATTCATTTTCAGTTGCTCAAAAACCACATTTGAAGTTGACTGCTCCAAACCAGAAAAAAGAGAAATGCTTCACATTCGCTACGAAACTATTGCCATTTTCGTAGCATTTTCTACCTATTTTACACTAAAAGCACTAAAAAATTAGGGATTTGTTAGACTCCTATACCAATAGGTGTCATTTTTCATGATTGTCTTGATTGAACTATGGAATATGTTCAAACCTTTTTCTTGAGCAAAGGTGTTCCATATTCTTGAAAAAACAAAAAATCAAAAAAATTTAAAAAATGTAAAGAGGGTATACCCTAAAAGAAAAATCAAAGGGTAAGAAAAATAAATGGTCAAAAAAGTGAAGGAAATGAACCCCAAGCAAAAAATAGACCAAGGAAAGTGTGCAAATCCAAATGCTACTACTATTTCATTTTTTGTAATAAGCAATTGTGTAAAGCTTGTCAAACTTTTGCCACAATTTATGAAGAGTCAAACTGTTTAAACTTGACTTATTCATATTTCAATTTCATGTTATAGAATAGAGAATAAATATCTGACCAAACAAGCTTTTAATTCGGGGCAGATAAGTAGATAGGTAGAGTTAATAAAAGGTGCTCAACAGTTTAATCTGAGCCCTTGGATGTAATAAGGGTAGAAATAGATAGATTTACCATGTAAAAGAAAAGAAGATCGATAAGGGTTTGCAAGTATAAATGCACCCTAATAAAGAAGAGAAAATGGTAGTAGTAGATAGGGTAGGTAGATGGTGTTACAAAGTTTTATCTGATGAATGATGCTGCTACATGTTTTTGATCCTTTACTTTCATCACAAATACTGAAGCAGGAAATACACTGGAAAATCACAGCAAGCAAATTCAAAATCATTAACTTCCCTCATCACTTTCCCCTTAAAGTTTTACTAATTTCCCCCAAATTACTAAGGTACTTGGAGATCAAAGGGGCTCAAGGCATTTCCTTGACTTTTGGAGGGACCGGACCCTCGGCCCAATGATCGAAAGACCTAAGTACTTAAGATAATTCATCATTATAATCATTCACCTTTAACCTTTTCCTAAGTAAAATCCCATTTTGCTTAGGAAAATCATGCAAAACTTCCATAAAATCCCTCAAAATAACTTACTATTCTAAGTTTAAGTGTTGAAGATGATATATTGTAATTTACTTCAAAAAATTTCACTTTCTTAGATGTGCAAAGTATTTTGAGTTCCCTTGTCCTTTTGTCATATTTACATTTAACTCTATTTACTAAATCCCTAGTAAAAATGCCTTATCCTAAGTATATAATTCATTTTAAATTAATATCCCAAAAACCCCTTTATTATGTTTTAACCAAAGTAATTACTCCCCAAATATTTATTAAAAACCCGCTTCTACAAAGCCCTTTGGTTAAAATATATCGTTATATTATAGTCCCGCCCCTATGATAAGTTAACTACATCGGTTAATTTATCGTATAATAAAAACCATATATAAGAAAAAAAAACTTTAAACATATAATTCTATATGTTTAAATACAAAAAAGGATAATAACCCGAAGTTTTGTTTTTAAAACCAAAACCTTGGAAAGATCTTATGCCACTGTGGCCCAGCCACCTGGCATTCCACCGACATTTCAACCATCCAACGAAACCCCGCCGCAACCCCTTTTTTCATTATAAATAGGGGGTTAATTAGTTATCAGAACTAATTAATAACCTTCCATCCACCAATCATATGCCACCCGGGATGATTAATTAAACGTTGATTATGCCGGGCCCGCGTGATAACCACCCCACCATCTTCCCGTCATTTCAACCGTTCGATCGCCTTTCCGCAGATCTACGCCCCGTATCAATTCCGCTACCCGTCCCTGGACAGCACATTAACACGCGGGGGATTGGTGGTATTTGACTATTCACCCATCCACGTGTCGATAATCGAATGGAATCACTGCCCGCTCATCTAATACCACCTTTGTCCATAAGCGGTGCAGGGACTAACCGCTTACCGCCCGGCCCCCCTGCCCCACGTCAGCCCGTACTAAAGTGACGTCACTCCTCGAAAAACTAAAAACTCCTCCTTTGACTTTGGAATAAAACAAAATTTCGCGTTTTTGTGTCATTTTCACCATTTAAACGCGACTGTGCTTTCTGTTACGACTTTCGAATTTTCATTAAAATCCACTGTTCTATTCAATTTCGCTCCAGAATTCCGCCAGACCTGTGTTCAAGCATCCTCCTGCTACCGCCCGATACCTGTTAAAATCCAGCTGTCCTCTAAGAATAGGTATTTATCCTATAGTGCTTCGAACTTCAAAAGAAAGTCTGTTTTCCTTGTTTTCCACTGGATTAGTGATTAAATCTTATCACTGAGATCATTCTCTGAGGTTTAAAACTGTGAATTGTTCCCCCGAACCTGCAATTGTGCCAATTTCCCTCATTAAAACTGAAAACACGACATTTCTGTGAAGAAAACCCAGAAACTGCCATTTTGAACACACAAGAACCAAAATGGGAGTTCCCGTAGCCTTGAATGATGCTCCATTTTGAACTTGGTTAAAACCTCACTCCCTTGTCCATTGAGAAATTGCTTGAAAAATCTACTCAGTTGTCCCCTGAAGAGGTGACCAGAAGATCACATCCTTGGATAAACAGTCTTAATACTAGTCATAAGACTTGTTTACTCCAATATTGTTATCAAATCTATTCAAACAAAGGTTAGAAAGCATAACAGCTAAAGAGTATCAGTGGTTAAAGTGTATCAGGTAAAAGTCAGTGAAAGTTAAAATGAAGTTACAGAGCAGTCAAAGGTAAACAGTAAAAGTAAATACAGAAGGCAGTAAAATGGTAAAAAGAGATGAGAATATTTTCACCAATAGGGAGGTTTGTCTAAAGTGAAAGTAAAACAGTCAAAAGAGCAAGAAAGTAAAAAGATGAAAAAACATAACAAGAAGGAACATTTTTGCAGAAATTGCATATTTTAGTCATAGTTTTGCAGAAACTATTGTGATCAATCCAAGATGAATTTTACAAAACTGAAGGAGTTTTATGTTCTTAAGAGGTCCATATACAAAAACCTCTCTCACTTTTCTAACAGCCATTATGGTTTTGGAAATATTAAACAATGTTGGAAAGCACTTTTTGCAGAAAATTCCAGTTTAAGTCATCATTTTGCAGAGAGGATTGTGGCCAATACAAAATACTTCATAAAAAACTGAAGGAGGTTTTTGTTCCTAAGAGACCCATCTACAAAACCATATCTCATTTTTTTCACAGTGGTTTTAGAATGAGAGATACATGTGCATCTTTACAGGCCATTTTTCAGACTCTGTAAAACTCTGTTTTACACATATTTTTTACAGAGACTATTATGCATATCTGGAGAGGAATTTTGGGAAAATGAAAGAGGTTTATCTCACCAACATATTTATCTACAATAACCTCTTTCATTTTTTACATATCTATTACGGATTGAGAAATAAAAATATATCATTGGACCCCAAGTTTGCAGAATTGTTGGAGCAGATTGCACAAAGAAAGGAAGCAGTTAGTGACTTGGATGCCTCATCATCAACTAAGAGTTGGATCAAATTCGAATTCTTATCTTTGTCATCACCTATCCATACAAAATAGTGCCAAATAGATGCATTAGTTTTAGTGTCCTTTAATTAAGTTCTATTTATGTAAATAGTTGGAGAGATTTGTGAACCAATTTTGATATTTGTTTCAAGATATTTTAGTTTAGAATTTGTATAAATACTCCACTCTTGGAAGCATTTGGGGTGGATTCTATTACTCTGTTGTAACATTGATATTTTCGGAATAAAATCATTTTGGAGAAATTTATTCGTGGCTTACTGGATGACGATTTGAAGTACAGGACTTTTTGCAGGATTCATGTGTTGGACTGCAGTTCAATAAGTCTTTCTACCATTTGTCTTAAGTTTTTTATCAGTTTATAATATCATTATGTCCATTTCTGAATAATTTACATAAAGGATTGAATCAGAATTTACTTAATTGTACTCTGATTTCAGATGTGATTGTTCTTAATGTTTTCCTCTAAATTGGTTATAAGCATGAATTCTTAAATGCTCTTGCTTTGCTAATTTAAACATTTTTGATTACTATAATAAAGAATTCTTCATTGCTCTTTGTTTGTAATCATCTCATTTCTTTCTTTTGAACATGGTGAAAGATTCTTAGCTGCCTTTCATCCCTTCAAGATCATCCCATCCACTTTAAATTTTAAGGATTGTTCTCTGTCTAGCTATCTTGCCCTGTAAAGCCATCTTGTGCGTAGAATAGAAATCCAATAAAGCCATCCTTTGACTCCATAGCCCAATGGACTGAAAGCCCTCAACCTTGCCCTTAGTTTGTGGATTCCACCATTTTCCCAAAACAAACTCTTGAATCTATAACTAGCCTAAAAACTTTCCAAGAACAAAGATAAATCATAAAGAGAGAGCCCTCTCTGGATGCAGATTGGCTAGATTCTGCATCTAAAAGGTTGGTTTGTGGTTACCTCGGGTATACTTTTCTCTTACACAACTTCTAGGAAAACCTGAGTGATAACATAGTGGCGACCATACTGGGGATCTGAATCATTTTATTGATACTATTGTTTGATTTATAAGCTATAGACAGAGTCTGAAGATCAGCCAAGTAGCCTTTGAAATGCTTTTGCTCTGCAACTGCATAGTAAACAAATGCTGCTTCAGTCTATCTCTGGTTTAGCTTATAAACTGAACTTTGGATTCAAAACATTCAATCAGAATCTCTAGTTCAATAAATCTTTGAGAAAATTTTAATTAAAAATCTTAAATTTCTTAAAGAAATCATAGAAGTTGTTTTGAAAATTCATAAAAAAATAAAATAATCATAAAATATTCAAAATTTGGTTTCCTGAAGAACTAACTTTTTCTTCAGAATTGTTTTACAGGTTTAGATCTGATCTATGATGGTGGATAGGGATCAGACACACAAAGGTTAAAATCATCCACCTGGCGACTCCAAATCAATTTCAGAATCAAGACTCCACTGGAGAAATGAACCTCAAAGGACAATATGGAAAGATCAGGCTTTCAACTTGGATCTTAATCCAAGACATTATGTTCTTTCTCATTAAGAAAGTTTTTCAATGTATATTGTATTTTATAGAAGATCTTAGATTAGTTTTTAGTTATTTTCCTTTGAAGATCGTAAATAATAATTCTCCTAATCTCTTTGAGCAACTTTCTTATGAATCTAATGATGATCATTTTCCAATTAAGAAGCCTCAAATAATCAAGACTGATCTTGCAATCCCTGTACATATCCCTGTGCCATATAAAGTTCCAGATATATATAAGCCCCTTATTCTACCTCCTTTACTCCATGATTTTCCTGAAAAATACTACAAGTATCTTCCTAGATTTGATGGAGAAAATGGTATCACGGCCCAAAAACATATTCAAGGTTTTGAAAATTATTTGGATTTTATTTGAGATTGATGAAGATGATGTTAAAATAAGACTTTTTTCTCTTTCTTTGCAAAATAGAATAAAGAGTTGGTTCAAAAATCTGCCTAATGCTAGCATCTCAAATTTCCAGCAGTTTATCAAAATTTTCCTTGATAGATGGATAATAAAAGTTAATCATTTTGTGATCATGGAAGAATATAATCAATTAAAAAGACATTCAAATGAAACGATACAACAATTTTCTGATAGATTTAATCAAGTTTATTATTCAATGCCAGAAAATATTAGACCTCCTCATGATTCAGCTCTCTTGCATTATCCAAGTGCCTTTGATTCAGAAATAGAATTTCGGTTAAGAGAAAGAGATCCAAAAACACTTGTACAGATGCAAAATATTGCAGTTGATGTGGAAGTTAATCTCCAAATCAAACAGGAAAAGTTGAAAGTAGAAGAAGAGGAAATGAAAAACATTGCAGAGGTAAAACTCAACCTTTTGGTAAGAAAACTAGATGAAATAACACAGGAGATCACTATGAAAGAAGAATTTTTTATTCAAAATCACCATGAAGAAATAGAAGAGGTTAATAGCCATGAACAAATTCCTCTTAATTCAAATTATCATAAATCAGAAAATGAATTTACAAATCAATATGAGGAAGAGGAATCTATTGTTCTAATGTGTATGTTTGATGACATTCCTTATTTTGATGATTTGCCTAAGTATGATCATTATGATGATAATTATGTTCTCCAAAGTCAAGCTAACTTTACAGAGATATCAGAAGCTAGTTTGGAGGATGAAGAAATGCAGTTTCAGCAGATTGAAGACAATGATCAGCCAATACAGATCAGCCATGAGAGTGAGGAAGGAAGAGAAGAAAATGTGGAAATAAGTGAAGATTCTTTACCTCTTTGTTTTGCTTCATTTAAGTACATTAGAGAAAAATATCATGCCATCAATAATCATCAATCTTTAGGAATTGTGATTGACAACAAAGAAGATAATGAAACTATTGATCAAGATTTTTCAGTTTCACAATTGCAGTTATCAGTTCCCATTGAAATAAATGATCAAATGACACAAGAAAGTTCCATACCACTATTTTTTGAACCATTTCAGCTGTTAAAGGAAATGTGGTATAACATATTTAAAGAAAAGAATGGGAAACTTGTTGAAGTTTATGAAGTCCCATGGAATTTTATATGTCATAGGTTCCAACAATTTTCCCAAGATTTTCAGGATCCAATAGCAGATATGTTGAATATTGAAGACATTCAAAGCATTCCTCTATTAACTAACTATGATTTTCAGAATCAAGATGATAAAGGATTCAGCACTCAAACATTACAGTCAGTAGGAATATCATCACAAATCTTATCTGAAATTTTACAGGGAGATAAAGATGAAAATAGCATTTCATATTCATGGTATGGAGGCCATCCAGAACAGATGTACAGTTGTTCAGATCAGTTAAACATCAGTGTATATATTTTGGAAGATCCTTTTGTACAGTTTCTAGAGTCAACAAAGGAAATCAAGTGTTTCCTTATCCTCTCATTTGTCGACAAGTTTCTAATAGGTTGCAGAAGTACAATTTTGATAATCAACAAGAAAATGCAACAAAATCTATCAAAGTACATAATGCTTGAATGGTTGCATTGGCTATTTCATTTTACCTAACTAGCAGTTGAACAGTAGATTGAGTAGGTAGATGAGTGCTAATAAGCTCAGAATTTTGAGCATTTTTTTTTTAGTTTTTCAATTTTCAGCTAGTTTTTCATTAAGTTGGTTTGAAAATTTTTGTGTGTTGTTTTAGTTTTAGATCAGATTTCAAGTTGCAGAAAAAGGACTATATTCAATTCAAGATTTTCAACCACAACAAATTCATGTTTGGGATTGGAACAAGGCAGAAAATTCCTAACTAGGCAACAAAGTTTTAAGTTTTGAGTGGATAGTAACTTACTGGAGTTGAAGCCCGAAGTGAAGGCCCTAAGCTTCAGAAGTTTTACTATCATATATAATAAAGATACCAGAAGAAGGAGATTACATGGTTTAGTTTGGAGACATTTTGAGGCAACTGACCTGCTGTTCTTGACTTTTCACAAGGAAAAGCCATCCCCAAGTGGAGCCAGTGTTAGACTCCTATACCAATAGGTGTCATTTCTCATGATTGTCTTGATTGAACTATGGAATATGTTCAAACCTTTTTCTTGAGCAAAGGTGTTCCATATTCTTGAAAAAACAAAAAATCAAAAAAATTTAAAAAATGTAAAGAGGGTATACCCTAAAAGAAAAATCAAAGGGTAAGAAAAATAATGGTAAAAAAAGTGAAGGAAATGAACCCCAAGCAAAAAATAGACCAAGGAAAGTGTGCAAATCCAAATGCCACTACTATTTCATTTTTTGTAATAAGCAATTGTGTAAAGCTTGTCAAACTTTTGCCACAATTTATGAAGAGTCAAACTGTTTAAACTTGACTTATTCATATTTCAATTTCATGTTATAGAATAGAGAATAAATATCTGACCAAACAGTTTAATCTTGGCAGATAAGTAGATAGGTAGAGTTAATAAAAGGTGCTCAACAGTTTAATCTGAGCCCTTTGATGTAATAAGGGTAGAAATAGATAGATTTACCATGTAAAAGAAAAGAAGATTGATAAGGGTTTGCAAGTCTAAATGCACCCTAATAAAGAAGAGAAAATGGTAGTAGTAGATAGGGTAGGTAGATGGTGTTACAAAGTTTTATCTGATGAATGATGCTGCTATATGTTTTTGATCCTTTACTTTCATCACAAATACTGAAGCAGGAAATACACTGGAAAATCACAGCAAGCAAAGTCAAAATCATTAACTTTCCTCATCACTTTCCCCTTAAAGTTTTACTAATTTCCCCCAAAGTACTAAGGTACTTGGAGATCAAAGGGGCTCAAGGCATTTCCTTGACTTTTGGAGGGACCGGACCCTCGGCCCAATGATCAAAATACCTAAGTACTTAAGATAATTCATCATTATAATCATTCACCTTTAACCTTTTCCTAAGTAAAATCCCATTTTGCTTAGGAAAATCATGCAAAACTTCCATAAAAATCCCTCAAAATAACTTACTATTCTAAGTTTAAGTGTTGAAGATGAGATATTGCAATTTACTTCAGAAATTGTCACTTTCTTAGATGTGTGAAATATTTTGAGTTCCCTTATCCCTTTCTCATATTAATGTTTAACTCTATTTTACTAAATCCCTAGTGAAATGCCCTACCCTAAGTATATAACTCCTTTTACATACATATCCCAAAAAGCCCATCTATTATAATGTTTTAACCAAAGTATTTTCTTCCCAAATATTCATTAAAAACCCGCTTCTACAAAGCCCTTTGGTTAAAATATATCGTTATATTATAGTCCCGCCCCTATGATAAGTTAACTACATCGGTTAATTTATCGTATAATAAAAAACATATATAAGAAAAAAAAACTTTAAACATATAATTCTATATGTTTAAATACAAAAAAGGATAATAACCCGAAGTTTTGTTTTTAAAACCAAAACCTTGGAAAGATCTTATGCCACTGTGGCCCAGCCACCTGGCATTCCACCGACATTTCAACCATCTAACGAAACCCCGCCGCAACCCCTTTTTTCATTATAAATAGGGGGTTAATTAGTTATCAGAACTAATTAATAACCTTCCATCCACCAATCATATGCCACCCGGGATGATTAATTAAACGTTGATTATGTCGGGCCCGCGTGATAACCACCCCACCATCTTCCCGTCATTTCAACCGTTCGATCGCCTTTCCGCAGATCTACGCCCCGTATCAATTCTGCTACCCGTCCCTGGTCAGCACATTAACGCACGGGGGATTGGTGGTATTTGACTAGTCACCCATCCACGTGTCAATAATCGAATGGAATCGCTGCCCGCTCATCTAATACCACCTTTGTCCATAAGCGGTGCGGGGACTAACTGCTTACCGCCCGGCCCCCCTGCCCCACGTCAGCCCGTACTAAAGTGACGTCACTCCTCGAAAAACTAAAAACTCCTCCTTTGACTTTGGAATAAAACAAAATTTCGCGTTTTTGTGTCATTTTCACCATTTAAACGCGACTGTGCTTTCTGTTACGACTTTCGAATTTTCATTAAAATCCACTGTTCTATTCAGTTTCGCTCCAGAATTCCGCCAGACCTGTGTTCAAGCATCCTCCTGCTACCGCCCGATACCTGTTAAAATCCAGCTGTCCTCTAAGAACAGGTATTTATCCTATAGCGCTTTGAACTTCAAAAGAAAGTATGTTTTCCTTGTTTTCCACTGGATTAGTGATTAAATCTTATCACTGAGATCATTCTCTGAGGTTTAAAACTGTGAATTGTTCCCCCGAACCTGCAATTGTGCCAATTTCCCTCATTAAAACTGAAAACACGACATTTCTGTGAAGAAAACCCAGAAACTGCCATTTTGAACACACAAGAACCAAAATGGGAGTTCCTGTAGCCTTGAATGATGCTCCATTTTGAACCTGGTTAAAACCTCACTCCCTTATCCATTGAGAAATTACTTGAAAAATCTACTCAGTTGTCCCCTGAAGAGGTGACCAGAAGATCACATCCTTGGATAAACAGTCTTAATACTAGTCATAATATTTGTTTACTCCAAGATTGTTATCAAATCTATTCAAACAGAGGTTAGAAAGCATAACAGCTAAAGAGTATCAGTGGTTAAAGTGTATCAAGTAAAAGTTAGTGAAAGTTAAAATGAAGTTACAGAGCAGTCAAAGGTAAAAAGTAAAAGTAAATACAGAAGGCAGTAAAATGGTAAAAAGAGATGAGAATACTTTCACCAATAGGGAGGTTTGTCTAAAGTGAAAGTAAAACAGTCAAAAGAGCAAGAAAGTAAAAACATGAAAAAACATAACAAGAAGGAACATTTTTGCAGAAATTGCATATTTTAGTCATAGTTTTGCAGAAACTATTGTGATCAATCCAAGATGAATTTTACAAAACTGAAGGATTTTTATGTTCTTAATAGGTCCATATACAAAAACCTCTCTCACTTTTCTAACAGCCATTATGGTTTTGGAAATATTAAACAATGTTGGAAAGCACTTTTTGCAGAAAATTCCAGTTTAAGTCATCATTTTGCAGAGAGGATTGTGGCCAATCCAAAATACTTCATACAAAACTGAAGGAGGTTTTTGTTCCTAAGAGACCCATCTACAAAAACCTATCTCATTTTTTTCACAGTGGTTTTATAATGAGAGATACATGCGCATCTTTACAGGCCATTTTTCATACTCTGTAAAACTCTGTTTTACACATATTTTTTACAGAGACTATTATGCATAGCTGGAGAGGTATTTTGGGAAACTGAAAGAGGTTTATCGCACCAACATATTTATCTACAATAACCTCTTTCACTTTTTACATATCTATTACGGATTGATAAATACAAAGATATCATTGGACCCCAAGTTTGCAGAATTGTTGGAGCAGATTGCACAAAGAAAGGAAGCAGTTAGTGACTTGGATGCCTCATCATCAACTAAGAGTTGGATCAAATTCGAATTCTTATCTTTGTCATCACCTATCCATACAAAATAGTGCCAAATAGATGCATTATTTTGAGTGTCCTTTAATTAAGTTCTATTTATGTAAATAGTTGGAGAGATTTGTGAACCAATTTTGATATTTGTTTCAAGATATTTTAGTTTAGAATTTGTATAAATTCTCCACTCTTGGAAGCATTTGGGGTGGATTCTATTACTCTGTTGTAACATTGAGATTTTCGGAATAAAATCATTTTGGAGAAATTTATTCGTGGCTTACTGGATGACGATTTGAAGTACAGGACTTTTTGTAGGATTCATGTGTTGGACTGCAGTTCAATAAGTCTTTCTACCCTTTGTCTTAAGTTTTTTATCAGTATATAATATCATTATGTCCATTTCTGAATAATTTACATAAAGGATTGAATCAGAATTTACTTAATTGTACTCTGATTTCAGATGTGATTGTTCTTAATGTTTTCCTCTGAATTAGTTATAAGCATGAATTCTTAAATGCTCTTGATTTGCTAATTTAAACATTGTTGATTACTGTAATAAAGAATTCTTCATTGCTCTTTGTTTGTAATCATCTCATTTCTTTCGTTTGAACATGGTGAAATATTCTTAGTTTCCTTTCATCCCTTCAAGATCATCCCATCCACTTTAAATTTTAAGGATTGTTCTCTGTCTAGCTATCTTGCCCTGTAAAGCCATCTTGTGCATAGAATAGAAATCCAGTAAAGCCATCCTTTGACTCCATAGCCCAATGGACTGAAAGCCCTCAACCTTTCCCTTAGTTTGTGGATTCCACCATTTTCCCAAAACAAACTCTTGAATCTATAACTAGCCTAAAACCTTCCAAGAACAAAGATAAATCATAAAGAGAGAGCCCTCTCTGGATGCAGATTGGCTAGATTCTGCATCTAAAAGGTTGGTTTGTGGTTACCTCGGGTATAATTTCCTCTTACACAACTTCTAGGAAAACCTGAGTGATAACAGGATTCTTGGCTAAAATGGAATTTTCAGTAAAAAAATCTTGAAAATTGAAATCAGTTAGAAAATGATGAGTGATGTGACATGAGGGAGTTTGAAAGTGAGTGGGTTTAGACCTTAGGGTAGGATTTAAACAAGAAAAATTCAAAATTTCTCTTGATCAAGTAATGAGAAATGAATTATATGACCCTACCATTGACACATGAACCTATAGGACTTTTTCAACTGATGCTTCATTTTTATGAGTGATAATAGTAACTCCACTTGGGATGGTGTGCCCCTGTGGTACACTAAAGAACCAGTAGTTCCAGTGCTGCAGTCGATCTTCTTGGAAATTAAAACTCTGAAATTTATGAAAAAATTGCCAAGCTCTTATGGCCTTCACCTCAGGCTCAATATTTATGATCACTGCAAAAGAACTAAATATGTACCTACTGAAAAGATGCTCCATCAACTTTGAGCTTATTCACACACTCCTACCTACCCTAATAGCCACAATCTCCATTTTTAACTCAAGCAACATGAAACTTCCAATGAAGCTAGTCATTGATTTGATCTGACACTTGAACTTGTTGACTGCACTTGAACCAATAGTAAGCATGATACTGAAATGACCAAGGCAACATAAAATATATCTAATCCTCATAATGAAAATATAATTGATAATCTTGACTGTAGAACTCTTCCACATAGTCAGCTATAGGATCAAAGAAGACATGATCTATTTGATGCTTCTCATGACATTCTGCAGCTTTGGACAACTCATGTATGCTTTTCTCAGCCACAGAACATTTCAGTTGTGTCCAATCAAACTGCTGTTCAAACTGATTTTCAAAAATAGTGTATTCTTCCTCAATCTCAAAAGAGAAATGAAGCAACACCCTCTCTTTATGTTCTGGCATGGAAAGCTTTTGAAAAGAATGATCATCGTCATGAAGACTATATGATTTAATTTGACCTTGTAAAACTTCAATGTCTTTCTCAATGTTCTTAGCAACTTCATCCAAAATTTGAATCTTATCTTTTGACTTGCATTCAAATTATTTTAGATAAGAAGACAAGGACAAAGAAAAATTTTCATCTACTTCCTCATTAATATGATCATCATTCCATTGTTTAAAGCCTTGAATTGAAGGAGAGACTGCCACCAACTCTATTCTGTATATCAATTTTTCTAAAAACATAAGCCAAAAATATGGAAATGACTTAATAGATCTTACAGGAAAGCTTTCAATCCATTTTTTACATTTTACTTGAAATGAATCATAAAACAATATGATGCAAACATATTCATGTTTGACTCTAAGAAGCTCAATAAAGTCACATAAATTTGATATATGCTTCAAATTCAAACTCAAATCTTCTCCATTGAATTTTGGACCATTCCTTAAAAAATATGCATCCTTGGGAAAATGATTTGGGAAACCATGAATTCCTAAAAAATCTATACATGCATACCTTGAAACAAGAATGGCAGCATCTGAGCTCTTCATATGTCCAGTGGAATCACCATGAATCTATGAATTTTGAATTCTTCAACAATGGAGTCACCAAGGTAGTTGCAACCTCAAATAGATTATGAGCTCCTGCTACCTTCAAGAGTTGAACTTCATAATTTTCAGTAGATGTATACCTTCAGACTCCTGACAGACGCACCAAAATGTTATCACAAAAATCATACCTGATTGGCTGCTGATCAGACCACTTCAGTGTAACTATTTCAAACCAATATTGTGAGTGAGGCTTAGCCTCCTCAATCTGAGAGGGCTCTCTCAAGGGTTAATTATATGGAATAAAGATATATATGGCTAACTCTATTTAGGAAATAAACTGGTTATGAGGAATGGAAGTTGAAAAGATCAGAGCTTAATACCATTGGGCTATGGAGTTAGTGAAAGGGATATCAATAACAAGGATTTCCTTGTGGAATTTGAGGCTTGTAAATATTATAATGAAAGAGCAAGATATATAGGAGGTTTTCAATAGCTTGAGGTTCAAAGGAAGTCATAGCATATGATACACGAATTCTAAGTAATGAGACATCAAGACATTAGAACAAAAATATTAAGAGAGATAAATCATGGCTTAATACTTAAAGGAAGTCAGAGCATGAACAATCATGAGTTTCGAGTAATAAACATTAATACATTGAAGAAAAAATTTCAAAATATAGGACAAAAACTCATTGAAATATAATAAGAATCTCAGATGAAGAAAAGTTGTGTTGTTACTGTATATAGCAGAAATTCCAATAGCTTTACAATCAAATAGTCTTCTGAGATAACATCTCCAACCTAATGAGTGTAGATTGAAAATAATATCAATATGTAGGAATTGGATTATGGAGTCAAAAATTTCAGTGATTCAATGAGTTATTTGACATGGAAGTTGAGGCTGTTTAGAGTTTCTAGAAGTAGGACACACACAAATAAAACATGAGCATACACAATCAATTCACATATAAAGGAAGTCAGAGCATCTCATAGATGAATTCTGAGTAATATAAGTGAAACCACTACAAGTGAGATACATAATAGGTACAAATAGAATAGGAAAGCACTAAAAACTCCTTCATAATCTCAAGTTGTCAAGTAACAGATCTCTGTATTAGCTGAAACAGTCCATTACAATAAGCTGCTATTTTGCCAAAAATCTTCCAAACCTTGAAAAATTCGACCCAATGGCCTTTAATAGACATCTTACATGCTTATATTATCTTCCTCTAGGCTAGGTACATCGAATTTCTATCCATTGACACCTTGCATAACCATCAAAACATTAAATTTATTACAAAAAGACACCTATCCTACTTGACAGTCCTATTTCAAAAAGGACTCAAACTCCTTATTACTATCTATAACAAACTTATCTATTTGAAATTAAATTGAATTTACAAGTGCATCATCTCATGGTTGAATTTGGATAATGACGTTCAGTTCTTCATGACCACTTAGTTGACCTCCACAAAAATAGGAAACAGTACCCTATTTTTTAGGCATAGGATCTTTTTCCTTCTTTGAACATTCTGACTATCATTTAATCTTCATTTCGTGGTCCTTGGCTGTTGAATGTTGCCTTAAAATGTCCCATAACTCTTTCATATCCTCCATATGTCTAAAATACTTCAAAAACTGCTCAAAAGAATGTAATGTATTGCGCTATGAAAATACAACAGTTTCGTAGCGCTTTCTATAGCGCTGCCATTACAAGCCTTTGTCCTCCAAAAATTTGACTCTTTCCTCTTGCATCATATTTATCACCCTTCAAAAAATCTTTCATAGCAATTTAAGCTCTTAAATCGGACCTTAACACCTTTAATATCGATCAAAAGAGGAAAAAAATGTAGCTACAATAGTTTCGTAGCGCTTTTCTGCTTTTTAATCCCGGAGGCGCTACGAAACTGCAGAGTATGCAGATTTTTTTATAAATTTGTCAAATGAAAATTGTAGTTGCTCAAAAACTTATAATATAACATGTATTCATCATCTAAAAACCATACAAACCATAAACCAAATTCATTTTAGTTTCCTTGAGGCATTTCTTCTTCATTATTTAAGACATCCTTGTAGATTTTTCCTGTTTTTTCCTAAAACATAGGTCTTGGAATAGAGCCTATATCTCCTAATCCATGATGTATTTTTCAACACTGAAGGAGGTTTTTGTATGAAATTATGTCTTTAATAAAAAACTCTCTTGGTTGTTTTTAAAAACATCTCCTGTTGTCCAGAAACGACATTTGTAAAACATGTGTAAAACAGGAAAATTTTGTTTCTGAAAATGGGGCTTCAATGAAATCCTTACATCTTCCAACTGATAACACCTGTGAGAAAATTGAGAGAGGTTTTTGTAGCTGGGGCTATGATGAAGATAAAACACTTTCAGAATTCCAAAAAATTATTTCATTTGGATAGAAATGGAACTTGAATTTTATTGCTAAACAGTGATGTACATGCGAGTTTAGCAACAACTGTTTTGTAGGCGCATTTTAATTTATGAATTTCGGCCACCTCCTAATGAATTTGAAAAAAATGAGAGAGGTTTTTGTAGTTAGGTCTATTATTAAGAAAAATTATTTCATATTTCCAAAATTATTTTTCCTTTGCTCAGAAACCGCCTTTGAAGTTGACTGCTCCAAACCCTAAAATAGAGAAATGCTTCACATTCGCTACGAAACTATTAGCCAGTTTCGTAGCGTTTTCTTCCTATTTTACACTGAATGTGCTACGAAAGTAGGGATTCTTGGATAAAATGGAATTTTTCGTACAAAAATCTTGAAAATTGAAACCAGTCATAAAATGATGAGTGATGTGACATGAGGGAGTTTGAAAGTGAGTGGGTTTAGACCTTAGGGTAAGATTTAAACAAGAAAAAATCAAAATTTCCCTTGACCAAGTAATGAGAAATGAATTATATGACCCTACCATTGACACATGAACCTGTAGGACTTTATCAACTGATGCTTCATTTTTATGAGTGATAACAACGTACATGGGGAGCTAATTTTTTAGGCACCCTCCAAATGGACATGACTTATGCTACCATACCAGTTTTTGGCCAACAAGGGGGATTATATAGGGAGAACCTAATGAAATACATGGTGAGAAGTCATGAAAAGCCTCATAACTATCCCCTTTACTCTTTTCATTTTGACCTTGGTTCATTTATTATTTACAATGATGTAAATATTAATGAACAAGTAGCTAGAGAAGAAGAAGCCCATAAGAGAGAACAATCAGACCAAATGGAGATTTTGCAGCACAAGTCTGAAAATAAACCTTTTTGGAATATGAGTTTTGATGGTTCTTGATCCAGGTGGATATTGGTGGCCAGCCACCTATTCCACTTGGGCCCCCACCATTGTCTCTTTTAGTTTTTCAGTTTCAACATAACTTACTATTTTTAGCAGTTTTTCGGGTCCTGAACTTCCGGAGCCGTTTTGAGGCCCTAAACGACGTTTTTTGGGCATCGCGCCTCCAATGAATATAATTCCATTTCGGAATGATATTTGTGGAGAAAGTTGTATTCCTTGGATAGAGCTTTCTAATGATGTATCATGTGCGTCAAACGGAGATAGTATGCCAAAGTTACGTCCCTGGGAAGTTGAAACACCAATTTACCCAAACGGGGCCCATAGTTTTGGCGCTTCATCTCCTAGGGTTAGGTTTTTGGGATGTTGAGGGTTCTCCATTGTTTCTCAATAATAAATAGACCCTCGAGCCTCATTGTAACTCAGTTCAGAGGCCTGTAGCTGCCACATCTCTTCTCAGAGATAGCTACCAGTGCCCTAGCTAGTTTTATTTCCATTCTGTCTGTAAGAAAATTTCAGTTCTTTGATATTAATGAAATGAAGTGTTATTTCCGCTGCATCTCTGTATTTATGGTTATGTGTTTATTCTTTTGCGTTCCTGCATAAATCCGGATCAGTTCTTGTGGAAAATTTGGCTTAGGAGCAGAGGTTTGGGTATGCAATACTGAAAATAACTATGCAAAAGGGCATTCTTACAAGATAATTTTTCAGTGTACCAACAATATTGCAGAATATGAAGCAATCCTGTTGGGTTTACAACTACTGAAGGAAATAGGAGCCAAGAGAATCTCTGTTCATGGGGATTCTGAGCTAGTCATCAAACAAATTGTTATCACAAATTTTCACTTGATTGGCTGCTAATCAAACAACTCTATGTAACTGTTTCAAACCAGCTTGTGACTGAAGCTTAGCCTCTTCAGTCTAAGAGGGTTCTCTCAAAGGGGTTTATGATATTAGATAGTGATGAAACTAGATGGCTAACTCTATTTTAAAAGTAACTTGATTTTGATGTATGTAGGTTGAAAAGAATACAACTCTGCAACCATTGGGTTTATGGAGTCAACAAATTAGTAGATATAGTGGCAAGGTTTCTTGACATGGAAGCTGAGGCACATAAGAGTTTTTAACAAAGGAAAATCACACTTTAAACATAAGGAAACACAGTTATTTCATCAATAAAGGAAGTCAGAGCATAAACACATGAATTCCGAGTAATAAAGATGATATCTACTGCAAGTGGTAAACATAAAAATATAGATCAGAAAGGCATTAAAAAATCCATGAGAATCTTAGGTCTATCAAGAATAAGTCCTCTATATTACTGATATAAGTCAAATTACATAAAGCAACAGTAGTGGAAAAAATCTCCAACACTTTATAGCTTCGATAATCTGCCTTTAAATAGACCTTCTTACATCAGAGATGATCTGCTTCTTTGCTATATTCATCGAATTCTTCTAATGACACCTTACATAATAGAAAAACATGTCTTTTAATTAGAAAATGACGGTTATACTCTAAAACGATCATTTTCCTAATAGGACTCAGACTCCTATTTATTACATCAAACTACCTTATCTCTTAAAAGAGTTAGATATCTGAAAAATAAGCCTCACATGTTTGAATAAGCTATGAAATAACTCATCACTACTTGACATCTTAAATATCCTCGTCAACATATGGAAACAAACCCTATTTTTCAGGAAAACTGGACCCTGACTTCAACGAAGGCTTTAGATGATGACCTGTCTCCATTTCATGGTCTTCAAGTCATAAATATTTGGTGGCAAGGTCCCTTGACCTGTTGGATGTGTCCACCTAACCAAAAATACTTTTAAACTTATTAGAAACCTTTAAAAACAACTCGCTATGAAGATAGAGCAGTTTCATAGCGTACTTTCGTAGCATCCAAAAAAGGACTTTTAAAGTCAAAATTTATGCTTCTTTGCTATTCCATAGTGTCAATCATGACCTGACACATCATCATTACCATTTCCCCTCCCTGAAAGCTGCAAAAGATTCTTTTAGAAGCAAAAATAAAGCTACAAAAATTTTCGTAGCATTTTCTTGGCTTCAAGCCTAGGAAACGCTACGAAACTATGGAAAACTGTGTAATTTCCAGATTTTGACCCTGTCTCAAAAAGGTACCTTCCAGCAGTAGAATTTTTTTTTTCAACATGCCATTAACCTCTTAAAAAATAATAAAACTCAACTTAAGAGCCTTGAGGTGTTTCCTCTTCATTAATGATGAGTTGAGCTATGGGTTCCTCAACTACAGTCATCTTTAAACCCTTCTTCTCCAGCTCCTCATGGATCAATTCTAACATCTCTTGGAGGTCTTTGACTTGGTCCTTCAGTTTTATATTGCTATATTTCAAGTGCAGGTTCATTCTTATAACATGCTTCACCTCTTTCCTCAATGGCAGAGTCCATTTGATTAATTTATGTGTATCATCTAAGGTCTTTGAGACACTATCAACCTACTCTTCCCAAATCTCTTTCATTTTCTCAAAGTGAAATTTTTGGAAATTATGTTTCCTTGCCTCTTTCTCCAAGACAACTATTTAATGATTTGCTAGCTTCAATTGTTCCTCAAGGACCTCAATCTCTATTTTTTCAATTATTTTCTCCTTTCGTTTCTTTTGCTTGATGACCGAGTCTTCTTTTACAGGTGATGATAGGTCAATGATACTTGGTGGTGGTTGGATAGTGTCAGTGACCCTGTGAATGTCTTTACTATTTTACAAGAGTTTTCTAACATGTCTTGTTATGGGTTTCCTAGCTTGAAACATGAAACCCACATCCTCACCATCAAACTCTAACTTCTTTGCTGATTTGGCTTTCTTGAGCTTCTTTCCTCCCTCATCTATATCCTCAACTTGGACTATGGGAGTCTCTTCAATATCAATAGCATGTAGAATATCTTCTAAATTACCCTTAGCCATTGTTTGGCTTGTTGTAATCCATTTGCTGCCATGTTTACTCACAGTTGGATTTTGTTTTGCAGGTGAAACAACAGGTGTATCAAGTTTATGCAATTGCTCTATTTCCATGATTACTCGTTCACTTTTCTTTGCCCCTACTGGTTCACTTTTTTCTGCCATTGAAGATAATGTTATACCTCTAGTTTTAGGAGTTCTTTTAGGGGTGATGGTATCCACTTCAAAACCACTAAAAAAAAAAAAAGAATACCAATCTCGGCCTAGTATTTTTAACTCATCTGAAACCAACAACTTTATTAAACCATGATGAAAGAGTGAGGTTTCAGTTCCTTGAGATTTAGCTTGAACTTTATCCGCCATTTTTGCTAAGCTTTTGTATAAATAAAAAGGTAGATCAAGAGATTTATTACCAACAAAATGTAGCAGAAACCTGAAGTGATAAGAATAAACCTTATTATACCTCCCTTCACAAGTGAAGTATTTATGAATGATAACCAGTAGCTTTGAGAAATTGTCTTTCATGTAGCTCCTTGGAATGGCATTTGTAAGGTCAACCTCACTATGTTCTGGCTTGATAAATTCCTTACAGTCTTGCATGTTGAATTTGAAAACTTTGAACCATTGCTCTTCTTCTCTTGGAATTCCTGTTGTTGCTGCAATAGTCTCTGGTGTTATAGTGTGGTTCAACATTCCCACTTTTGCAACTGTCCCATTGAAATTTAGGGAAAACTCTTTAGAAACCTGTACATGGCATCCTTGCAATCTTTGGAAAATTTGTAAACACCCTGTTCTTCTGAAAACTTCTGAAGTAGTTGGGTCTTCATTTATTAGGTTCATGTTTGATGGCTGATATCTGAGAAATTGGCCACCTTTGTCGGTCTTCTTTTTTTCAACCATGGTACTTTTATGTCTTCTCTGCCTCGCTTGATCAGTGATACCTGCAAACCTTTGAAAATTCCAGCCATAGCTTGGGCTTAGTGAAATATCTCTCAAGAGCTGAATAACATGCAAAAAGGGAGTGGAGAATGACAAATGACTCAATTTGGAAAGATTTCAAAGTTCAATGACAACTCATGGCATACTTATGACTCATACATACTTAAAATGGTAATAATGACTTCAGCCATGACCATTGTACCTTGATTTAACCTTAACTGACTCGAATGGAATATATCATAACCCTTTCAATCATTCACTGACACCTAACAACTGTTTTGAAAAGACAGACAGGAATACCTCCTTTTGTAGCATACTTAGTATATCTTTGGGCATTTTTGCTATGAAAGTATTAGCAATTTCATAGCGAAAAGTGTGTTTTTCCTATGTAATTCACTACGAAAGTAGGGATTCTTGGCTAAAATGATCTTTTTGGAGTTGTAAGCTTGGGAAATGAAATATGTCAGGAAATAATGACTGATGTGACATGAAAAGACTTGAATGGGGGTGATTTTGGACCTTAGGATAGGCTAATAAGAAAATTTTAAAATTTTCCTTAACCAAGTAATGAAAATTGAATTCTATGACCATACCTTTGACACATGAACCTCTAAGACTATGTCAAATGATGTTTCATTTTTTTTTGAGTGATAACAAAAATCATGGGAAAATATTCAGCCAAGCATCCCAGATTGAGTGCATACAGGAATGTTTCTCTTGACATCTTGAAAAAATTTGAAGAATATGAACTTGCTGTCGTTCCAAGGAATCAGAATATCCTCGCTAATGGGTCAGCATTTTCAGCCAACACTTTTCAACTACCTCATCCCAAAAAACAATATACAGTGCGGGTTAAACACTTCCCATCAGTCCCTAATAATATGAGATATTGGCAAGTATTTGAAGATGACAAATAGAATGAGAATTTCCTACAAACTAAAGGAGAGTTTGAAGATTCCAAATTATACCTAGACTGTGAAGAAGAATGTTCCACCAAAGAGCTAAGGTGTAAGGAGGAACCCCCTCATAATTATGACGTTAATATTTCAGCAAATGAAGAAAGGCATGGACAGAGATGCATGAATATCTAGAAAAATAAGAATTTGAAGTATTGGAATTTGGAGACAACACCCTACTTAGGGGACTGGTCCCTCTGGAGGAATTATTTGATTTCAATGATGTGGCTAAGAAATAAAAAAAGGAATCTACAGAAACAATTATCGAAGAATGCAATCTGGGTAGTGAGCAAGGGCCCAAGATGGTAAAGTTGTCAAAAACACTACCAGCAACCATAAAACATAAATACATCACTTTGTTTAAAGATTTTATTGATGTGTTTTCCTAGAGTTATGAAGACCTGAAAGCTTATGATACTGATATTATCCAGCACAAAATTCCACTCAACGAGAACCAGAATCTTTTCAAATAGAAATTGCGCAGGATAAATCCTATCCAAATGCCTCTGGTGGAGAAGTAGATCAAGAAGATGTATGATGCCAAGATAATAGTCCCAATCATATACTTCGAATGGGTTTCCAATCTTGTACCGTTAAGAATAAAGAAGAGTGATATTAGGCTTTGCATTGACTTCAGAAATCTGAACAAGGCATATCTTAAGGACAACTACACTTTACCAAAGATGGACCACATATTACAAAAGGTATTGGGCTCCAAAATAATCTCTTTTTTAGATGGCTTTTCATGATACAATCAAGTGCTGGTACATCCAAATGATCAACACAAGAAAATTTTTACTACTCCTTGGGGAACCTTCATGTATGTAAAAATGCCCTTTGGATTAATAAATGATGGTGCCACTTTTCAAAGAGAAATCGATATTTATTTTTCATAAGAAACTGGTCTTTTCATTGTGATATATCTTGATGATATTACAGTATAATCAAAAACCAATGAAGAAAATTTGGCCTATTTGAGAAGAGTTTTTGAAAAATTAAGAAGATTTGGTCTATCTCTGAACCCTAAGAAATCATTATTTGGTCTTGAAGAAGGAATGCTTCTAGGCCACATCATATCTGAAGAAGGGATCAATATTGACCCTAACAGGATTGAGGGCATAATGAAAATTAGCCATCCTAGAAATATCAAGGAACTCCAATCTTTCAATAGAAAGATAATTTTTCTGAGGAGTTTTATACCAAACCTTGTTGAACTCCTGTGGAATATCACCAACATGCTCAAAAGATATTCAGGAGTGAAGTGGACCAGATAGGCTAAGAATTCTTTTGACCTGGTAAAATAGGAAATCACTACAACACCGGTTCTCATCAGCCTTGATTTCACCAAGGATTTCATTATTTTCTCTTTTGCATTAGTGCACACAATTCCTATTGTGTTGCTGACAAAAAATAAATATGGACAAGAGGAGCTAAGAGTATTTTTCAGCCAAGCTTTAAGAGATGCACCTTTGAAGTGCAATATCATGGAGAAGAAGGATTTTTCCTTGATCAAAGCACTGAAGGATTTTAGAGTTTGTATTCTGGACTCACACATCATTGCATTTGTGCCCAGTATAGTTGTCAAAGAAATCCTAACATAGGATCCCAATGGAAAAAGAGGCAAGTGGATTGCTATCATCTTGGAGTATGATTTAGAGATCAGGCCCACCAAAACAATCAAAGGACAAGGATTAGCCAAATTGATGGTTGAAACAAATTTTCAAACAGTATATATTAACATGATTCATTCACTGGATGAACAAGAGGGTTTGGCGACTCCACCTATTGAGGAAGCATTCCTAAGTTCTCCCTAGTACCCAGATATAATATATTTTCTATTTTATTTAAATGCTCCTCTCTGTTTGTCCAAAATGAAAGCTAGATTCTTGAAATTAAAGGCTGTAAAATTCTACATCCTAGAAAATGTTTGGTATTGGAAATATTCTGGGGGCATATTTCTTAAATTCCTGCTTCAAGGAGATGCAGATATGGTCACAAAAGAATTCCATGAAGGGGATTGTGGAGGCCATCTTTACTGGAAAACCACTGCTAATAAGATCCTTAGAGCTGGTTTCTACTGGCCTACCCTATTCCCAGACACCCACAAAATAGTATCCACCTGTCATAATGCCAAATATTTTAGGGAAAAATAAAGTTGTTGCCTTTGCCTTTACAACCTATCTCTGTTGAAGCTCCTTTCCAACAATGGGGTTTAGACTTCATTGGAGAAATCCATCCTTCCTTCTCTGGCCAACATAAATGGAACCTCACTGCTACATACTATTTTACCAAATCGATAGAGGCCATCCCTTCCAGAACTGCTACTGACTCAGTGATTATCAAATACCTTGAAGCCAACGTCCTGTCCAGATTTGGTTGTCCCAGGAAAATCATTACAGATAATGTGACTGCTTTTAAGTCCAAGAAGATGATAGATTTTTGCCACAAATATCACATTTCTTTGGGGCATTCAAAAAAATTTTACCCTCAAGGTAATGGATTAGCTGAGTCCTCCAACAAGAGCCTCGTAAAAATCATCAAAAAGTTGCTAGAAGACAATAAGAAATCTTGGCATAAAAAACTAGTACATTCATTGTGGGCTGACAGATTGACAACCAAGAAATCAATTGGCATGTCACCATACCAGTTAGTCTATAGAATGGATGCAATTTTCCCAACATCCTTAGGAGTGCCAGCCATGAAACTCATTCAAGGAGTGCAGGCTGAAGAAAATGATGTGAAAAGAAGAATAAGCCAAACTATCTAGCTACAGCAGTCCAAAGAAGTGTACAACAGAACTCAGGTGGTGTAAGAGAATATGAAGAATATTTTTTACAAAAGGAAAAAAGCGAATGATTTCAATATTGGAGATAAAGTGTTGAAATGGGATTCCAGAAGAGAAGATAATGGTAAGCATGAAAGTTTGACAACTTGTGGAAATTCACATACATTATTCATTATTTCAGAGGAGATAATGCATTTTTCTTGCAAGAGATGGATGGAACATAACTGTTTGGAGGTCTTGTCAATGGAAGGATGCTAAAACATTATCTTTGTTAAAAACTCAGAATACAATTTTCATCATTGTAAATACCATAGCCTTACAATTTTCAATAATCCATTGGACAAGGTTGAAGCCTGTAGTGAAGGTCATAAGCCTAGTCTAATATATTCTTAAAAAAAAAATATGTACATATAATTTTTCTGAAAATGTTGCAAATAAAAGTGGCACTACTATTTGAAAAGAGTTTTGTGCAGTCATACAGTTTAAGCATGATTGTACAATTTTGAATTTGCTGTTGATAGTTTAGAAAGTGAAGATTTTCCAAACCATTTAATCTTGGCTTATAATTAGGTAGGTATAAAATGATATTGGTTCAATAGCCTAATCTAAACCAATAGGAGAAACAAGGGATAGGTTAGAAATCCAAAAAAAAAAAAAATTGATGTCAGGGTCTGCAAGTATAAATCCACCCCAAAAAGGAAGAAAAATGATTAGAAATCATAGATTGGGTAGGTAGGTAGGCAAATGATCTCTCAGCACTTTGAGCATGTTTCCAGTTCTTAGTTTCAGGCTGATTTTCAGTCTTAGGATCAAATGTGTTCCAAATTTCAGTTTCCAGAGAGTGTTTACTTCAGATTGAAGGTTGTAGCCACAGAAGTTGTAGCAGATCTGGTTGCAGGGTTGGGATCACTCCAATGGATCAGGCCACTAGTCTACGGTGTTCTTGACACCTCCTGAAGGAGCTTCCATCCCCAACTAGAGCCACTGTTAGACTCCTGTATTTCACAGTATCACCAGGTGACTGATTATTTTTTAGATTTTCTCACTAAAAATAATATTCCATGGTTATCATTTATTTTCAAAGAAAGAAAGGGAGGGTCTGAATGCCAAGAGCTTTAGAGGAGTTCATCTGCCATTTTTAGTTCAAGGAAGAAGGGAAGGACTATTGATTAAGTGTAATAGTGAGCAAAATCCATACTTCCCGCATTCCTTTCATCTATCTTCTTCTTGCCTTCATTTTTGCAAACTCTGAACTCCAATGCTCTGAATCCCATTTATACCCCAAGGCCTTTTTTGACTTACTACATTATAAAACCCTCTTATATTAGAAGTCTGAAAGTCTATTGTCATAGCTCTGCCCACCCACTAGCAGTCGTGTTATACAACATATACCTTACCGATTGCACACACCTTAGAGACCACAAATTTTAAACTTTAACTCTTAAGACTTATGAAAAATCTTATTCTTCCACCGATGCGATGAAGTGGAGCCCATCCAACCTTCATATCTTACCAAAATCTACATGCAAACCCTTATATTTCATGCTTTCCTTACCTTCCACCTTTTTGCACTTCCCCGCATTTAACACATCGCATGGCACACTTCTCACCTTTTATAAATTACCTTTAAGTGCTCACAACTTTAAGTTTTCCGCGATGTGACCCGATCGCAAACACACATTGCAATTTTCACAGGATTACCACGAGAGGGAAATGTTAAAAGTGCCAAAGTGAAATATGCGATGCGGGGTGGGGGCAGTCACAAATCGTAAATTGCAAATCACAATGTTTAAAGAATAGGTGCGGAGATAAGAGTTATGATCGCCAAAGTGCGATGTGGGCTGACGTGGCAGGGTGACATGGTAGGATGACGTGGTAGATGATGTGGCCTAGTCCGCACATCGCACATTTTAGATCTCATAGGTTATTTTTATGGTTAAAAGTCAAAAGTTGTGAAATGCAATGGAGGCCTAGATGCGATGTAGTTTCAAAGGCACATTCCAAAGGATTTTTAATCCGTAGGCAGGGCCTTTTCTCTGTTAAAGTGCATGGGAGGAACAAAATGGATTACAATGTAAAAGCAATGCAACGCCAAAGTGTGATATGCGATGCGGTGGAACCCAATCGCAATCGTAAGTCACGAATCTTAGAAGATAAGATGCAAAGGTAAATTGTTAAAATACTGAAGTGTGATGTGCAGTGAAGGTGGGGCCCAAGCACAAATCACAAATCACAAATTCTGAAGCTTACATCCCCCGATATATAAGAAAAACTGTGATCTACAGGCTGCGAGCGGACCTACCTTCCTTGACGTGTCACATATATGTTAAAACCCCTGCTACTTCTCATCATATCCTCTCACCTCCATGCATCATATGGCCTACAACCTGTTTCACCCTCCTTGCATCTACCAAATGTTAATTCAAGGCAGGGTCTGAAATGGGTGGTATCCCATATCGCCCGTTCAGCTACGTGTCGCGCCAAAGATTGCTCAGCACCCCTCCTCTCCAATACAATTTACCACTCATAAACCCCTTTGAAAATCCCTTTGCACCATTCTCCAAACCACTGCATCATTTTACCATTTCATGTACTATCCGTGTGATGTTTTCTCCCACTGTCTACTTCAATCACGTCCCCCCCGTTCAAAAAACCATTGTGCCATAAAGGGTTGGGTCATTATCCAACGGACCCACGCCACCTCTACACAACCATATCACTATTAAAAAAAAAAATACCAAATGTTGGCATAACTACAGAGTTTACTCTATCAGTTATTGTCAAACTAATACATGAATTGAACTTGTAGGTATTACTTGAGAAAGTGTGAATTTCCAAGAAGAAGTTGTCAACAATCTAAGAAACCAGATTACAGGGCTTATTTAGACTGTCAATCATGGTTACTACCCCTACTGGAATTTTCCCTTCCCCCAGTGCTGACTCATAATTATTTCCATTTCTCAGGTTCCCCCTCTCTGTCATCCCTTTCTCCATTGCAGGATCGTGAAATAAAAATCAGCGAAGAAGATGCCTCCAAAGCTAGATCAACAACCATTTAAACCTATGGTCTACCCACAAGTGGACTCGGATCACTGGGCTCTAGCAGATAGAGACTATAAAATTCATGAGACAGAGTCAGATTCTGATTTAGTTGATGTCTACTTCTGGTTTGAGGACCAATTTCTAGAAGGAGTCGATGACATTAGCCTATGGGAGACCCAGTTTCCTCTTTACGTCTTCCCAAAAACCCATAGTTTCCCATAGTTCAGTAGGAAGTTCTAAAGCTGTTATGACATCAATCAGAGGACCATAGTCACCCTAATAGGAGAAATCATGTTTGCCATCAATGCCCAATCCATCTAGTAGATGATGCAGGCCCCCACCCCTAAAAAAGTGGTTCCTTTCCCATATGAAGCCCTAAGAGAATGTCATCAGAGGATTGAACCTGCCAGCAGAGCCAAAAAATTTCAACTTTCCTTGGCCCCTAATACCTCAATGCCCACAAAAAACAATCCTTATCCCTCATCTACCTTTTCGGATAGGACCAAGCACATTGAGTCTGTTTTATCTTAGTTATCAGGTTATCACACTGATCAGTAGGTAGATGAAACTTTGTTAGCGATTTTTTTCATTCTTTCCCCAGGAGCTAAACCTACAATCCTTTTCAATTATGCTCAATTTCTTGCAAATGCCATTCATGAAGGTTTCAATTTCAGATGACCAAAGTAAATGAAGATAATGAGCCTCTATCTGTCATGCTTTTGACCACCCTACTATTAAAAGAGCAGAAGGATTATACATACAAGGATTTTGTGGATTTGTTTTTCCACCCAGCCATCAACACACTCAGCAATGCAACAGAGCCGATGATAAATGAATAAATTAGGAAGACCATGTAGCTAACAGAGAAAATGAACATAGAAGATTAGTATTTATACCAAAATTACACAGAGATTAGAGTCTATGGAAGTCAGCTACCCCCCTAAAAAATTCCAAAGTTCCTCTCCATGAGGGTTTTTGCACTAGAGTACATAAGGAAAATGATACATACAGATGAGCTCCACCTTGTCTCTACAAAGAAGAAGACTCAGTTAAAAATCAAGACACAAATTGGGCCTTTCATCAGTAACAGTAGAGCAGCAATTTCAGATGACCAAAGTAAATGAAGATAATGAGCCTCTATCTGTCATGCTTTTGACCACCCTACTATTAAAAGAGCAGAAGGATTATACATACAAGGATTTTGTGGATTTGTTTTTCCACCCAGCCATCAACACACTCAGCAATGCAACAGAGCCGATGATAAATGAAGAAATTAGGAAGACCATGCAACTAACAGAGAAAATGAACATAGAAGATTAGTATTTATACCAAAATTACACAGAGATTAGAGTCTATGGAAGTCAGCTACCCCCCTAAAAAATTCCAAAGTTCCTCTCCATGAGGGTTTTTGCACTAGAGTACATAAGGAAAATGATACATACAGATGAGCTCCACCTTGTCTCTACAAAGAAGAAGACTCAGTTAAAAATCAAGACACAAATTGGGCCTTTCATCAGTAACAGTAGAGCAGCAATTTCAGATGACCAAAGTAAATGAAGATAATGAGCCTCTATCTGTCATGCTTTTGACCACCCTACTATTAAAAGAGCAGAAGGATTATACATACAAGGATTTTGTGGATTTGTTTTTCCACCCAGCCATCAACACACTCAACAATGCAACAGAGCCGATGATAAATGAAGAAATTAGGAAGACCATGCAGCTAACAGAGAAAATGAACATAGAAGATTAGTATTTATACCAAATTTACACAGAGATTAGAGTCTATGGAAGTCAGCTACCCCCCTAAAAAATTCCAAAGTTCCTCTCCATGAGGGTTTTTTCACTAGAGTACATAAGGAAAATGATACATACAGATGAGCTCCACCTTGTCTCTACACAGAAGAAGACTCAGTTAAAAATCAAGACACAAATTGGGCCTTTCATCAGTAACAGTAGAGCAGCAAGAGAGGAGCCAAAAAATATGTTGAAAGAGATGGGCTTTTTCCATAGTTTCACTTGGTCTTATGACCCTGCAGGGATTATCTCCAGGAAAAGGATGGAAAACAAGTCCACTCCTGATGTTCACACACACACACCTTCAAATGAGAAATATGCCAATCAAACAAAATGGGTGAGTAATAACCTCCAAGAAGAGGAAGAACAATTTTTTTCCATTCCAAGCATCCATACCCCAACAGCACAAGGAAGGAAGAATGTAGAAGGAATATAAGACAAGGGGAAAGAGAAAGAAAAAGAGATAGGAAGCGAAAATCCAAGAGAGGATCAGTCACCTTTGGTGACTGATACCTCTAGTAAGGAATTCAAAATAAGATATATGAAGAGGACCCGAGTTCATATGGAGATTGACCAAGGAGGAGAATAGGGGCAGAAAACAATGGTTCATATTGTAGATGCCCCTGGGACATCTCTAGTGGGTAGTCAAACAATGGCCTCCCCTACATCTACTGTCACAATGCCTCTGCAGAAACAGGCCTTGTAGACATCTACTTCAAGACCCGCCATAGAAGGCCAGGAAAAATCAATTTATGAAAAATTCAAGGAAATAAAATTGAGAAATGGGGTATGTTAGTTCCCTTTATTTTTAGCAGATTAGCAAGACTAAAGCTGCAGAGACAACATTGGAACCACTTTGGGATTCTAGGATCTATCCCTCCTGAATCTAGAGAGGGATCTCTCTTATAATTGTAAAGATTGATTCATCTTTAAGGCTTTTAGGTGTGATATTAGGCTAGTTATGAAGAACAAGTTTTTTGTTTGTTTTGGTTGGGAAAAGATATATGAAGGTGAAGGAAGTCTAAATGAAGGGTGAAGGTGTATGAAAGTGAAAGAATTGGTTCAACTAATAAGATAAGCAAGAAGCAGCTTCAATCCAATGGTCTATGGAGTCATAATAGGATTTAATTGAAACAGCAAGGTTCAAGAGTGGTCCATGGGTTAGGTCATCTATGTCGAAGGATCTCTTTAAGTTGATTTTGTGGAATGAAAACAATAAGAGATGGAGAAGAAACAAATGAAGAACAAAGAGCAGCCTAAGATCAAGTAAGTACTTTGAAACTATCCTGCTTTTGGCATGCACTTGAGAAAAACATAAAAGTAATCTAGGATCAGGTAAGTACTTTGAAACTAGCCTGATTTCACCATATTCAAAGGGAAAATTTTCAAAGAAACTATTGGAGAAGAAACTAGAGGACAGGGCTAACCATAGACTAGTTCATTCTTTAATTAGCAAACTTTTCAAGACGGCATTTAAGATAAACAAAGAATAGTCTAATATCAGGTAAGGACTTTGAACCTAACCTGCTTTCAACATATTCTTAGGGAAAATTTTAGACAACCTTTGGAGGAGAAACCAGAGGATAGGGCTAACCATAGACTTCCCTAGTTCAACTCTACTTAGCCAGTAATGAAAATAACATTCAAGAACAATGTTTAAAGTTTAAATAGTAAGACATGGGAACACCAACATTCCTTAATTGCTTGGACTATATTAAATCATTCTTAAATACACAAAGGAGGAAAACATAAAGATAAAGCTTATCAGTGAGAGTAGGGTACTTGTGAAAGTAAATACTAGCTCTATATTTGTTGTTCTTTATCAGAGAAAGTGGACATAATGGAAACAAAAGAAAATAACAATTTACAATAAGAAACACATCACCATTGACATAGACCAGGATCCCATAAATCAACTTGTATTTAATGTTCAAAGTAGTTATAATCTTCAAGTCCAGTGGGTCTCTACAGCTTCAAACTTCTCATCTCAACTTAGGTATCTTGAATTACAAACATAGCTTACAGCAGCTTCAGAAAACTATTTACAGGCAACAGATATGCAGTGACCAACCTTTATCTCATATTCTACAGAAGTATTTATAGAATAAATGAGGAGGTGGGATGAGAGAAAAGATTTCTAGGCTCAATTAATACAGTTTAATGCTTCTTGGCCTTTGAGGAGCTCAATGGAGAAGCTTTCTGATATTTCCTCTATATTAATTGATTTTCATTAAGTATTAAGCATGCTGGGTATATTTTGTTGACTTAAAAACTCTTGAGGTGAGTTAGCAATAACTCTAGCTATCTTTTAGGCAAAATATCCTTGAAATAGGCATTAAATATGCCTTCTTTGATTTCTTTGAGGCTGCAGGTGGATTTTGGTAGCTGGAGAGGATTCAATTAGCCTATGATGTGGTAGTGGAGGCTTCTCAGACTGATAGATCTCATTTTTTTTCCTAAAACATTGTTAATTTTCTTTTGATCTGCGTTTTAGGCCTGATTAGGCTTAATATTTGTCTTCAGGTCTTCATACATGTCTTTAACTATGTGGATTAGGCCTTTCATAGTCGAACTTATGCCTTAATCCCTCAAAACTGTTTAAAAACCTTTAATTCTTCATTCTGGTTTGGTTTTATCCCTTGACACTGACACTCTTTGACTGTTTGACATTCACTATGTTTTTCTTGCTTTCGTAGGTGTGTAGAGGGTTTTATAACATTACCAACGTTTATGAGACATGGGTAAAGTTGTTGTTTGAACCCTGTAGATTCCCTTTTCCTCATGGATAATTTCCTGAGCATCGTCATCCCAGGCTTTCATTTTATTTAAAAACTATGAAAAAACCTTTATGAACCTGCAAAAAATGAAGAAAATTAAGAAAATCTGTGAAGGATAGGTCAAAGGATTGCTTTGGGCGTGAGAATATATCATAGCCATTGGATGAAATCAACCAACGGTTAGGATTGATTGTTGGGATGGATGGGGAGGTGGTCAAATTAAAAGGAGGGAAGGTTAAGTCCTGGCCGTTGATCTAGATTGATCAACGGCTGAGATTAATCAGGGAGTTTATAACGCGGAAGGGGTAATATTATAGTAGAGTGGAGGAAATTGTAATAAAAATGGGAGAAAACCTTTATTGGAAATGAAAAGGGCTTAAATGAAGTTTAGCATAACTTTAAACGAGAACCGTTAGATTAGGACATCCAATGGCAGAGATTGATTGGGAGTTCAGATGGAGGGGAGAAAATGAAACGGAGGGGAAACTTCAATCGAGACCGTCGGTTCAGAATATCTGATGGTTGAGATCGTCAAACAAGGTATTTGGGAGCAAAGGGGAAGGGCGACAGACTTGGAGGTAAAGTTGTGGAAGAGTCGTTAGATTAAAAGAACGAACGGTGGAGATTAAATAAGAAGATGCAATGTAATGGGGAAAGGTGGTTTGGCAGAAAACCTGAGTGGTTTTTGCATGAAAATAGAGTGGTTTTGAAATTTTCCCAAAAAAACGCGATATCACAAACCTGCTGACACATGTCCCCTCCAAAACCACTTTTATCGCGTAATTTTTTGGTGTTAAACTTCATGCACAGAAAAAACGCGAAAGGGGATTTTGACCTTCGGATGAAGGGGTGTAGATCCAATGGTGTGGGTCGCACGTGATGGAGGGAAAGATGCAGAGGCGAAAAGGTGGGTAGGGTCAACAACGGTTTAAATGTAGACCGTTGGATCTTGGGAATGGACAATCGAGATCTGTCAATGGGGAGATATGAAAAGGGTGGAGTGTGAAGGGCAGACGTAATGTGGACCGTCTGATCTAAAAATATCAACGGTGAAGATTTTATCGCAGGATCGCATCGGCGAGGGGGGGGGGAGGGCAAAGAGGCGATGAAATGTGCCAATGCGATTGAGCGCAGACTGTTTGATCTAAGAGAGATCAACAATCAGGATTAAATCAGCGGGTGCGATGGTGGAGGGATATGGGCGGAGTGTGATTAGATCTTAGCCATCATTTCTTATGGATTCGACGACTGAGATCAAATCGGAGGATTGGCATCGGAGGAGGGAAAGGGAACATGCGATTTATTGATGCAATGAATTTTTGTGATGCGATGATGTGCCGACCGTCGGATCAAAGGGACGATCGACAGTCCAGATTAAATTGGGTATTTCATCAGCAGAGGGAAAAAAATTGATGGGTGCGATGCGATGAGATCCTGGACGTTGGATGAAGGTGGATCAACGGCTGAGATTTGATCAGAGGGATCGTATCGAAAATTTTGAAAGAGATAAAAAAGAGAGGACTCATGCGAACTTGCGATGTGATGAGCCGATGGCCATTGATCTGTAGAGATCAATGGCCCAGATTTATTTAAACCTTTTTTCAGGTTTTATATAAAAAAAACAAAGGAAAAAGGTTCGGGAAAGGTTTTTTATAGTGTTTTAGCGCCCGATGGTGGGGCTATGGTTTTGTGAAGAAGGCAAGGGGATCGGGGGTTTTTAAAAGAAAAGGGCTTAATCGCATCGGATTTTTCCAAGTAAAAAAGGCAAATAGGAAAAATAGAAAACCTTGATTGCGATTATGCGATTGGGGTTAGCCCCGGGTTATGGCTCTGGGTCTTATGCAGAAAAAGGAGTTGGGGCTAAGGCCAAATGGGCTTAAGGACTTAATGAAAAAAGACTATTTTTTAGGATTTTTGAAGGGTTTTAAGGGTTTCGATAGATGAGAGGAGGGGGTTTTTAAAACCAAATAATGGAAAATATAAGGTTTTAAGGGGTTTTGTAATGGTTTAGCAGTTAGATGAAGGCTTTTTGAGGGTTTTTATGAAGAGGGAAAAATGGGTGAATGTAGGAGTGAAAATGATGGAAGAAAGGACTCTCTTAAGCAGTTTTCTCTTGGTAAAACAATAGGTTCTTTAGGATAAAGAGGGAAACAACAGTGAAGAGTAAATCAAAGGGTAAAGATCATCATAAGACTTCAAGAACTCACAATTTAGATATGAAATTATTTCTTGAAGGCTAAAAAATATTTTAGCCACCATTTGATATCTCAAATTATTATAGGTGGCTAACAACGGCTCCAACTTGGGATGGCAGCTCCTTGGAGGTGTCAAGAACCTCATACGTGTCTTCTCTGGAAGCTGATCAATGCCTCATCCATTGGGCTGCAAATTTCTTTACCTTTGCTGATCTTCTTTTGCTCCGACAATGTTAGCAACCATTAAAAACAATGGAATTCTATCAAAACAAGCTCTCTACTTACCCAATCCTAATGATCTAACATTTTTTCTTCTTTCAGAGTGCATTTAGATTGGAAAAATATTTTTAAAAAACATTTTATTCTTTTGAAAGCATAAAACTAGTCTATTTCTACCCTTATTTCTCCATGAACCCAGATTAAGCCATTGAGTTCATAAGCTTCTCTACCTAACTAGACTTTGTCAAGATTATACTGTTTGACAGAATTTATTCTCTAAATTCTAAAACAGAAATTTAAAAGAAGTCAAGCCAAGATTAAACAGTTTGACTTGATGCATATCTATGGCATAAAAGCAAGCTGCACATAGACTTTTATTTGCAGAAAATTTAAAGCAAAATTGTGAAGGCCTAAGATCTGAAAATTTAAGAACATCCTTCTCTTTTCTTCAGCTCTGTTTTTTAGGCTTGTTTGAGCTATTCTCTCTTTGTTCTCTGGTTCAAGTTTTGGGCATATTAGAACCAGTTTTATTCTATCTTTGGCTCAATATTTAAATAGATTAGATCCATGCATCTTTTTGAAACTCACATGTTCATATTTTGAGATTTTTTGAACCTTTTTTCTTCTATCCTAATCTACCTAACTGATAAGCCAAGATAAGTTGTTTGGAAAATCTATTTCACTAAGCTATCAACAGTAAATTGAAAACTAATTATTCATGATTAGGCTGTATGACTAACTAGGAGTTTGTTTCTTAGGAGTGGCATTTAAGCTTGCACACTTTCAGACTTTGTTTCTCTTTTTTGGTATGGGGATGTACCTTTCTTTTTTTTTACAATCTGCCCTCTTTTATTTTTCTATTTTTTTTTGAATTTTTTCATATTATAACTTTGAATGCAATGATGGATATTATATTTACAATGATAAAAAATAAAAAAGGCTTCCAAACTGATATGGTCAAGAAAAATAATGTTTGAGCATCCTGCCATTGACAGGACCTCCAAAATGTTCAGCTCCATTCAATTCTTGCAAAAAATAAGCATTATTACCAGCAATAGAATGGATGAGATAAGGGCCAAGCCATAAATTATCAAATTTCCCATGCTTGCCCTTATCTTCTCTCCTTGAATCCCACTTTAAAACTTTGTCACCAATGTTGAAATCACTGGCCTTTGTTCTTATATCAAATAGTTTCTTGATGCTTTCTTGCTTTTGTAATGCTCTGTTGCAGACTTCCTCTCTCATTTGTTCAAGATGTATGGTCTGATTTATTCTTCTTATCATGTCATTGTCTTCAGACTGTACTTCCTGGATCAGCTTCATGACTGGCACTCCTAGGCTGGTTGGAAAAATTGCATCTAATCCATAAACAAGCTGGTAGGGTGACATTCCAATTGATTTTTTAGGTGTTAATCTGTCATCCCAAAGTGCATGTACCAGCTTTGTGTGCCATGATTTCTTATTGTCCTCCAAAAACTTCTTGATTATGTTTACCAAACTCTTATTTGAGGATTTTTCTAGCCCATTACCTTGAGGGTAATAAGCAATAGAATGGCCCAATGTAATCTGATATTTGTGACAAAATTCAACCATCTTTTTGGATCCAAATACAGCAGCATTGTCAGTAATAATCTTCCAAGGAAAGCCAAATATAGAGAGGATATGATTTTCAAGGAATTTTATGATGATAAAGTCATTGGCTTGCCTAGAAGGGATGGATTCTATCCATTTGGTAAAGTAGTCTATTGCAGTGAGAATCCATCTATGTTGGGCAGATGAGGGTGGATGGATTTCCCCTATGAATTCTAGACCATGTTACACTGAAAACTGTCACCTTGACATTTTGCTGACTATATGAGCTCATTAACACTCATACATGCCTCCTTTGCAAGTCTTACAACCTTTGTTCCTCCTTCCATGCCCTGAAACTGGAGAAAAAACCCTAAAAAGCTCAAAAAACCTTGGGTACGCAGTTAATATGAAGCCTACCTGCGTTTTTAGCTAGGGTACGCAGGTAATGTGAAGATAAACTGCATTCTAGAACGCACTTTTCCAGTGTAATCCCTGCGGTACCCCTGTAAAGTTAAAAAAAGCGCGGAATTAAACTGAAAAAGTTGATTTTTGGTCAATTCTAGAAGGTTCTGGATGAGATTTTTTGAGGATGAGTACGCTTTAGTAAGGTGCATGTATCCCACACCTTAAGGAACTAATCCCTTGATGTGAGGATCCTATCCCTTTGAAGGAGGGTTCTATCCCTTTAAAGGTGGAATCCTAACCTCCTCATCTGCTCTATAAAAGGAGGCATTGGGTAGCCTTAAAGGGTTAAGTTGAGAGTTAAACTAATGGAGGATTGAAGAATATTTTGATGGGTAAAATATTTGAGTTGAAGTGCTGTTGAGATTTAGATTTCCTTCTGCCGAGCTTTTGAGAGGAAAGATCACATACCTCTTTATGCTTCTGGAGGAAGAGTGCAAGACTTATCAGAGTAGAGGAGATTCCTGCTTCGGACCCCGGGAAGACCTTTTGAACATCAAGGCTAAGGTTGTAAGGTTCTTCTGTATATTTTAAGATTAATACAATCAAGTTCTGTTTTTCTCAATAAATTTTCGTTCGATTGTTTAATTCAATAAGCTGTCGTTTGATCGTTTATTTCATAGATTCCTTGATCACTATGATAGGTATGTTTTATGATTATTTGTTATACAGGTGCTATTGATATTTTCTTGTTTGTGATTGCAGATCAACGAAAGATAATACTTTCTTGTGACAAAAGGGCCCTTGTTGCGATGAAGGACTATTGATGCAATGGAAGCACTGCGACTACAAATAAGCATTTGGATCTAAGGTAGGATCGACACCTTAATAACATTTATTTGTAAAACGAATATATCTAGAGAAAGACAAACTTAGTTGTTCGTTTGTTGCTAGATTGTCTTCTGACACTAGGGAGATTAGTCTTGTTCGCAAGAACGATTTATCCGGCCAACAAATTGGCGACTCCACTGGGGAAAGAACTTGTTGTTTTTGGTTCTCTTTTATTTTGATTTGAGGAAAAGTTTTTCCTGGTTTTTGATTAATGGATATCTGCCTGGGTAGCTTAGTTTTTTTTTTTTTTTTTTAAATTTTGAAATATTTTATGTTTTTCTTGAAGTTTTCAGGGGACCGCACTTTGTCTTCACACACAGTGCGGGCATCTCCACACTTTCCTTAGGTAACGAGTGCGGGATCGCACCTGTTACTTATGGAGCCTGCGGATTCTGTTAAAATTCTTGAAAAACTTAGAATTCTTCTTTTAGTTTAGTTTAGATTTAGTTTAGGATTCTTAGCATCTACCCAGATCTATATTTTTCTGTCAAAAATATCTTGTTTCTGAATTTCTTTCAGCAAATCTTCATCTCATCAATCTCCATTAAGTTAATTGGGTGTTTTGAGTCTCTTTTTTGAGAAAATCTTAATTTGATTTCCTTTGGTCATTAATTGAAGGTTTGTCTCATTCTTTTCACAATTTTGCATCTTTTTGCTTTTTTTTTTGCAAAACGAATAATTTGTATGAGTGTTAATCGCCTTTGAGTGTTTTTTGATCTTTGGAACTCTCACCCGATTTTCTTGACTTCCACTTGATTGGTTCTTAGATTACATTAGAATCATCTTGTGTTTGAGAATTCTCTTGCATAGATCACATTTGCATAATTAGAATTCTCATTTTCCGAATATGAATGAAAAATGTGCATAGATTACATTTGCATACTTTTCAAGTGAATTGTGCATAGATTACAATTGCATAGTTTACATTCTGAAAAATCAATTGTAGATTTAGATTTTTTCTTTCATTTGAATTTAGATGTTTTTATGTTTGTTTTAAAAAAAAAAAAAAAAATATTGTTTTGGGATTGATTTGCATTAGTTTTTCTTGATAAAATTAGTGCATTAGAGAATTTGTTATATTTTCTCTTAGTGATCAATCTTTTCATTGTTGGAAGTGGATGGAAACTCTCTCCTTACTTTAGGTAGGATTCATCGAATTGAAAAGATTACATTATCATATTCGATTGCATTCAGTTTTGGTTTGGGTCATAACACCATTGGTTTCATATCCATTTACCCTTTTGAGTAATAACAGCCTAAATAACACAGCGCTTAATTAAAATTCATCTAGTAATTTTTAAATTTTTAGGGCTCTTTCCACCAATCTAGCTTAGGCTAGTGTCTTGGAATAGGTTTTAGTTAACTCTCCAAGACAATAAAACAAACAAGTAGTCGATCTTGCGGTAGGAAAAATTCCAATTGTTGCATGTATGCTCTGGGAAGCTCCTCCTAAAGGAGTCAAGCACGAGATCATATCTGAACCAGTGAGGTAATCAATCCTTCCTCATTGGGAACGATAGCAGATATACACATATTAAAAAAGGTAAACCTCGGATTGACCATTGTTGAGGACCCTGGGGTCACTTGTCGGTAAACATTGGATTATGTCAAGGAGCCTTCAAGGGGATTGAGCTTTGATACTCTGCCCTTGCGTGTGTGTCGGATCGTAGACTGTTCCACCAGGTATATTTGTTTCTGTTGGTAACCTTAGTGGCCATAATCTATAGGGTTATTTCCTAAGGTGACGGTGGAGGGAAGATCCCACTGTACCTGGAGCAGACGTCGACTAGACTCACTTGGACTCTCTGGGGGGTTCTCCTCACTCAAGATGGTTTTGTGAAGAAACTTGTGCCAGTCTGTTTCATTAAGCAGGTTGTCGGGGTAACTATTCCAACCGCCCTTTCTGTATTAAATTCTACGATGTTGGATTTCATCACCAAATAGTGTTTTTAGTACAGGAAGTTACTATTTGTGTGCGGTTTGACTCCTATATTTGATAGCGCGTGTTAATTTGTTTGTTTTTACTTTTCGAGACCATAGGTGTGAATTGTGAATTTTAATTGTTAGGTGTAAATTGTTAATTGGTAATTTTAGTTTTTAATTTGTTAATAAAATTCACTGAAGTTGAATAGAATGACAACTGTTCCAGAATTTACCAACCAAGGAACCCCTCTTAATGAGAATCCTAGTACTTTTCCTTGCTTTGGAAATGTTGGTCCTCCTTATATGGCTACATTGTCATTACCTGGATTTACAATAGGTTTACCGATATGGTTATTTTCAACTTCGTTGGCCCTGAATACTCCAATTGTTCCACCTCAACCGAATGCTTCACCTAAATAGAGTTCACCATCTCAACATCACCAACCTTCTGTTGACCCTTTACCTTCTTCGTCTAATATTTCTTCCTCCATTTCTTCCTCTTCGCCTGGTAAAAGCCTTGATGCTAGTAACCAAGTGGCGAAGAAGAAGAAAGGGAAGAAGAAGAAGGAGAAGAAGCAAGATAAGAAAGAATTCAACCAACCAACCATGGCTGTAAATGTTAGTTGTGTTGAGGAAACCTCCAACAAGCTGTAGATTAGAAATAGGTAGTTTTTTAGGATAGTTCCTGTTACTGTGTCAACCTCGTTAAAAAATGAAACATGTAGGTGAGGAGAGTTCCTTGTACTGTGTCAACCTCGTTAAAAAATGAATCAGTGAGTGTGAGGACAGTTCTTTTCCTGTGTCAACCTCGTTGAAAAATGAATCAGTTAGTCGAGAGCGTAGTTCCTTTTCTTGTGTCAAGCTCGTTTAAAAAATGAAACAAGCTTCGATGAGGATAGTTCTTTTCCTGTGTCAACCTCATTAAAAAATGAATCAGTAGGTAGATTGTAGAGTAAATTAATAGATTAGAAATAGGTAGTTTCTGAGGACAGTTCTTTTCCTGTGTCAACCTCATTAAAAAATAAATTAGTTGGTCAGAGGATAGTTCTTTTTACTGAGTCAACCTCATTAAAAAATGAATTAGGTCTGAGGACAGTTCTTTTCCTGTGTCAACCTCGTTAAAAAATGAATCAGTTGTTCAGAGGATAGTTCCTGTTACTGAGTCAACCTCATTAAAAAATGAATCAGGTATGAGGACAGTTCTTTTCATGTGTCAACCTCATTAAAAAAATGAATCAGTTGGTCTGAGGATAGTTCTTTTCCTATGTCAACCTCATTAAAAAATGAATCAGTAGGTTACGTAGGTAGATTAGAAATAAGTAGTTAGCTAAGGAAAGTTCCTTTTACTGTGTCAACCTCGTTAAAAAATGAAACACGTTGCCATGAGCATAGTTCTTTTCCTGTGTCAAGCTCGTTAAAAAATGAAACAAATTCTTCCCTTATTGAGTCGAGTCTTTGAATAGACCTCGTAAATGTTAAGTCATATATTTAGGTTAGTTTTTAGGTCGGGTCTTTCATATGATCTCGTAAAAGAACCTTCATTCCATCCATCTATTTATTACTAGTGTACTTAGTTGAATGAAATGAAGCTGGGGGGGCATGCGCTCTAGCAGTTACGCTTAGGGGGCATCAAGCACAGTTTTTTCTCTGTTTCAAGCTTGTGTAAAAATGAAACTACTCTGAAGCATAGTTTTTCTCTGTTTCAAGATTTTGTAAAAATGAAACCTATCTTGAGTCAATTTCAGTTATTTTCGAGACTCGTTAAACTCATGAAAATCCCGAGATTATTTTGCTATTTTTCATTCTCGTAAAATACATGAAAATGCCGAGTTCTTTCCGTCTTTTCCTGCTCGTAAATTAAATTGAAAGTCGGCCATATGAGTAAATTTTTATCCCTTTTTCGAACTCGTTAAAACTTACGAAAAAGTGAAAAACATGAGTACATTTTTATCCCTTTTTCGAACTCGTTAAAACTTACCGAAAAATTAAAATTTTGAGTCCTATTTTAAGCCCTTTTCAGACTCTCTAAATATGAAAATATTGCCGAGTACTTGACTATTTGAACTCGTTAAAGTAAATGAACAGTCGTCCTTTCAGTATAAGTTTACCCCTTTTACGGACTGAAATGGACTATTTACGAAAAAGGTATACGTTGGCTAATTACGTTCAACAGAGTTCTCTCCCGCATTATTTTATCCTTTTTCGGGCTCGAGAGACTAAATTTACGAAAAAGTACACCCATGGAGTTTTCTTAAGTTTTTCTTCTGACTCCCTAAAACTGAAAAACACCGAGTTTCTCCTATACTAGACTCGTTAAAACTTAACAGTAAAGGACCTGTTCAATTTTCAACAGGAACGAACCACTCCTTCTTAGGGTTCGAATTTTAAACTAAGTTGGACTCATCCGAAGGATGAGCTTATAAACAAGCAAATGTTATCCTCCTCAAGCTTGTCAAAAATAAAGAGATACTTGCCAGAAAGGACTAGAGGTAAAGGAAGGACTAGTGAAGCATACCATGTTGCCATGATAGGAGGTTGATGGAATGGTGCATTTTGAACAGTGGATGTGTGGATAACAGAAGTGGATGGACCAGCAAGAGATTTTTGAGCAGGTCTAGGATGAGAGGAACCAAAATTATGAAGGAAATGTGAATTGGGTGGAGTAATTTCTCTGCTACCAGGATGTTCACTTCTATCTTGGGATGAAAGTGAAGGCTCTAAATCTATCTGATCTATGTCATCAAGTGACCTAGTTCTGAATGGGTTTCTCAAGTCAACTTGTGAAACTTGTAGAGCTGTAAGGTTTTCAGGGACAGAATTAGCTCTATGGAGTGATCTAACAATAGTTGAAGCTTAGGCCTTAGGAGATTTCCTAAGAATTCTTTTAGGATTATCAACTATCTCAGGAGGATTTGGGTTGGGATAGGCTCTAGTCTGAACTCTTCTAGAAGCCACTATGTTATGTTTTTCATACCCAACTAACAAGAAAATTTTAACCAAATATGACAATCTTTGAGAGGCCAACTGATCTTTAAACAAGAAAAATTTAATCCTCAAAATCTTCTTAACTGAGTTTATATGATGTTACGATGATAATGGGTTTCCCAGTGGAATCTTTAGGTCTGTTTAGGATTGTGGACTCACCAGGTGGAAATGTTTAGCTCTTTTGGAGGTAAAATGTTTTATGGTCCACCACCATTAACCAATCTGAATTTTTTTTGGATTTTCTGAGTTCTTTCAATCCTATGGGTTCTAAGAGTGTCCTAAATCTGTTTCAACACCTAGCTAGGGTTATGAGACAAAGAGAGTTTACTCTTATGGCTAAGCTAGCTGATTCCTTCAAGGTTTGATAAGCTCTTATGAGAATCCTATGGGTTCCTTAGTTTGTCACTGACTCAAATAAGTTTTATCATGATTACCATTTTCTTTGGTAGTGCTTGAAGAAGGCTACTTGTACTGCATTGAATATTGAGTGTCTTGTTTTAAGGGTTTCACTTAGAACTCCCTAGTGGAGTCTCCAGAAATGTTAGTTCCATGTATTTTTAGCAGATTGGCAAGACTAAAGCTATAGAGACAACATTGGAACCACTTTGGGATTCTAGGATCTAGCCCTCCTGAATCCAGAGAGGGATATCTCTTACAAGTGTAAAGATTGATTCATCTTTAAGGCTTTTAGGTGTGATATTAGGCTAGTTATGAAGAACAAGGTTTTTGTTTGTTTTGGTTGGGCAAAGATATATGAAGGTGAAGGAAGTCTAAATGAAGGGTGAAGGTGTATGAAAGTGAAATAATTGGTTCAGCTAACAAGATAGGCAATAAGTAGATTCAATCCATTGGGCTATGGAGTCATAATAGGATTTAATTGAAACAACAAGGTTCAAGAGTGGTCCATGGGGAAAGTCATCTATGTCGAAGGATCTCCTTAAGTTGATTTTGTGGAATGAAAACAATAAGAGATGGAGAAGAAACAAATGAAGAACAAAGAGCAGTCTAAGATCAAGTAAGTACTTTGAAACTATCCTTCTTTTGTCATGCACTTTAGAAAAACATAAAAGTAATCTAAGATTAGGTAAGTACTTTGAAACTAGCCTGCTTTCAGCATATTCAAAGGGAAAATTTTCAAAGCAATTGTTGGAGAAGAAACTAGAGGACAGGGCTAACCATAGACTTCCCTAGTTCATTCTTTAATTAGCAAACTTTTCAAGACAACATTTAAGATAAACAAAGAATATTCTAAGATCAGGTAAGGACTTTTAACCTAGCCTTCTTTCAACATATTCTTAGGGAAACTTTCAGACAACCTTTGGAGGAGAAACCATAGGACAGGGCTAACCATAGACTTCCCTAGTTCAACTCTACTTAGCCAGTAATGAAAATAAAATTCAAGAACAATGATTAAATTTTAGATAGTAAGACGTGGGAACACCAACATTCCTTAACTTCTTGGACTATATTAAATCATTATTAAATACAAAAAGGTGGAAAACATAAAGATAAATATTATCAGTGAGAGTAGGGTACTTGTGAAAGTAATTCCTAGCTCTATATTTGTTGTTCTTTATCAAAGAAATTGGATAGAATGGAAACAAAAGAAAATAACAATTTACAATAAGAAACACATCACCATTGACATAGACTAGGATCCCATAAATTAGCTTGTATTTGATGTTCAAACCAGTTACAATCTTCAAGTCCAGTGGGTCTCTATAGCTTCAAACTTCTCATCTCAACTTAGGTATCTTAAATTACAAACAGAGCTTACAGCAGCTTCATAAAACTACTTACAGGCAACAGATATGCTTGTAAGTGGACCAGGGAAAATGGTCCACTTTACAATGATATAGAATGATGTAGAAGAAGAAGATATACTATACCATAACCCCAAATTTGACACAACCACCTAATGATGATCCTAGACCTCCCAACACTGCCTCTTCAGCCCTTGGCAGATAGATACTAGTACAATTTGTACAATAATGTATTTACAATGACTAAGTACAATGATACCTTTAAAATGATTGTATGCAGTGCTACCCACTTGAAGACTTCATATGATGAACTTTTTGCTAGTGTTATGCACCTTGGTTGTTGATGTTGTCATGCTATCCTCTGCTGCACCTTTCTTTGCTTTTCTACCATAGAAATTATGGTCCTTTGCAACCCTTGACAACACATGATCTAGCTTTTTCTTGCCTTCTAGGAGCTCGATATTGAATTTGATGTATCTCTGATATTTCAGATCCTCAATATCTAATTTTTGGTCCTGTAGTATTCCTCTGAGTCATATTTCCAATGCCACAGGTCTGACCCAATTTGGATTCTTCATGAGAGAGTTATACCCAATCTCTCACAATGCCCTAATTATGGACTATTTCAGCAGAGCGCACTTTTACGGCGTGCCATGTGTCACTGTTTCTTCATTTGGCTCTAAAATTGATAGAGACAAAATCAAATACTGTGCACTGTCTGCCACATTTTACGAAATTCCAATTCGATACTCAGAGAGAGCGTTATGATGAATTTACCAAGTTCACTTCTTTGAGATGAATTTCAGGAGCTTGCAAAAACCCTGACTTCCACAGATCATATCTCCAAAAATATTGCGCACCTGATCTGAAATTTTTACAACAGATTCCTTAGGATTTCAGCTTCACCTCATAAAATTTTCAGCTTCTGAACCTTCATAGAAAAAAATTTAGAGCGCAAATGCCATAATGACATATTTCAGATAGAGAAATCCCTTGCATAAGGAGGAAATGAAGATCACAATTTATATAAATGCTTAAGTTGAGAGAGGCTTCAACAAGTGAACGTGGGAGGGATTTTAGGAGCTTAAAAAATATTAATTATGACTTTTCAATGACCCATGCCCCAACCCCATGGGGTTTTATCCCACTAACTAGGGGTACAAACTTCAAACATGAATATCTCTCAAACCGTGAAGAATTACATGGCGTACCATATATCAACGGAAACATCTCGAAAAGTAGAAACCATAAAAATAATTATTGACCCAGAATATATTAATTTGGTAGGTCAAAATTCCCATGCAAAATTGGGTTAGCCCCTGCTGCTGCTTGGGTTGACATCAATGACAACCGTTGATCAAAAATCTCCCCCTTTGGCATTGATGGCAACACATGTACTCCCCCTATGATCATGACATCTCTTCCTACAACATTCTCTCCCCCTTTGACATCAATGGCAAAGGGTAAATCCCCCTGAAACACAACCATCCTATAGACCTGTACACACTTCCACTCCCCCTGACACACAACCATCCTGCAGACCTGTAATCTACTTCCACTCCCCCTTTATATTCCGAAAAAGGAAAATCTAATGAGAACTTGGGAGAATCCGAATCTTCTAGCGAAGATATTCCAATGCTGGCGAATATTTAATATGTGATTATTTTGGTGCTGCTTGGAATCTTTCTACTTGTCCAACTACTTGCATAACATCTGGTAGAGAGGAAGTAACATATATAAGACTACTAATCATAGATCTATACAACCTTGGATCCACATCCTTAGCCGAGTTGTCTATGCTCAATTTGCAACCTATTACCATTGGAGTAAGTATGGGTTTGCAATCTTCCATTTTAAATTTCTTGAGCATTTCCTTGATGTAATTGGCTTGACATATAAATATTCCTTTCTCTTGCTGAGATATTTGAATCCCTAAGAAGTATGTCAGCTCACCAAGTAAAGACATCTCGAAATCACTTTGCACCTTTGTAGCAAACATCTTACTTAGTCGATCATCATTGCTACCAATTATTGTATCATCCTCTTTAGCTATTAGACATGATTTAGTTCTTCATCCAGAACATATATGTCATTTGGAGCTCGAATAGCTTTAGCCACAATTTCACCAAACACGCCTTTCCTGATTTCACATTTTGTGGAGTTGAATAGTATTGTGTGTCCTTGATCACACATTTGTCTAACACTGAGTAGATTGTGATTCATGTTTTCAACCAATAGAACATTCTTGGCTAGAGCATCTTTGCTTCTAAGAGTGATAGTACCTGATCCTATAACATTTGAAGATCCATCATTTCCAAAGGACACGGTTCCATCCTTCTTCTCTTTCAGAGATACAAATTTATTTATATCTCCAGTCATATGCGTTGAGCAACCACTATCAACATACCACACATCTTTTTTCTTTTGAGCCTTGAAAGCGAGAGAACAATTATTATTCTTCTTCTTCCATGTTCATTCGTTCTGTGGCTTCGAAGATCCTTCTGGAGGATTTTAAATTCTGCAGTCTTTGGCTATGTGTCCAAAGTTTTGAAATTTGTAACATTCAATATTATTTCTTAAATGTTCAAATCTATTGATGTTTCGCTGAGCCCTGGGAGGTTCATATTTTACAGATCTCCTGGAATTGTATTCATTCCTAGGGTACGTGCGACATTCTACAGCTTTATGACCAAATTTTCCACATGAATAATAGTAGCCATAAAAAATATGTTGGTACCTAGATGGAAAGTTTCGTCGAGGAATTGTATTCCAATGTTGTTCTTATGAATCTTATCCAGTGAAGTCTACATGCATGCCAAATCTCATAGGTTCATTGTATTTTGTTGTAGAAGGTCCTACTTCTTCTTCTTTGTAATCGATGCCAGTTCTGTCATTGTAAGATAGTTTATTGTTGATGAGTTCTTCCAATGCCCTTGAGTTGTTGGCATACTTTTGGATAGTTTTTCCTTTCTTCACTTCCTCACGCAGCGAGACTACTTCGGCTTCTAATTCTTCCCTTTCTTGGTTGCTTTCTTCCAACTTCTTTTGAAGTGACTCTTCAATGCATTTTTGTTCTTCATCTTAAATTTTGAGACCTTGAACTTGTTCTTCAAGAGTATTGGAACAGATCTTCTCCACCTTGAGATCTTTTATAAGCTTGATTGCTTCCTCATAAAATTCTTCTATGGTCCATCCTTCTTCTTCGTTGTTTGATACATCTTGTTTATTGTGCTTGGCCATAAAAAATACTCTCTCATTGGCTTCTTATTTGCTATCACTTTCTTCATCAGATGATGAGCTATCTTCTTTAGAGAGAAAGTTCCTTTTGGATCCTTTCTTGTTGAATTTATTAAAGCCTTTCTTTCCTTTTGAGTTTCCATCACTTCTGCTTGGACATTTTGCTGCAAAATGCCCAACCTCATTACAGCTGAAACGTATCAATGGAAGTTTACCTTTGAATTTTCCCTTACCAATTTTTAGTTTTCTTGTGAAGTAACCATATTCTTCATCTGAAAGACCTTCTTCATCATCTCCCTTTTCTTCACACTTGCAGGTGCATGTCTTTTAAATTGAAGCTTGTTTATCCTTATTGGTTTTATTAGATGCAACGAATGCAGTTTCTAGATGCGAAGTACCCTCTTCTTCATCAAGTCTCATTTCATATGCTATGAGAACTCCATGTAATTCCTCTTTGCTGAGTTTTTCCAGATTTTCACTGTATTCTAAGACCGATACCTTTAGGTTGAATCTCCCTGGTAACGTTCTAAGAATCTTATGTATAATAGTCTTCTCGTCAACTAGCTCTCCCAATCCTTCCAGAGTATTGGTTATTTCGTCAATGTATTGGAAGTATGCAGCAATGTTGCAATCTTCTTTTATTCTGAGTTGCTCAATTTTTTCTCTATAGATTTGAAGCTTTTCTTCTTTGACATTTGAGTCACCTGCATATATATTCTCAACTTTGTCCCATACATTTTTGGCAGTTTTACAACCCAACACCTTATGATAAGCAAATTCAATAAGTCCACTGATAATAATATTATTTTCTTTTGCATCATTTAACAAATTATTCTTACCTTGTTCATCCACGGTTGATGTAAATCCATTTGGAACAATGTCCCATACATCATAACCTTGTGCCAAAAGATAGGCCTCCATTCTTCCTTTCGAGAGTGCATAATTATTTTCATTGAATAGAGGTACACCATTCTTGGTATGCTCCATGACCTCCTTCTAGCTATTAAACTTCTATTGGGGGAAAGACTTAAGCTTTGATATTGTTAGAATGCGAGAGGGGGGGGGGGGGGCGGAGAGGGGGGGGGGGGGGGGGGCGGTGAATCAGTATTCCTTTCAATTAGAGCATTAGTCAATCTTCAATTATTATCAGTTTTTGTACAATGATAGCAGAAAACAAGATGAACACAAATGCACACATTTTTTAAGGTGGAAACCCACTCTGCGACAAAAACCGCCTAATGCTTTTCTAATAATTCTTTAATATTTAACTCCAATTGAAAATGAAGCTCCAACTTCCTAGAATCTAGAAAATCATTCTTCTCCAGCTCCCACTGGATGGACGCTCCAACACCCGAGATTCTTCAATAGTCAACTGAATGGAGTCCCCAACACTCAATGAGTTACAACTCACCCTACCACCACCCTACCACCCTATAGAAGAGTAAAAGAAGAATGGACTCCCGTACCAGGGAAAATGGTGCACTTTACAATGATATAGAATGATGTATAAGAAGAAGATATACTAGACCATAACCCCAACTTTGACACAACCACCTAATGATGATCCTAGACCTCCCAACACTGCCTCTTCAACCCTTGGCAGATAGATACTAGTACAATTTGTACAGTAATGTATTTACAATGACTAAGTACAATGATACCTTTACAATGATTTTATGCAGTGCTGCCCACTTGAAGACTTCATATGATGAAATTCTTGTTGTTTTTATGCACCTTGGTTGCTGCTATTGTCATGCGACCCTCTGTTGCACCTTGATTTTCTTTGCTGCCGTAGAAAGTCTGGTCCTTTGCAACCCTTGACAACACATGATCTAGCTTTTTCTTGCCTTCTAGGAGCTTGATATTGAATCTGGTGTATCTCTGATATTTTAGATCCTCAATATCTAATTTACAATCTTGTAGTATTCCTATGAATCGTCTTTCCAATGCCATAGGTCTGACCCAATTTGGATTCTTCAAGAGAGATTTATACCCAATCTCTAACAATACCCTAATTATGGACTATTTCAGCAGAGCGCACTTGTACGGCATGCCACATGTCACTTTTTCTTCATTTGGCTCTGAAATTGATAGAGAAAGAAGTACAGAATGTGCACTATCTGTCAATTTTTACAGAATTCCAATCCGATACTCAGAGAGAGAGAGTTATGATGAATTTACCAAGGTCACTTCTTTGAGATGAATTTCAGGAGCCTGCAAAAACCCTGACTTCCACAGATCATATCTCCAAAAATATTGCACACCTGATCTGAAATTTTTACAACAACTTCCTCAAGACTTTGGCTTCGTCTCATAAAAATTTCACCTTTTTAACCTTCGTAGAAAAAAATTTAGAGCGCAAATGCCACGATGACCTATTTCAGATAGAAAAGTCCCTTGCATAAGGAGGAAATGAAAAGCACAATTTATATAAATGCTTAAGTTGAGAGGGGCTTCAACAAGTGAACGTGGGAGGGATTTTAGGAGCTTAAATAATATTAATTATGACTTTTCAATGACCCATGCCCCAACCCCATGGGGTTTCAGCCGACTAACTGGGGGTACAAACTTCAAACATGAATATATCTCAAACCGTGAAGAATTACATGGCGTGCCATATATCAACAAAAACATCTCGAAAAGTAGAAACCATAAAAAGAATTATTGACCTAGAATATATTAATTTTGTAGGTCAAAATTCCCATGAAATATTGGGTTAGCCCCTGGTGCTGCTTGGGTTGACATCAATGACAATCGTTGATCAACAAATGATAGCAGCCTAAGCTACCAATACCCACATTCTCAAGTCTTTCAGATGCATATAAAAATGCATAGTTCATTTATGTACCCAACCTATTTCTCAATCTGGGCATCTTTAAATATATGCGGAAGCTACCTTCAATAAAAGGTTAAAACCTTATTATAAAACCCAACAATGCAAATTTCATGAGCGGAAGTTTTGCTTATATTTTAAATCTTATGGATAGAACCATATACTAAAACCATCTCATGAAGATTCAAATTTATATTCGAATCTGCAATAAAACCCAATTTAATCTTCACCCTCACCTCATGGGAGTTCAAATCAACATTCGAACTTTTTAATAAATCCAAGGTATAAACCTCGGCTAACACTCACATTAATATATATGTGCTAATGCTTATCAATCCACCATCTATGAATGCATTTTATTACCCTCGACTTTGAGAAAGTTTATCAAAGTATCAACATGCATTATGTTCCCCCATACATAACATTTCACTTATATTAAGTTCGACTTTGGTTGAAACATGAGCCAAGCATACTAATGTTGGGTGTCACAATATTGAGAAACCACTTACCTTTCCTTAACCTCTTCGCAACTTGATGATGCGAACATCGCCCGATCCTTGGATCGGATCATCCAACGGAAATCGCACTCATTCGACCCCGGTGACTTATCAGACAAAAATCACATGAAATAAGTGGTAACTGAATACCACTTCCACACTACGTGTCCATTGCTTATTCAATCACGTTCAATCCTGAAACTACCACTTACTAGGCTTTCCTCACGCGAAAACCATATTTGTTTTCCGAAACTGCTTTCGATTCCAGTTACATAATTCTGCCATGCTTTCTCATGGTTCCGACTTCTGGTCTCAACACACACCTCTGCATGCGTTAGAACTATGGCGCCAACCTGCGGCCTTCATAACCATTTCTTCTCCTCACACCATTTCAATTCAATTCTTAATACAGGATCTCTACAATCCCATGCTTCAATGCATCTTTTAGTTGGCTCAGATTTTGACTAAAACTATGGTTCCATTCCTTGCGGAAATTCAAGACCATTTCACTTTCGCTCTTCAATCCGGGACCTTCGTGCTTAAACAAGCCATCAATTCATATCACTACTCCATTTCTTGTATTATGTGCCTCTTTTAAACCAGCATTTCATTGAATAGCATCAATCCATTCATTTCTGTGATCGACTTACACAGTTCACACAGTTATATAGTCTCAATTAAACACACAGTCACATGTAATTAATCAATCTTATGACCCAATGTAAAATTGACAAACTTCCTCTGGTTCTATGAATTCTACTAGTACACCATATAACTCAGAAATGGAGTACAAACCCATAAAATTGAGTTTCTATATTAAAATCAATATTTACATAGTAAATCTTCCTCTCTGGCCTGATATTCAATCAGTGGCCTTCTTCCTCTAATTTTCCCGAAGGCTTACAAACGAAACCCTGCTTCTATCCTATCTTGAAGTCTCTATCAAAAATCTGTTTTTCATTGCTTCGAGAGCTTACAATTTATACAAGAAAAGGACTCATGAACTAATTTAGTTCAAATCCCAAAAATCTCTCACTGTCCCTAATTTATCTATTCAGCTCCTCTCTTCTCTCAACAAAATCCTAGATTAGATTTATGTTCAAATCCCTCACATCCTATTATAACCAAATAATCTAAACTCCATGGTTTGATCTCCACGCAAGGAGGATCAACTTGCCATTTTTCCTTTTTTTTGCTCAGAATTTGGCAATAAATAAACTACTCACATACATTTGATTAATTAAAATTTAACTAAGCACTTTTCTTCCAACCCTTAGTTAGCCACGACATGTGATCAACTCATCACATTGCTAGCCAAGTCTAACTGCTCCTGCATCAGTCAAACTGGAGGCATGTAGATTTATCCCCAAGTTTTAGGGGCTCCAGTTGCAGTTTATTTTGGGTTGTAATTAGTTAACTCAATTATTTGAGTTAAATAAATTTAACTCGTTCTAATTGAGAGATGAGGTAGTGATAGGTCCAGTGATTAAATTTGATTTAATTCACATGAAGTGATCAAAAAAATGTAAACTTTGAAACAGGAACAGAAACGAGTACCTGCTTTTTCGAGGTAGTAAAAAAGTAATCCGATTTTGAAAAGTGTTCATCCATAATACACTTTGTTTTTTGGGAGCATATTTTTGAAACTTTAAATTTTCTCATGTATGATTTTTTTTTTGGTTAAATGTTTGTGATTTTCATGTTGATTTAAAAAAAGTGTTGATGTAGCATTGACCCCTTTTTTTGAGGGGTTATTTTTGACACTTTAAATTTTCTATTGTATTAAGTGTCTATATATTTTTTTAAATGTTGATGACTTTCATGCATATTTTGAAAAACATCAACATTTATTTTTTTAAAGACATTTTTGACACTTTAAATGTTCTTATGGCTTAGGTATACACAAATTATTTTTTATATGTTGATTATTTAATGAATTTTCAACTTTTCTTATGTCTCTTGGTGCTTTTCATCCTAGGATATTAATTTTTTAAGGGTTTTTCAAATATATGTTTTTTTTTTTTTCTTTGCAAAATAAAAGAAAAATAACATTAAAAATATATAAAAAACAAATATAAAATTGTATATGAAAACACAAAAAAGAAACATTAAAAATGTTAAAAAAACAAAATTTACTTAAACAAATAAAAAAATAAAAAATAAAAAGAAACAAAATAAATAAATAATTTATTTTTTCTTAGGAAATTTTAAAACACACATAATTAAAGATAAATAGAATATTAACCCAAAAAAAACAAAAAATAGAATAATTTTACATAATTAAAAAAAAAAAACATAATTTTTTTTTAAAAAGCCTTAAATTTAAATAAAAAACATAAACCAATTATAATTAAAACTAAAAACATATTAAAAAAAAATCATAGTTTAAAATTAAATTAAAAATTGTAAAAACCAATAATTAAAAACAAAACAAAATATTTTTTTTTGAAAAACTATAACTAAAAATAAAATAAAAACAATTAACAAAGAAAATAAAAAAACTTTAGGCTGCCCAGCCTAGTGGTCGAGTGACCCTAGGCTAACAGACTAATTCTCAGAATCAACCTGCTAGTCTAGGGCCACTCGGCCACCGTGCTGGGCAGTCGTGGGAAACTGCGCACGTAGCTCCCAGGACCACCCAGTCCAGTGTGCGACCGGCCATAGGGGGCAAGGCTGATTCTCAGAATCGGCCTTGTCCCTGTGGCCGCGCAGCCGAGCCCACGGGCTGGGCGACCATGGTTTTTTTTTTAAATATTTTCTATTTTTTGTTTTTTTTTTTGTTCATCTTATATATTTTTTTTAATTATGTGTGTTTTGAAATATGTTTTTGTATTTTTTTTTTGTTTTTTTTTTTTGTTTTTTTTTAAGTTAATTTTGTTTTTTTGTAATTATTTATGTTTGATTTGTTCTTTTGTCATTTTCATATATATTTTTATATTTGTATATATTTTTCCATGTTATATTTGTTTTATTTTTTTTGCCATGTTTTTTAAATTTTTTTATTTTCTAATATCTATTATTAGCTACTTATTATTTTTTGGTGCCTTTCTTTTTGTTTTTATTTTTCTCAATATGTTTTTTTGTTTTTTTTTCATGCTTTTTAATTTCTTTTTGTTTTAATATATAGTTTTATTTACTTATTATTATTTTTTTGTAAGCTGAGTAGGACTACATCTTCAGAATTATTTCCAAATACATTAACCCGATCGGCGCAGGGAATTGAACCGGTGACTTCACATTAAGGACTATGTAAACATCCCACCAAATCACCATCTATTGAAGACCCCATGAACTTTATTTACTTATTATTATTTTTTCAACCTTTTGTGTTTTTTATTTCTTTTTATTTTCAATGTTTTAATTTTTGTTTTCTTTTATATTTTTCATTTTTATATATTTATTTATAATTTTGTTTTATTTAATTTTTTCCTATAGGGTTTGTGTTGATCCTCGGCTAGCAACCTCATCTCATTATGTATCATTTTAATTGTTGATTTTAAATTTTTTGTTGTAAAAGATCAAGTCCGTCCGCGTAATGTGTCAATTTCATCGTTGGTACATAAGTTTTCATTTCAATGGGTCGATTTTACCTATATTGTGTGTCAATTTGATGGTTTCCTTTTAAATTTTTGTTGCAATGTGTCAGGCTAATATTTTAAAGTCATCATATTTTAATCATTTAAAAAAGAAACTACTCCTGGAATACCGACTCTTTCATTTAGGTGTTCATTTTTAAAGTTTTTTTGGTAAAAAATTTTCCATAATGTTATGGTTGAAAAATGATCAAAATTTTAAGGGTTTCCAACATTCCAGTATTCCAGCATCAACATTTTTTGTTTTTAGGTTGTTTTTCATTTTTTTGGATTTTTTTGGCTAGAGTTATTGTTTTTATTTTATAGTTCCCATTTCAAATTTTACAATGTTTCAATGATATAACTGATAATTCACTATAAATATTTATTGCATGTTAGCTCTAAGGAAGGCGAAGGTGAGATTTGAGATAAAGGGAAGAGAACTATCAGCTGTATAATTATAAAATTGGAGAAGTCATGCATCAGGCCATTAGGATATGTTGGATGTATTTAACAATATATTGATGGGAATTTCCTAATTAATAGGGGCTCAATTATCCCATGAATGTCTGAGCAAGGCTAGTCAGTTAGGTGCAGGGAAGTGGTGAAGTATTGGATCGAAAATTTCATGATCAGAGTGAGACAATCAACAGAGTGCGGAGGTTTCTCAGAAAGAGAAATAACATTGTATTGTTTCATGTTCTTGACTTTATGAAATATAAATATAGCTGGGCTTTTAGCTGAGGATTTCACTAGATACATATTTGTGTTGTTCGATTCATATTCTTTCTCTTTCTTGTTCATGTGATTGTGCGATCGTAATTGGTTTCTGCAATTTGTGGAATTGAAAAGTAATTTTTTTTAGTACATTACAAGATTAGTTGAATCTATTTAGATATTTCTACACAGAGTATCATAGAGTATTGTGTATCAACAACAAAGGTTTATATGACAGAGTATTTTTTATGAATTTGATGTTGTTTTTTGTCTTTTAATATTGCATAAGGTTGTTATATTTGTTGAGATAATTTGTTTTTATTAAATATATTATCATTGCATTTACTGGGCAGTATGGCATGTTGTTTGATTGATGTATGTAGTTGAGCTGGGGCTAATTTCAGTGGCTAATATTCACAAATGGGCTAATTTTCCATGCTTTTTCTTAAAAAAAATATTTGCCAATTTCCATATTTTTCTATAATTATTCACCCAAAGTTTATAGTACACCATTATTTAACCTTAAAAATCACCAAAATATGATATCAATTATTATAAAATCATTGGAAATCTAAATATCTCTATAAAAATATGAACAAAATCTTTACAATTTGCATATTAGGGACTAGTAAGATTTGCTAAGGTTTCTAAACTTTAAGATAAACTTCCATCCTTAAAATTTTCCCTACAGCTAAGATCCAAGTTTTTGGTCACAGTAGAGTCAATTTATGTTGAGTTGATTTTGTTCTAGTCTTAGGTTCATATATATGCAATAGAAATAGGTTGTTGACACAATTATATGGTATTGAATCAATTTGAGAACAAAGAACATATTTTCCTTGATGTTTTATGCATAAATCCATTCCCTGAAGAGTGTTGTAGAAAAACTATATGACTTACATGATTGTTTTGTATGGATACATGTCTTGTATTGAGTTATTATGTTCGAGTTGTTGTGAATAAGATTGAGATCAATGTGATGATGATTATATTGAGTGAATGGAAAAGTTATGAGAAATTTGTGATATGTTAACTATTTTACTACTAATTATCAAGGTATTTATTACGAGTATGATGATGATATATGAGATTAGTTATTGAGGAGAGAGTTTAGCTTCACAATTGAAGATATTGATGAGATAGGGTTTGATGGTCTATTGATTAGATGTGTTTCTCAATTAGATATTTATTATAGGGTTTTGATATATTGTTATTCAGATTAGTCAAAATGTCTTATGTGGGTCAAGTTTGAAAACTGGATGAAAAGTGATCTAGGATTGAAAGGATGGGTAAAAGAATGAAGCAAATTCAACTGCAGGAAATGAAAGAGTTTAATCAGAAATATCAACTAGAGAACACTTCATTGCGATGCATGGTGCAAGCATTGTAGCAAGAAAAAATAAATACTGCAAGAGAAGATCGAAGCCTTGCAGCAAAATCGAAACAGGGGAAGTCCTTCAATTCAAAGTCCATCCATTATAGGAGGCAATGAAGTACTCCACTTCACTAGGAAGATGAAGAAATTTCATCTCTACTGACAACTTCAAAAGCACAGTCGGTGGAAGAAGACATTGGTACTTTTTCCTCACATTCAAAGGAATTTCCATATGTGCGAACTTCTCCTGTGAATGATTCAAAATCATAGAGGGACGAGGCTTCAAGTGATAATGAGATTGGAGCTTTCGAGAAACATACCAAAGGAATGGGTACGAGGTTGATGAATAAGATGGGATATCAACAAGAAAAACGGCTCGGAAAGCATGCCCAAGGAAGATTCCAGTCGCTAGTCAATCTTAGTTAAACAAAGGCCTAAATATGAAGGATTGGGATATGACCAATCAACATGTGACTACTGCGAAAAGAGAGGTCACATAGTAGACCGGTGTTGGTCCTTACATCTTGATCTAATGCTAAATAAGATTCAAGATCGTAAAGGTAGGAAGATAAATAATTCTTGTAGTGATTCGAAAGGTGAGTCCTTCAATCAAAATTTTATTATGAAAGTTATTAAAATGATATATCCATGTACTTTTTTTGGGAGTAACACACATTTTGTAGAGGAATACTAGAAGAATAAGGTTTAAAATAATAAGGTGTGTGCTACAAGGAGTAGTCTGCAAAAAGATGACGAAACAATAAAATTTAAGAAAATTCTGGGAAACAATTTTCTTCAGTCAGACAAAGACTCGACAAAATAAAAAAAGATCTTGGAAAGATCCAACAAAAATATGATCAATACAAACTCAGGAGAAAGAGCTTGTACACAATGTAATCTGAGAGGAAATTAGAAGAGCAAATTTTTTACGCTATCACACGATTTGACACTAGCACAATGAGGACAAGGAGAATAAAAGAAAATTTGAGAGGAAGAATTTAAGTCTCCATAAAAGTCTTCTACTTAGAACTGGGAAGATTTCATGCCCTATGTGTAATTGTGTGTCTATGAATTATCATCGCATCAGTAGGTGTAGTTGAGTTTGTAATAGAATATAGATGGTTTTTATACTGATGTTTGAATAAAATAAATTAATTATTGTAATAAACTATTGGAGGTCCAAAAGTCCTTTTGTTGGGAGGCATGATCGAAGACTGATCTTGATTGATTCTAGTGGTAGTTTTCTTTGTCATGTTTGAAGACCAAGATGGTAATAGATAGAAACAATTCTCGATATGCTCATAATTTTATAGTCTCAGATGCATACGAAATTAGTGCCAATTCGAAGAGATAATTTCGCTATTCCTGGTGGTATATCAGGTTTCGAAAATAACCTCTGTATGAGGAAGAAAATGTGTTTTGAACTATTCTTCCAACATGAAAAAAATGGGCCTTTGCAGGCTAGGTGGCAGTGTCTTAGCATGAAACGTGGCAGTCAAAGTCAAGATAGGTGGAATTCATTATCTATAGGTCCATAATACAGGTCAAGTGGTATGGGTTGGGGTCTAACCCGCGACCTCTGCCAACATATTATAGAAATTTACCACTACACCACCGTATTGCCTTTGTAATTCATTAGGAACAATTTTCTATTATGGTTTTGAAATGTGGCAAGTGGGGCTAGGGTCGGAAGAGCCCACCGCATCCGATGGCCCCACCAAGCCAAAGTTATGGTTATAGGTGCTAACAAATAGTCCAAAAATAGATCATATACGGTGGAGCATAAGTGTTATGTGGCACAACTAAACCTAATGTATCGATGACACGTGCAGAATTATTTGACCATCGGTTCAATGTAATTAAAACATATTATATGGTATGGGTCAATTTTTATCATAGATAGAGTATGCCAACATGGCACAAGGTGTATATCCAATGATAAAATGCCACCGAAATTTCCATATGTCACCACATACTGATGTCATCGTTGCAAATATATCACAGCCGAAGTTTGATATATCATCGTCGGACTTTGTAGCTATATCACTATTGGATTGTGCATGCCATGAGATTAGCATAGTGTTACAATTATATGCCACTAGGGGTTGGGATATTTCATTCCATGGGGATGTGTTATCACCACGGGAGGTTATATGATGGCAATAGAATGCAGAATTGGTAACCGCCCGCCACGGGGCTTCACCGCCAGTTGCTACATTGGAGCAGGAGGTTAAAAATTATGCCATGAAATGTTAAAAACAATATGATATCATTATGACATACCATCGTTCAAATAACCAAACACAACGAGGATCTATGCAACTACCGCCAGTACATATGCATTAGCTGAAGTCCTAAGTTTAGACTATTGTTATAACGAATATTCATTCATCCTTGTGGAGGGTTGTAATATGTCTGTTGATCCAAAGTTTCAACCATATGTTATATATGGTCTAATATATATCCACCACTGATTTATATAACCATGTTAAAACTATGGTATTAAAATGATATGTTAAAAATAGTGCATAGTTGTAACATGTTGTTGTAACAAATTCACCAACCTCCAAATTTTCGGACGATAGACCAAATGTGATATGATGAATCATCATTTCTCCACATTAAAACAATAGGATATAGTTTAAAAACAAATATTCTCTATATTTTTAAAACCAAACTCTAAAATTAGAGTTCCAAAACCATATAAAATGTTGCCAATGCACGAAATCAAGGCAAAGGAAGGTAAAGTAGTGTTTGTGGGCTATGTTTGTTAGTAAGTAGGTGTTGAGCCATTGCACCATCAGAATGAGAAGTGCATGTTGAGCTATATTTTGAATACAAACTGGTGATTGGCATTCCAGGGTAATACAGAAGCTAAATTGAGTGTTTGAAGAACTGAAACAAGGGTTTTGGTGCACTCTGGATGTTAGAAAATTATATATTACAGAGCAATGCAACACATAGAATATGAGAAAACAAAAACAAAGAAAACATATAAAACCAGAGAGACTCAGATATACATGTTTCATCCAATTTGGGCTATGTACACCTCGAACAACCAATCCTTCCTTTCTTTTATCTAGAAAAATGAAGAGACACAACCTACATCAAATCCACTATAATATCCTCTATTTCTCGCTCTGCGAATACACATACAATGAACAATTGCAATACAATACCCTCATACAAAATGAGGGGTTGCCTTCTAGGGAAAAAAACCATAAATCAAACATAACTTCTATCGTCAGATCACCCGCCTAATGAACAACCCAGATTGACTAGAAATTACAATACTTTTACAAGGCAATTTTACATATGTTTTAAGCTACAGGGATGCTTCCCTCGAAACCCCCTGCCAAGGGGGGAGGGGGTGGGGAGCTCCATAAATTTGTAGCCCCCCTGGGGACCCCCCAGGCAACATTCAATGATGGGTGGTGTTGCTGCCCCATTAAGAACAAGGTTCCAACATTGTGATACATCTAAATAAAGAAGATAATCAGGCTCCACACCCAACAATATCCCACTTGGAGACTGATTGTAGCAACTCCATTGCTGCTTTATTTGCTGGACAATAACTCCACTTTGGACCTGGTTGTTTCTCATCTTCATCATCATATTTGAAGACCAATTTAAAGTGAGCATAATCTCCATTTCTCCCTGGTTACAACTTTTGTTAGCATATCTGCAGGATTCTGGCTAGTGTGTATCTTTTCCAGCTTCAACTGTCCATCTTCCAACACTGAGCATATGAAATGGTACTTGAGATTTATGTGTTTAGTCCTGGAATGAAATGCTGAGTTCTTTGCAAGATGAATGGCTCTTTGGCTTTCACTATATAACATGCCCATATCATGCTTCTTACCCAATTCATCCATAAACCTTTGTAACCAAATCATTTCTTTACTAGCATCTGTAGTAGAAACATACTCTGCTTCTATTTTTGAAAGTGCAACAACACTTTGGATTTTTGAAACTCAACTGACAGTTGTTTCACCTATAGTAAATACATACCCTGTAGTGCTCTCCTGTTACCTCTATCACCTGCCATATCTGTATCAACATATCCTTGTAGAGAAATTTTTGAACCACCAAAGCATAATGCTTGATTTGTAGTACCTCTCAAATATATGAGAATCCATTTCACTGCCATCCAATGTTCTTTTCCTCGATTGTTCATGTACCTGCTTAAAACTCCCACTGCATGTACAATATTAGGCCTTGTGCAGATCATTGCATACATTAAGCTTCCAACAGCTGATGCATATGGAACTTTAGACATATAATTCATTTCTTCCTGGGTCTTGGGGCACATCTACTTACTATTTTTGAAATGGCTAAAAAAGGTGTACTAAATGGTTTTGCATTTTGCATATTAAATCTTTTCAACACCTTTTGTATGTACTCATTCTAAAACAATGTTAATCTGTGATTTTTCCTATCTCTACTTATTCTCCTACCAATGATTTTTTTTACATCTCCCAAATCATTCATTGCAAATGAATTTGCCAAATTTCTTTTGAGCACATTTATTTCTTGCATGTTAGACCCTGCAACAAGAATTTTCATCTACATACAATAATAATATAATATATCTACCATCATTTTTATTTTTTTTCAGATAAACACAATGATCAGAGTGACATCTAGTATAATCTTGTTTAGACATAAAACTGACAAATTTTAGATACCATTGCCTTGGAGCCTATTTTAAGCCATACAAGCTCTTCTTTAACCTATACACTATTTTTTCTTTCCCTTTGACCTCATATCCTTGTGGTTGCTGCATATAGATCTCCTCCTCCAAATCTCCATGGAGAAATGTTGTCTTTACATCTAACTGTTCAAGATGCAAATCTTCCGCTGCTACAAGACTTAAAATAGTTATGGTTGAAGTCATCTAAACAACACGAGAAAATATTTCATCAAAATAATTACCTTTCTTCTGTGAAAACCCCTTCACCACAAGTCTAACTTTGTACCTTTGTTTTCCTCCATATTCTTCCTTCAACCTCTAAACCCATTTATTCTATAATGTTGTTTTACCTGCAGGCAACCTGACTAAGTCCCAAGTCTGGTTATGTATTAAGGGGTCCATCTCTTATTTCATGGCTAGCTCCCACTTATTCCTGGTTTTGACCAATATTTCTTCTTCATAACATTCAGGTTCACCAGAATCAGTCAATAATAAATAATATAATGAAGGAGAGTATTTCTTAGGGGGTCTACTTATCCTGGTAGATCTTTTGACACCACTTTCAGGTGTTTAAGGTGCTTTTTGCTGTTGTGGTTGTTGCTGTTGTTGTGGTTTTTTTTATTATTATTATTTTCAGGCACCTTTACTTTTTCTGTGATCCCATCAAGAACTATCTATTCTTTGTTTTCTTTTTCCTGTTTCTTTTCCTGCAACTGATTCTGATACAAGACCTTTTCATTGAATATTACATCTCTTCTCCTAATGATTTTGTGATTTTCATAATCAGATAAGAGATAACCAAAATAATTCACACCATATCCAATAAAGGTACATTTCTTTGATTTTTCTTGAATCTTTGTTCTATTTTCTTTATTAATATGGAAAAAGGCCTCATAACCAGAAGGTTTTAAAAAAGAGTAGTTTCCATTTTTACCTGCCCATGCCTCCTTTGGAATATGACCATCCAAGGAAATTGAAGGCCCTCTGTTTATTAGATAAACAGAAGTATATACAACATCTGCCCAAAATTGTAAAGGAAATTCTGCATGAAATCTCATGCACCTTGCACGCTCCATGATTGTTCTATTCATCCTTTCTGGCACACCATTTTCTTGTGGTGTTCTTGGAACTATCTTCTCTATGCGAATTTCATGCTCTAAAAAATACCTATCAAACTCTTTGTTGTGTTAGACACCTATAAATTTTTTGACGAGCAAATAGGTGGCTAAATTGTTCTTGAGCCTTCAAGGAATACATTTCCTCTAAAAACATATCATCCTTGAAGCCTCCTCGTGTCTTTTTTCGTTTGAACAATCTTCACTATTGTTTCCATGAGAAAACCCTGCTGTTCCAGAAAGAGAATGCTCAAAAAGGCCTCCATTTGCCCATTTTTTCCCCTCAATGCCTCTGTTTTCACCACCTTTTTCCCTCTTAATTTCCCTCATTAACCCCCTAAATCATCCTAACTCCCCTTTAAACCTTAAAAATACCCTTTGTTTGGCTTAAGAACCATTTATTCTCTCTACCGAATCCCTCTTTTAGCCTTAAAAACCCTCTTTTTGTCTTAAAAAACACACCATTTTCATATCAGGCTTTAGCCCCTTTCGGCCAGCCCCCTTAACCACTTCCCCACCATATAACCCATGCCCAGGACCAAGCGCTTAAGCCCCAGGCGCTTATCGCAATCAGAGGTTTCATGGGGAGTGTGTTTCTTTGTTAAACAAAAAATTCCCGATGCAATGGTCTTATGCTATGAAGGCCTGCGCTGCGATATACACCATCGATCTGTAAATATCTGATGGTCAGCGCTTATCCCGCGGTGCACCCATCCCCTCTTCTATCACCCCTCTGATTAAATGTGAGCCGTCGATCTGTCTCCAAATCCAACGACTATCACATAATCGCTCGCCGCCAATTGCGCCAATCGCATCGCATTTGACCCCTCCCGATTGGCAAGCCCCGATTGAATCCTAGCCGTTGATCTCTTCGGATCCAATGGTTCAGATTCCTCCTCACTCTGCCCCTATGCCCCCGATTGGTCATCCCCAATTCAATTTCCACCGTTGATCTCTTTAGATCTAACGGTCCACCTTTCTCCCACCCATTAAACTGACCCTTTGCCTTCGCGTTCCATCTAAAGATCTAAGTCATTCATCCTATAGATCTGACGGTCCAGATCAAACCCGCTTTTGACTTTCCCCTCTGTTACGGACCGTGCATCTCCCCTCATCGCGCTCCATCTCCCAGAGTTAGATCTCCCAGTCCCATATCCAACGGCCGAGAATCATATCACATTAATTTGGCGTCTGACCTTTAATGATCAGAAATCACGTGATAAAAGTTGTTTTGAAGTGCCACGTGTAACACGGCAAGCCATATCACGTAATTTTAGGAAATTTTCTAAACCGCCTTAAATTTGCGTGATAGCAGCTGTTTGCTAAATTAAAACCACCTTCCTCCCCACTGCCCTTGAAACCTCCATAATCGATCATAGTCGTCCATAGAATCAGATCAACGACCTCCATCGCATCATGTCTCCACCATGTTTTTTTTCCCATCGGGATTTCATAGAACTCCATCCTTTAATCCCCACTGTTGATCTCCTCCTGAGATCCAGCGGCTCACAATTAATCGCCCTCCACCCATGCCAGGTCCCACATCATAGGCTCCACTTAATTCATTTCCCATGATTTCCTTTGTATTTTCCCAAAGTTAAAACTTTGATATTTTAACACTAAAGCGTTATTTTTCCACCCAAATCACTATTAACACTTCCATCTATGATCCTGTCCATTGATCATTGTCTGTCCCTCTAATCTAATTGTTTGAGACCTCTCTTACCCCAAATATTCAATAGGTCATTCCTTCCACCATTCTGCAGTGTTTTTCACCTATTTTCACTGCATCCACCATTTCCGCCACCGCCTCCATAGGCCTCCACAACATTCCTCTACCACCTCCCCTAGATTTTTATAATGAGTTTATTGCATGGTGCAGTGTATACGGAATGGTAAATTCACTATGTTTTCCATAATCAAAGTCACTATGATTCAACACATAGAGAGGCCATTACAGCAGTGGCCAAGTGATACAGCAGAAACATATTTAAGGGATTTGGGCCTGTTAATTGAATATTTAGCACTTAATCCCATGTTCAAAGGAAGAAGATGCGGTTTGAAGACTAATTCACATGAAACAAGCCATATTTGTTTTTATGTCAGCAGAACGTATTTTCTCAAAGAGTACACCTTCCGACAGAAGTCCCCATGCCTCCTCGAGCTCTTAAAGGCCATTTCACTAACAGAAGCTTCCTAAAGACTATCAGACAGTAGTTATGGAAGGATAGAGACCTGAAAAACTTCTATCCATGTTACTTGTTTCAGAAGGCTACCACAGAGTACCAGACATCCAGAAAGGACTTCAAAGAAACATCTGAGGTCAAATATCGACCTGACAAAGACTCCTAGGCCATACTACAGAGTACATACAGCGATGCAGAGCCATTAAGTAGAGTGGGCTCGATCTTTTGCCTCCACTCTGTCTAAATGATTCAATTTAATTCACATCTACTCCTGCTATCTCATTCCCCTATAAGAACCCCTAAAGAACATATTGTACAGTTGTTGGTTGTTGATCAGATATCTATGAATTGTAAGCTATTTCTCTTGAGACATAGTTCTATGTGTAAAGTTGCAAGATAGGCTGAGGAAGATGATTTCAGACTGAATGTCAAGCTGTTGGAAAATTTTGTATATGACTGGTGTTGCTCTTTAATATGAAAATCACATTTCTTTGGATCCTGATTTAAAGTAGCGGTGATGTGTTCTACATTTGTCTCTGTTTTCCTTTTGTAATTCATTACATTTCATTTCTCTGGTAAGAAATTAGAAATCTGGCTTAGGATATACCCTTGCATGGTACCCTAATGCTCCTGCTCTTCTTATCTTTGATTTTTTCCACTGATTGTGCTTTATAAGAAGTAGTTTAAGATAATTTAACCAGTGTAGTAGCGTTATTCACTGCTAACTGATGTATGAATTTATGAATCTGTTCTTAAATGTTCTTGTTGGGTTTTAATTGAAAGAACTAGGATATTGGGAGTTTAGAATGCTGATTCTGTCTCACTAGGGTCCTTTTCAATCAATTGAACCTTTCAAATTTCCCTTAAGTTGAATGTCAAAGCATTGAAATTTCAAAGCCTTTCTCTGATCTCAGGCTTCACCTTTGTGTTTAAACCGTAAGTGTTTCTTGTTGTCTGAAGAGTTAGCTTTTTAGGGGTGGATCATAGGTGTTTAATGGCATGCCCTGTCCCTAGATCTACTTCCTAAGTGGTCACCTCAGAGGTTTCCTTGTCATTCACCTTCACTCCTTATCATTTCATACCACACTAACATCTTTAAGATAAACTGTTTTAGATGACTAGCCCAATTGAAAGCCTTGGATACTGAATAACAAGTAAACCCTTTTATGACTCCATTGCCAAATGGTCTTGAGTGTTCTCTGAAGTATCTCTCTTTTTCATAAAATCCTCTTTTCTCACCCTTTGTCTTATATTGAACCCTTCCTTCATGTTTCCCAACAACCAAACAAACAAACAAAACAAAACAAACCTTGTGCCTTATAACTAGCCTAATACCTTCAAATCGAACTTCAAAGACATATACCTTTGTCTTTATAGAGAGATCCCTCTCTGGACCTAGGAGGGCTAGATAGTGAGGTCCCAAAGTGGTTTTGATGTTATGTTATCTTTTGGTAGAGCCAAACCTGCCAAAACATAGGAACTCCAACATAATGGCGACCCCGGTGAGAGCAACTCTGACCAATGCCTCTAGATTGGTATTTCATTGCTGATGGTGGACAACAACCTATTTCGAACATCCAAATTCATCCACCTGGTGACTCCACACTCTATAATTCCTAAAATACCAAATGACTCCACTGGTAGAAGACTCTAAACTGGTTGAGAAGATGCAGTGACCCCTTTGTAGAAACATGGATCCAAATGTGGACCAAGAAGCAAAGCTAGATGCTTTAGAGGATAGATTGATAAAACTGGTAAACAGATTTGGTGAAGTGGTGGAGATGTATGTGGCTAATTTAAATGAAAAATATGATTATTTAGAGCATCCCGTGCTTCTTTCATAACAAGAACAAACTCAAGATCTAGACCATGAGAAAGACATGTATGATACTCAATAATCTATAGAAGATGAAGATGAAAGTGATCAAGAACTGCCTGATTGCTTACCCATGTCTTGTACTATGCTAATTAGAGAAAATCAGGGCTTAATGACAAAAGATAATAGGGAGTGCTGCATTGAGGAAACAACTGACCACATGGAAGATGCGAAATCTAAGGCAGAAGAAGAACCAGCACACATAGAGGCTCCCCCATTGGTTGATAATTCATCTCAGATTCCACTAGAAGAGTGGCACCCTGATCATGAGGAATTTCTTGAATTAGAAAGAGATCAGGAAACATCAGAAAATCCTCAGAGTTTCCCTACTAGCACAAGTAAATATTCCACAGAAGAGGCTCAAGAAGATATCCAGCCTCTAGATCAGTTAGTACAAGAAACAGAGGACTGTTGTTCTTCTGTCTATGTTAAAAAAGAAATTTCTCTATTGATAGAAGAAGAGATGGACCGAATATTAAACACATAGTCCACTTCTGAAATATTTTATAGAACAGACACTCTTGCTCATTCATCTAATGAGTTTTATCATGTAGATCTAGAAAAATCCTCTACGGATCTAAATAAAGGAGGACTTGTTGAGAATCCAACAGGTTTGACTAGTGACATTGCTTACGATTATGATTTTCCTAGTTATGATCTGTTTGATGATGATTGTTTCCAAAGGGAAGCTGAGCTTGCAGGACCATCATCAGTAGATTCATGGGAGGAAAATCAGGGCCAACAACTCCAGAGAGGCGATGAACCAAGTCAGCCTATCTATGATACTGATGGGGAAAGTTATGAAAGAATAGTAATAGATGAATATTCATTGAATCTTCACTCTGTTGCATCTCATACCATTAGCAGCAACGTGCATATGATTGGAGATCAGTAGCCTTTCATTTCAGAGGATGAAGAAGAAAAAGAAGATATTTTTGAGCAGACTGAAATTAGGGGGCCTTCTCTTGAAAAAGAAGAAGTAAAGGAACATACCCCTGCTCAAGAATAAATAGATATTTTCAGAGAGCTCATCCCACCAGAGTAGAATATATCAGAGCTCCAAGAGGACACAGCTGCAATATATGATGAGTCGTCTAGTTCAGAAAATGAAGAAGATGAAGGAGATTCTCTTTCTCAAGAGAGTCTTGTTCTTGATCCAGTGGAAGAGGGAAAAAATCTGGTTGAAGCTAGCCTGCCAGTCATTCATAACTAGGTATCATTTCATGATCCTTATGTTTATTTCCTACAAAAATCTGAAGAAGGATAAAAGGTCTTTTTGAGCAGCATGTTGCAGACAACAATAAATTTTTTAGAAGCTGCTGTTAAGAAACAAAGAGAATGGGAGTGGCCCTGCCTATCCAACATGCTCAAGGAGATGAGCAAGAAAGACCAGTCATGGGATCACTTGATGGATTGGTTGTATTGGAAGATAAGGTTCATAAGCTAGACTCATAAATATTTCAAGTTAGAGTAGGATAGGTAGGAAATCTCAATAAAGCTCAGTCTATGAGCATTCAGTTAGTAGTTTTGAATTTCTGCAAAGTTTTCAGTCCATGAGCAGTTTTTTCTGTATGCCATGGTCCACAGCAAGCTAGACAGTCTAATCCTGGCTTGAATATTTTTAATTTCTGTCTTAGAATGTAGAGAAAGAAATTTGCTAGAGAGTTTAATCCTAGTAGATAATAGTATAGGTAGAGAAACTATGAGGCCAATAGTTTAATCCAGTCTCATGGAGTAATAAGGGTAGAAATAGAATAGGTTTATTTTCTGTTTGTAAAAATTGATGATGTAAAGGGTATGCAAGTCTAAATGCACCCAGAAGAAAATTTTTTAGGACTATAGTATGGGTAGGTAGTTGTTTGGGAGATCATTTCTGCTAATATAATGTATTCATGATTTGTGGCAACTGATCCAAGAAAGAAAATGGATGTGTCAAGTACCAGGCATCTGGCCTACTCCAAAGATTATTTTTTGAATTCTTGACACCTTCAAGAAGATGCCATCCCCATGTTTAGCTACTGTTAGCCACCTATAAATTTTTTGACAAACAAAAAGGTGGCTAAATTGTTCTTGAGCCTTCAAGGAATACATTTCCTCTGAAAACATATCATCCATGAATCTTGCTCGTGTATTTTGTCATTTGAACAATTTTCACTATTGTATCCATGAGAAAACCCTGCTCTTCTATGAAGGAGAATGCTCAAAAAGGCCTCCATTTGCCCATTTTGTCCCCTCAATGCCTCTGTTTTCACCACCTTTTTCCCTCTCAATTTCCCTCATTAACCCCCTAAATCATCCTAACTCCCCTTTAAACCTTACAAATACCCTTTGTTTGGCTTAAGAACCCTTTATTCTCTCTACCAAATCCCTCTTTTAGCCTTAAAAACCCTCTTTTTGGCTTAAAAAACACCCCATTTGCATATCAGGCTTTAGCCCCTTTCGATCAACCCCCTTAACCACTTCCCCACCATATACCTTGCATCCAAGACCAAGCGCTTAAGCCCCAGGCGCGTATTGCAATCGGAGGTTTCAGAAGGAGCACGTTTCTTTGTTAAACAAAAAACTCTCGATGTGATGGTCTTATGCTATGAAGGCCCACGCTATGATATACACCATCGATCTGTAAAGATCTAATGGTCAGTGCTTATCCCACAGCGTGCCCATCCCCTCTTCTATCACCCCTTCGATTAAATGTGAGTCGTCGATCTGTCTCTAGATCCAATGACTATCACATAATCGCTCACCGCCAATTGCGCCAATCGCATCGCATTTGGCCCCTCTCGATTGGCGAGCCCCGATTGAATCCTAGCCATTGATCTCTTCAGATCCAATGGTCCAGATTCCTCCTCACTCCGCCCTTGCGCCCCCGATTGCTTATCCCCGATTCAATCACAACCGTTGATCTCTTTAGATCTAATGGTCCACCTTTCTCCCGCCCATTAAACTGACCCTTTGCCTTCGCATTCCATTTGAAGATCTCAGTTGTTCATCCTATAGATCCGATGGTCTAGATCAAACATGCTTTTGACTTTCCCCTCCATTACATACCATGCATCTCCCCTCATTGCACTCCATCTCCCACCATTAGATCTCCGAGTCCCATATCCAACGACCGAGAATCATATCACGTTAATTTGGCGTCCGACCTTTAATGATCAGAAATCACGCGATAAAAGTGGTTTTGAAGTGCCACGTGTCACGCGGCGAGCCATATCACGTAATTTTGGGAAATTTTCTAAATCGCCTTAAAGCCATGTGATACCAGTTGTTTGATAAATTAAAACCACCTTCCTCCCCGCTGCCCCCGCAACCTCCATAATCAATCATAGCTGTCCATCTGATCAGATCAATGGCCTCCATCACATCATGTCTCCACCATGTTTTTTTTTTCCATCAGGCTTTCATAGAACTCCATCCTTTAATCCTCACCGTTGATCTCCTCCTGAGATCCAATGGCTCACAATTAATCACCCTCTACCCATGCCAGGTCTCACATCATAGGCTCCGCTTCATTCATTTCCCATGATTTCCTTTGTATTTTCCCAAAGTTAAAACTTTGGTATTTTAACACTAAAGCATTATTTTTCCGCCCAACTCACTATTGACACTTCCATCTGTGATCCTGACCATTGATCATCACCTATCCCTCTAATCCAACGGTCTCTGACCTCCCTTGCCCAAAATCTTCAACAGGTCACTCCTTCCACCATTCTGCAGTGTTTTTCACCGCATCCACCATTTCCGCCACCGCCTCCACAGGCCTCCACATCATTCCTCCGCCACCTCTCTTGGATTTTTATAATGAGTTTATTGAATTGTGCAGTGTATACGGAGTGGTAAATTCACTCTATTTTCCATAATCACAGTCACTGTGATTCAACACATAGAGAGGCCATTACAGCAGCAACCAAGTGATACAGCAGAAATAGATTTAAGAGATTTAGGCCTGTTAATTGAATATTTAGCAACTAATCCTGTGTTCAAAGGAAGAAGACGCAGTTTGAATACTAATGTACATGAAATAAGCCATATCTATGTTTATGTCAGCAGAACGTATTTTCTTAGAGAGGACACCTTTTGACAGAAGTCCCCATGCCTCCTCGAGCTCTTAAAGGCCATTTCACTGGCAGAAGCTTCCTAAAGACTGTCAGACAACAGTTATGGAAGGATAGAGACCTGTAGACCTTCTATCCATGTTACTTGTTTCAAAAGGCTACCACAGAGTACCAGACAACCAGAAAGGACTTCAAAGAAACATCTGAGGTCAAATATCGACCTGACAAAGACTCACAGGCCATACTATAGAGTACATACAGTGATGCAGAGCCATTAAGTAGAGTGGGCTTAATCTTCTGCCTCCACTCTGTCTTAATGATTCAATTTAATTCACATCTACTCCTTCTATCTCATTCCCCTATAAGAACCCCTGAAGAACATATTGTAAAGTTGTTGGTTGTTGATCAGATATCTGTGAATTGTAAGTTGTTTCTCTTGAGACATAGTTTTGTGTGTAAAGTTGTAAGATAGGCTGAGGAAGATGATTTTATACTGAATGTTAAGTTGTTGGAAAATGTTGTATATGATTGGTGTTTCTCTTTAATATGACAAGCACATTTATTTGGATCCTGATTTAAAGCAGCGGTGATGTGTTCTACCTTTGTCTCTGTTTTCCTTCTGTATTTCATTACATTTCATTTCTCTGGTAAGAAATCAGAAATCTGGCTTAGGATATACCCTTTCATGGTACCCTAATTCTCCTGCTCTTCTTATCTTTGATGTTTTCCGCTGATTGTGATTTCTGAGAAGTAGTTCAAGATAATTTAACCAGTGTAGTAGCGTTATTCACTGCTAACTGGTGTATCAATTTATGAATCTGTTCTTAGATTTTCTTGTTGGGTTTTAATTGAAAGAACTGGGATATTGGGAGTTTAGAATGTTGATTTTATCTCACTAGGGTCCTTTTCAATCAATTGAACCTTTCAAAGTTCCCTTAATTTGAATGTCGAAGAATTGAAAGTTCAAAGCCTCGCTGATCTCAAGATTCACCTTTGTGTTTAAACCTTAAGTGTTTCTTGTTATCTGAAGAGTTAGCTTTTTAGGGGTGGATCACAGGTGTTTAATGGCATTCCCTGTCCCTAGATCTGCTTCCTAAGTGGTCACCTCAGAGGTTTCCTTGTCATTCACCTTCACTCCTTATCATTTCATACCACATAATCATCTTTAAGATCCACTGTTTTAGATGACTAGCCCAATTGAAAGCCTTGGATACTCAATAGCAAGTAAACCCTTTTATGACTCCACTGCCAAATGGTCCAGAGTTTTCTCTAAAGTATCTCTCTTTTGCCTAAAATCCTCTTTTCTCACCCTTTGTCTTATATTGAACCCTTCCTTCATGTTTCCCAACAACCAAACAAACAAACAAAACAAAACAAACCTTGTGCCTTATAACTAGCCTAATACCTTCAAATCGAACTTCAAAGACATATACCTTTGCCTTTATAGAGAGATCCCTCTCTGGACCTAGGAGGGCTAGATCCTGAGTTCCCAAAGTGGTTTTGATGTTGTCTTATCCTTTGGTAGAGCTAAACGTGCCAAAACATAGTAACCCTAACATGCTGCAATATTTACCCCCATTGTCTGATCTCAAAAACTTCAGCTTCTTTCGTGTGTCAATATCAACCAAATCTTTCCATTACTTGAAAGTATCAAATAAATTAGATTTATTCTGAATACAATAAATACAAGTTTTTCTAGTTGCATCATCAATAAAAGTAACATAATAACGAGAGACACAGAAAGATGATACCTAAGCATGTCCCCATACATATGTATGCACAAGCTCTAATTTTTCGCTCTTATTTACTTTCCCAACTCTAACAAATCTGACTCTCTTCTATTTTCCATAAATACAATTCTCACGGAAATCCAAATCAAAATTTTTCAAACCTGGCAACAAATTTCTTGAGTGAAGAATCTTCATCCCCTTCTCACTCATGTGTTTGAGCCTATGATGCCATAATGCTACATCTGCTCCTTTAGAAGTTAAATCATTAAAAATTTTAGAAATACCATTGCATAAATACAGTGTACCACCCTTTTTGCCTTTTACTATTACCAGGGCTCCTTTAGTGACCTTCCAAGTTTTATCTGTGAAATTTGTCACACAACCTTCACCGCCTAACTGCCCTGTTGATCAGACTTTTCTGCAGATCTGGAACATGCCTTACCTCCTTTAATAACCATTGGTTTCCATTCTGCTATTTTAAAATAAATTTACCCATTCCAACAATTTTATAGGGTTTATCATCACCCAAAAAAACTTGTCCAAAATATCCTTGAACATAGTTCTGAAAATATTTCTTATCAGGTGTGGCATGGAATGAGGCCCCTGAATCTAACATCCAGGAATCAATAACATTTTCCAAATAAAGAATCAAAGCATATTTAACACATCACCTATCACATTTTCTTCATGATTGTTTTCTTGTTGTGCGTCTCCTTCTTTTCCCTTCTGAGATATAAAATCTTTCTTCAGGTGTCCTTTCTTTTTGCATTTGCAGCACACTATCCTCGATCTCAACTTGGATCTTCCTTTCCTTTATTTACTGCAATATCTCGAGCTCTTTCCTCTTTCCATTTTTATTCCACTAGTCTCTGCACTTAAAGCATTACCCGATGTCTCACTAGAGCTTTTCCATCACATTTTCTTGCTAAGGATAGCACCAAAAACATCATCAAACATTAAAGTACTAGATCCAGAGACATAGTTACTAATGAAAATGAGCACAAAAATAACATAGCCCTAACTTCATCATCAAATTTTACCCCTATAGAACTTAACTGATTGGTAACCATATTAAAATAATTTAAATGGTCAGCAATAGATTCACCTTCCGACATCTTCATATTAGATAAACGTTTCATAAGAAATACCTTATTTGAGGTCGAGGATTTTTCATATAGTTTCAAAAATGCCTTAATTAAACCCTTTGTTGTTGCTTCCTTCGAAATACTGAAGGCTACCGATGCCACGAGGCACAACCGTACTGTTCCAAGTGCCTTTATATTGAGAAACTCCCATTCTGCATCTATCATACCCACCGACTTCTTTGTTTTTCAGCCCAATGGTAGGTAAAAATATTTTTGATACAGATAATATTCCATCTACATCTTCCACAACAGGTATTTTTTGCCATTAAATTTCTCGACCCTAAACTTACCATCTTCCACCATTTCTCCCACTCGAACTAGGAACCCTTCTTTCCTGCGAGTTTATCAGCCAAACAGACCTTTGGCTCTGATACCAGTTGTTAGAAAATTATACATTATAGATCAATGTAACACATACAATATGCAGAAAAACAAACATAGAAAACATATAAAACCAGAGAGACATAGATATACATGGTTCACCCAATTTGGGCTACGTCCACCTCGAACAGCTAGTCCTTCCTTTCTATTATCTAGAAAAATTAAGAGACACAACCTAAAATAGATCTGATGCAATATCCTCTATTCTCTATCACAGTCTCCCTTTATTTTTCTCAATCTTATAATACACATACAATGCACATCCGTAATACAATAACCTCATACAAAATGAGGGGTAGCCTTTTAGGGAAAAAAACCCTAAATTAATCATAACTTCTACTGTCAGATCATCTGCCTAATGAATGGCCTAGATTCACTAGAAATTACAATACTTTTACAAGGAAATTTTACATATGTTTTTAGCTTCAGGGGTGCTACCCCCGAAACCCCCCACCAGGGGGGGATCCATTAAGTCGCAACCGCCCCCCATTTGACCCCCAGGTAGCATCCAATGATGAGCAGTTTTGGCACCCCATTAAGAATAGGGGTCCATATTTGTGATACATCTAAATAAAGAAGATAATCAAGATCCTCACCCAACATCGGACGCATTGGAAAAGTTTGTTCGATAGTTGCAGTAGCCGATACTTCCGAATTCAGTACATGGAATATCGTCCCTGTAAGTCAAGTTGAGGAAAGTAATTGAATTATGTACTTTTCGATGTATGATTTATCATTTCAGTTGAGGTCTAGAGTCCTTGCAGGAGACTCTTTATACTATTATAGTTGACACAGTGATTGCAGGTTGTCATGTTATTTTGTGAGAGTTCTTTTTACTATAGCATTTCTATGCAGGGGAAATAGTTGCATTGTAAAAAAAAAATTATGTACCTCATTTTAAATACTGAAATATGAGAAACCTAGCCCTTTGAGCATGGCCCAGAGACATAGCCTAGCAGGGGTGAAGTATGTCATCAAAATTTGTGTTGTTATTCTTGGTATCTGCTTGAATTGTATGTGTAATATTCATTATGGTTCACTTGCACATGATAAAAAATTACAAAAATATTATGTTCAAACTTGCCAAGTGTCAGACAATGATATTCATCCTCCATTTTTAGATCAAAGAGTGATCTGCAAGATTTATGTTTGAGTCAGGTGGATCCAATATGAAATATTTTGGAACGTGGTCCATAGAGTCTCTGAGGGTTGGGGCCTTCAATAAGGTTGTAGTAGCTTTCTTCTGATGGAGGCTGATAAATTTGATTAGGGAATAGTGATGATGAACCCCACTATTGTAAAAAGAATGTTGCAACTCCCAAGGCTATCGATTTAAATTATGAACCTAGGGTTCATACAAACTTAAGAGGGGTCGACAGTGTATGTGTAGTAGACATCTTCCTCTTCCTAGTCTGACTCCCTTTTATCAAGTGAAATAAGGAAATGAAAAAACTTCAAATGAGCGAATATGTAAGTAAGTTTCCAATCCTAAGTTGTAAAAGTTAAATAAGAATAATGAAATCTATTTTATTTTTGTTGGAAAGTAAATACAATCTAATTGAAAAAATCGACATTCAAGAAGAAAACAATGTAAGAGCTAAATGATTACCTAACCAATACTTAGCTCAACCAAATTTGTCTCAAATAATTCATAGGCTATAAATATACTTCTACCATGAATTTGGAGTGAATTTGGTAAGGAATCCCTTGAAAGAAAACAATTACAGGATTTATACAAGATTTCTGTAATGCCGTCCTCCCACATTTACCCAAGTTAACTGGTCCACCAAGGTAAGCATGTGACATAGATTTACTATGATCTGAATCAACCTCCTAGGTCATATTAAGTAAGTGGAACTGAGAGAAAACAACCAATCTGATCATCAACACATCCTACAGAAGCTCCACCAGCTAACCCACCCTTTCAAGTGACCAACCCTTGATGTAACTCAACATTTCAAGGGATTAAACTCCCAGTCACTCCCTTGCCAAGGAATGGATGTGACTGACAGCTCCATTCACTCCCATGAGCTATCCTGAGTGTAACTGTAGCCTTTTTCTGCCAATGCTATGCCAACGACTATGAGATTTAAGGCTAATTTTTAGGGCTAGGACCTAGTCACTTCCTAAAACTCCATGAAAATTAAAATAATGACAAGTAACATAGAATAAATGATGCTAATACAAATTATTGAATAAAAAATTGACTGGACCCTTACTAGCCATGACAAGAATTTCCTCAAACATGTCACAAATATGCATTATGCATGTCATACTAACAGATATGAGCATAGGGGTCTCATACTTATATGAGAATAACTAAGAAGAGTTGATTCCTTGTTAAAATAACTGCATTATCATATAGTAGGTCACAAATTAATTGTTCACTCATTCATAAATAAAAAACCTGATGAGAGCCATACATTATGATTTTCATAAAACATACTCATAACTAGCATATAAACGAGAGAAATAATAAGGTAACAATAACCATAAATACCACATATGAGCCAATACATTTGCACATAAAATACTGAGGAAATGAACTCTGATTAATGAATGCAAAAGCCAACCAGGTTTGGGACTTCCACATTCCACCCGACCATAGGTTGGATGAACCAAATCTCTCTTCAGCTAATCACCTCGATGCCATATTCCAAGCATGAATGTCGAACTCAAAACCAAAGGAATCTTCGAGGGCTTCCTGAGGCTGAACCACCTCACCCTCATCAATAGAACCAAGCTTTATCATAATATTCACTAGATCACTAGGCCATAAAAAAGCATGGATCACTAATAGAAAATGATGAAATTAGTGACTAGGTGACTAAAACATTTAGTCACCGCAATTATTTCAGGTGAATTACTAATAAATTTGAGCAATTTTAAGTTACCAAACTAAAAATGACTAACTTAAACGACTAATTTAGTCTAGGGATAAAATATATGACTAGATAATAAGTGACGAAACTAAAAGCGACTAACTTGAATGACTAATTTAATCTACGATTAAAATATATGACTAGATAATAAGTGACAAAATTAATAATGATTAACGTAAATGACTATTATATTCCAAGAATAAAAATATGACGTAATAAAAAGTACAACAAGTATATGAATTAGTCATTTATGTTAGTAATTTTTAATTGTGTCACTCCATAAATGGAAAATTTTGTAATGTTCCCAAATTTTATCCTCAAAGCTAAATGGAACATTAGAGTTGGCAGTATTTTTAGCTAGTGAATAAATGGGTAGAAAATCCCATTAGCCTCCTAAGGAGGAATAAAAACAATTCAAGTGTGAAAGGAGACACTATTTGCAGCTTAATAAAACACCTCCATATGTGAACAGGGATAATATCAGGTTGATTCAGACTACTTTGACTAAGTCAACAACGGAGTTGTGGAGCAGGAATCAAGGAAGGAATAACACAGTTTTGGAGGGAGATGAATATCTTGATGGAAATGACCTAATTGGGTGGGATGAAGAGCAATAAAAATCACATTTTATTTAAGGAAGAGGATGGCATAATTATTCTTCATGTTTTAGATTACTATTTTTTCTACTCAGACTTTTTGCTTCCTCTTGCTGTTTAGCAGGGTTGTTGTGATGTTTAGCACTAGGTGTTCCCGAGTGGGAATCCCACCTCTTTCCTTGAGGAGCCTCTTGGAAGAGTTTTCATTCATTTTACACATCAGGTTTTTAGGGGAAGCTTTAGCTTACTTCATCAGTGCAGTTTCTGCAGGTTATTGTGCAGTGTTGCAGGGTGCAGCAGTGGAAGGGATTGGAGTCCCACTTTTCTGAGCTAGTTTCTCATTGGAGGAAGGTTTCCTTCACTTGAGAGATATGTTTGGAGAGGTTTAGAGCTAATTTCAGATCTATGGTAGTATACCACTCATTTCCCCAACATTCCCAGTGCTGTTCCAGCAAGGGAATGCGTTATTTTTGGAGGCAGCTTCAGTGGATGTCTAGTGGCTCCGTTGCAGTGTTTTCTTGTGATGCATTGGTTCATCCTTTCATGGGAGGAATCCCTTGAGGGATATACATCATATAAAAAATATTTCAGCCTTCTACTCTCTGATTCTTTAGCGTTTCAGTGATTATTCAATAATTTTCTAAAGATCACATTTGTATGCAGAGTGTATGACAAGAAACCCGTGCCAGGTTCTCTTGTATTTTGTATAAGGAGACTAGATCTCAGTTCTTAAGAATTATTGATAAATATATGAGTAGATATACTTCTTATCCTATTTTTGGAGTTGAAACCCTCATAATACTGCACTATTCCTTTTGTGTATTATTTCTGAGTAGCAGTGTCTGGGGTTTTTGGTCATTTTCAGCTACACTAGTGTGGGAGGTCTGTTTACCTCACCTAGTTTTCTTTGTTTCAGATATCCTCTTGGACTTAGATGTTATCCAAGTGATGGTTTTCATTTTTATGGCTTATATTTTTGGAAATGCATTTTTCTGTGAACGCATTGCTGAGCAGTCCATTTTTGGAATATTTTATGATATTCCCAATACTGCTTATTTTCCCTATTTTGGGTTTTATAGTGGTATCAAAGATTCAATATTGGCTCATCCTATGGATCTCAGGCCATTATAATCTCAAGAGAGATGGAAAGAAAATAAAAGGCTCCATTATGTGAAGGGAGAAAGGAATACATGCTTACAAAGCTTCTTCCAAAATCTATGCAGAGCTTTCAAGGAGAGCTGAAGAAAATAAGAATTGAGATGGGATCTCCATAGGAGTTTTGATCTAGAACTGAATCTAGATTTGCACATGGTGAGTGTGAGCATGCAGCTACACACCATGATGCACAGTGCAGTCAAGTGCCCAGATCTATCTTGAGATGGATTAGAGGAGGGAGAGTACTTAAGAGGAAAAATCTTAGTGAATTGTTGCAAGAGTATGAATCTCAAACTGAGAGGTTTAGAGATCATACCAATTTCCAAGAATATTGCAATATCCAGGTGGAGGAAAGAAAGCAGAAGGATGCAGATAGATTTCTTCTATCTACTTTTGAAGGCTCACCTACAAGTTCAACTGGAGCTTGGGTGAAGGAGCTAGACTCCTATTTACAGCAACACCACATTTCTGAAGATGAAGCCACTAGAATTGCAGCGCTACATTTTAGAGGTAAGGCCCATGCATGGTGGATTTTTGAATCTTATTCTTCGAAAAATGCAAACACTTCCTCTTATGCAAGATTCATTGAAACATTGATGGGAAGGTTTGATGGGGAACTTCATAAGACACATGAGCAAGAAAAATTTGAGAGAACAAAAACCTTGCATGTGATGGAGGAGACTCCACTTCAGAAAACCATGGGAAAATTTGACATCTTGCATTACACATTGTTAGAGGCAAGACCTCTAGTTCATATTCCTAAACAAGAGGGCATGGGGATCTCTTTTTTACAAGAGGATCCAATTGTTGAGATGTTGCCCATACACATTAATGAAGATGAGGGAAACATCGCTGCCACATCTAGAGCACATCCAATACCTCATGCAGAGGAAGGAGGAGCACTTGATCCAATAAGAGGGGTTCTTGTATCATTGCAAGGGATTCCCTAGGATCTCATGTCTGGATATCAAGGCACAACCTATGATCAGCATGTGACCTTGTTGAGAGATTGTAAAACCATGCAGATGGAATGAGGAGATAGGGAGGATGACCAGCATAATTTGATGAGGAGCACACACACCTATCCATATCATAAGGTTGATGCACAGAAGAGGGAGGCTGGATTTCACAGTGAGATCAAGACAAGTCTGTCCATCCATATATTCAGTCTACTCTTGACATTGATGTCTCATTACATGGAGGCATTCCACTTGGAATGCCACCAGATCTAGAGTTGATGGGAGACACCTTGTCATTTGGTTCACCACTCTCAGATTCAGGAGGGGTGAATATTTTGGAAGATGAATTTGGCATGGGGGATGTCAAAGTAGCAGACAACAACATGAGGAGAGCTTCATATTCTATATCACCAGTGCTGTCTCTTGGGAGGATTGATCCATACTGGAGGTCTCAACTCTTGGTAGAGTACTCCAAGGATCTTGGTGCTTGAATGATTCTTGATGACCTAGAGGGATATGATAGATACATGGTGGATGCCATGGTCATCTATTCTTATGGCAGAGTCTTCTTGACTAGAGCTTCTAAGCTCAAGGAGAAGCTGCTACATGCAGCACATGAGGACTTCTTTTCCAGGCACTTTGATGCATATCTTTACTTGGCAGAGGATTTCATTTGGGAGGGCATTCAGCATGAAATATTTCATAATATGGAGAGATGAATAGCCTGGATGGTGATAGAGAGGATGTCACAACCACTTCCCTACTCTTTGGAGGTGAGGGGGAATTTTCGGTTGAGCCATTTGAGCTCAAGATCTCAAGTACATAATGGAGGATGTACAATTTCATTTTATTTTTTGTACTTATTTTCTTTATATGAGCAGAAAATTGTACCAAGGAGGATCATTTCTTCTTTCATATTTTATAATAATGTACTTGCATCCTTTTGTAGCATTGAGATTGGCTATCTCATTGGTGGTTTGTGGGGGAAGCCACATGATTTTTGATGTGCACCATTGACACCACTTTGTACTTTCATGATGCTATCTTGTAAAATGATTGTGGAAGCAAAAAATTGGATGGAAAAGAACTTGTTATTGTTTTATTTTATGCAGGCAAAGGATGCATTGCACTGTTTCCATGAGAGGAACTATGATCCACTTTCCGGTTGTCATGTGACAGCTTGTTTTCAATTGTTTTTTCTTCCATATATTTCTGATGTTTCTATGTTCATGGGAAGCTTTGTTTGGAGAGTGGGATATGAGAATGAGATTCCCATTGGGAGTATGATAATCCCTACTATTCATGTTGTATGTTTCAGGAGGAGCAATGGGTAAACCATGATTGCCACATCACAACTCTTTTCTTCATATGGAGTGAGCCATTTGAAGAACTTGAGTGCTTGGAGGAGGCACTTCATGGCTGGATTATTTGATGGGGTAGCTTGGAACATTCTTGGAGGCCATGTTGTTTCAGCCCAAAGACATAAACAGACCCACACTTATCATAAATGGAGAGAGAAACAAATGAAGGAAGGAAAACTAATCTCTCCATGCAGCCCCAACACATTGTATAAAACCAAGGTTGATGATTCTTTTGATGAGCTACATAGGATGGCTCATTTCATTTGGATGATAGCATGGGTGAGGGAGACACTCATTCACCATTTTTTTCATCACTCCTAATTTGTGGAGGCCATCGGACAGCAAGCAGGTTTCCATTCACACTTTCCACCTTTGATTGATGTAGGCCATTTGGATTTGCACTCTTGGAAGGGAACATTAGATGACAATTTTATTGTAGATTATCTTGATGCAATGATGGAGGAATAGTGGTGATGAACCCCACTATTGTAAAAATAATGTTGCAACTCCCAAGGCTATCGATTTAAATTATGAACCTAGGGTTCATACAAACTTAAGAGGGGTCGACAGTGTATGTGTAGTAGACATCTTACTCTTCCTAGTCTAACTCCCTTTTATCAAGTGAAAGAAGGAAATGAAAAAACTTCAAATGAGTGAATATCTAAGTAAGTTCCCAATCCTAAGTTGTAAAAGTTAAATAAGAATAAGGAAATCTATTTTATTTTTGTTGGAAAGTAAATACAAACTAATTGAAAAAATCGACATTCAAGAAGAAAACAATGTAAGAGATAAATGATGACCTAACCAATACTTAGCTCAACCAAATTTGTCTCAAATAATTCATAGGCTATAAATATACTTCTACCATGAATTTGGAGTGAATTTGGTAAGGAATCCCTTGAAAGAAAACAATTACAAGATTTATACAAGATTTCTGTAATGTCGTCCTCCCACATTTACCCAAGTTAACGGGTCCACCGAGGTAAGCATGTGACATAGATTTACTATGATCTGAATCAACCTCCTAGGTCATATTAAGTCAGTGGAACTGACAGAAAACAACCAATCTGATCATCAACGCATCCTACAGAAGCTCCACGAGCTAACCCACCCTTTCAAGTGACCAACCCTTGATGTAACTCAACATTTCAAGGGATTAAACTCCCAGTCGCTCCCTTGCCAAGGAATGCATGTGACTGACAGCTCCATTCACTCCCATGAGTTATCCTGAGTGTAACTGTAGCCTTTTTCTGCCAATTCTATGCCAACGACTATGAGATTTAAGGCTAATTTTTAGGGCTAGGACCTAGTCACTTCCTAAAACTCCATGAAAATTAAAAAAATGATAAGTAACATAGAATTAATGATGCTAATACAAATTATTGAATAAAAAATTGACTGGACCCTGTTGGAAATATGATGCAGAGTGTTGTCCTTGATGGCAACCCACTGAATGAAGATGAAGACATGTGACAGTTGACATGTGTTGTCCTTGATGGCAATCCAACTGATGAAGTTATTCTTGACGTGATGGAATTGGTAAATGATGTTTGATAGAAATATGATGATGAGTGTTGTCATTGAAAGGAAACCCTCTTGATGAAGATAATGGCAACTGACTGGATGAAGTTTTGCTTGATGGAATATGTCTTGATGAACTAAAACTGAAGTATCTACAGTGAGTACAGAAGGCAATGCAGAAAGGAATTCAGTATGTGATAGATTTATGATGAAAAGAGTATGTCTCTAGGCATACCCGTATTTGTCTAAGGGAAGTCGCGTATGCACGCGGGAAAGAACGTGCCAAGTCGCGTATGGGCAAAAGTGCTCAAAAAGTGCAAAACCAGGGGTAACCACCATGGTATTGACCCATTGTATTGGGTTATGATTCGTCTAAACAACCCCGTCCAGGAATACCATCGGATGTAATGTGGTTTTGGCTCATGGTATCGAAAAAGGGTAAACCTATATAAAGAAAAGAAATTCATTGTGCAAGACAAGAACGTGGGTGCAAGATGTCTGAGCTTGAATGAATACTTCTCTTTGGAGTATATCTGAATGGAAAGGGTTACAGTTGAATGAAAGATCTGAAAGTATGATGCACCAATGATGGAGTGATGAAGAAGGGGATCTAGATCTGTATTGTACTTGTATTTGCTAGATCTATTTATGGAATGATTAGATCTGAGATGAGGTGAACATCTGTCTGAAGTAAAGGGTAAAATCTGTGTGATGTATCTGTTCTGAAGAATTGCAATGACCTAAAATATCTGAAGAACCATATGCTAGTTCGTCGCAGAGGAAGCGCGTATATACGCGGCTTTGCTGAAGAGAAAGCGCGTATGCGCAGTGAAATTAGCTCTGTAATTTGTACAAAGGTATACGCAGGTTGATGTGGACTAAAGCGCGTATATACGCGACATCAGTAAAAGGAAAGCACGTATGCAAACTAGGGTTTGCTGAAGCATGGGGTATGAAATCTCTGATCTGATCTGCTCTGTTTTAGCTATCTGTTGATGATGTATGGTTGTGCTTAAATGTATGGAAAGGGTTCGGTCTGGAAATATGATGAATTGTGGCCTGCAAGTTGTGTTCTATTAAAGTGGTTGGATCCAGTGTGAAAATTGATGAAACGTGGTCCAAGGTAGTGCTGAGGGTTGTAGCCTTCAGTCAGGGGGTCGTAGCTCCCTTCCGGAGTGGCGGGTAAGCGGGAGAGCAAAGGTCGTAGCTCCCTTCCGGGGAGAGAGGCCCAGTAAACGAGTCGAGGGGGTCGTAGCTCCCTTCCGGGAGAGGCTGGTAAACGAGTCGGGGGTTGGAGCTATTGGAGCTCCCACCTTACAACGAGAAAGGAAGTGCCAGTAAGCAAGCACGGTGGGTGCACAACGTCTTGGTAGGAGTACGCACCGGCACATATGTTGTAAGATGTTTTCTATAATAAAATATTGGTGAGCAAGCTGGCGGTGGTTTTCTCCGTCTTGGGTTTCCACCTAAAAATCTTGGTGTTCATGTGTGATGCTTTGTGTGATGGTTTATTACAATTTGTTGCTACACATGTTCTTTTATTAACATAACATCGGATAGATAGATAATTTAAAACTAAGTTAATAAATATGCGTGTTTATATCTGCGCTAATACGCAAGTTTTATTAAGGATATCCGCTTGTATACGCGAGTTGGGTTCAGTAAAGTAGCGTATGGGTTTTAGAGAAACAAAAAGTAAAAAATTTTCAGTCAACCCTAAATACTGATTCACCCCCCCCCCTCTCAATATTTTTCCCAACAATTGGTATCAGAGCAGGTCCTTCTAAAGGAGCTTGATCGCTTGAAGGAGATCCGTCACAATGGGAAGTCAAGAAGGAGTGATGTCTATAAAGCCACCTCTATTCAATGGAAGCAATCGAGTAATGCAGGAAGGTACGTACAAAAGCATATATGCAAATTCTTGGTACGAGATGTATGGGCAATCGTGGAAGAAGGCTATCAATATCGGCGAGACCAGGTCGTGATGCGAGGTACAAGAAAACAGAGAAGTATGAAATCAATGCCAAAGCAGTGAATGTCTTGTTAGGAAGCATGTCTGAATCAGAATTTGCTAAAGTGATGCAGCTACATTCATCAAAAGAAATATGGGACAAAATCATTCTGAGCTATGAAGGAGATACAAAGGTAAAAAGTGCAAAACTCCAAACTCTTAGAATCGAATATGAAAATTTGAAGATGCATAGTGATGAAAGTGTTGCCAGTTTCTTTCTTCGTCTAGATGATATTGTAAATCGGATGACAAATTTGGGTGAAACCATAACCGATACTACTCTGGTGGAAAAAGTCTTAAGATCCTTGACTTCAAAATTTGACTCTAAAGTTTCAGCTATTGAAGAAAGGCAAGATCTGCAAACTCTTACTATTGTTCAATTACATGGTATTCTCACTGCTTTTGAAATGAGACAAGGAGGTCCTTCCCAAATCAAAGAAGCTGCTTTTAAGGTATCTGCAAAAGGAAAATAAAAGGAAGTTGTCAAAGAACCCAGCTATATATCTGAAGAAGAAGAAGCGAATTTCGTGAGAAAACTCCAACTAGGTACTGGAAGATTCAAAGGTAAGCTTCCCTTCAAATGTTTTGAGTGTGGAAAATTTGGTCACTATGCTGCTAAATGTCCTTATAAAGAAAAACATGGTAAAGGGAAACAATTTGAAAAGAGGAAGAGTTTTTATGCAAATGAAGATGATGATGAAGTGTCCAGTGAAGATGAAGAAGATTCTGACCATGATCTGAAAGTGCTCATGGCAAAGAAGCAAAAGAAGAAGGCTACTCAAAGCAAGCAGATACCTCAGAAATCAGGTATAGCAGAAATTGAAGGAGATGAAACAAGTATTAATCGTTGTTCTTGTATTTTACTTAACTATATATGCAAAGATTATGATAGTGAAAGTGAAGACTCTGACCAAGCTCTACAAGTGCTCACGGCAAAGAGGAAAAAGAAGAAAGCTACTCGAAGCAAGGAGATGTCTCAGAAAACCTGTATAGCAAAAATTGAAGAAGATGAATCTGATAGTGATTGGGGTCCTTTGAATGACTTTCATTGTACAAACAATAGTGAGGATAGTGAAAGTAAAGTTATGGATCTAGAAGAAGCTCTCAAGGTTAAAGTTGAAGAACTACAAAGTTCATCTAAGACGCAAGAATCTATCAACAAAGAGATGGTATCTCAAATGGAAAAACAAATAGAAATGCTGAATGGACAGGTGGACAAGTATCAAAGGTTTCATACTTATGCATCCAATCGAATTAAAGAACTAGAAGCAGAAATCAACGATCTAAATGAAGATCTCGAAAAATCAAGCAAGAAGAATGAAGGACTTGAAGCTACAATCATCTCTCTACAAACAAATCTTGAAGCATCAAGTAAGAAGAATGAGGAACCTCTACAAACATTTGAAAAGGAAGGCCTTGAAGCAGAAATCATCTCTCTCAAAGAAGATCTGGAAAAATCAAATAAGAAGAATGAAGAGTTGCAACAAACATGTGAAGAAAACGAAAATTGGTTGAAAGAAGAGATTCTAAATCTGAAGGATCAAGTAGAAGATGGAAGAAGGAAAGAAGAAAACATGACAAAGCAATGTCAAGCCTTGGAGGTTGAGGTAAACATTCTCAAAGGTAAATTAGAAGAAAAGGTTAAACTTTTGAGGTTTCAAGATAGTACTAATATTTTGGACAATATTCTGAGTAATCAAAGGTCTCCTCCTATCAAACTTGGTCTTGGTTTCCATGAAACTGTTAAAGGAGAATCTAGCTCACAAGGAAGTGCTAAAAATTCAGAGGATGTCAATGCAAAACCTGAAGTGTTGAAAGAGACAAAAGGTCAACCAACAATGATGAAATCTCAAAGGAAATCTGTCAATAATGTTGAATGCTTTAAATGTCATAATTATGGGCATGTTGCAGCAAATTGCAGGAGCAGATCATTTCAGCCTCAATCAAACAGTTCCTACATAGAAAGGTACTCTGGTTTCTTCAAGGGATATTTTTTTTCGTGTAACAAGTATGGACATAAAGCAGCTGATTGTAAAAGGAGGAAGATTAGAAATACTCATTATGATTCTTATGCTTATTTCTCTGGACACATGAGATGTTATTCTTGTAACAAGTATGGACATGTAGAAAAAGAATGCAGGTTGAACAGATATGAGAAATTGGATAACTTCCAACACACAAATAGAAAGTTCAAACAAATCTGGAAAAAGATGGAGGACCGATCAGAAATGTAGGGAATTTTGACCCTACTGCAGTCATCCGCTTCTGAAGCTGACGTTTCTTATTGACTGCAGGAATGTTGTGGGATACATTATGAGATTTAGTAATGTATTGTCACAAGGGGAGCAATGTATAATGTCTCTCATGGTTGATTTGATTATTCTGGTTATATGTATTTCTGACAGAGCATCTGATATGAAGAAGACAGGTACAGGAAAGAAAATTCAGGGGGAGATGAAGGAATGTAAAAAATTTCTATGCTTCACTTTCCATACGTGGGTTATATTAAAAAAAGTCGCGTATACACGCGAGTTCAAGCAGACACAGTCGCGTATGCATTGATGATAAAAGAATTTATATGATAGCTGAAGATCTAGAGAAGAGGTTAAAGGGGAGCATCAGTCTGACTGTTAATAACTGTATTATAGACTCAATGTCAACTTAGTTTCTCAGTTCTAAATAATGATGATATGATACATGGTTTCTTATGTTGAAGATTGTGGATAAGTCCTGTTTGCTTCTTGATGAAGAGTATTCATTGTTGAGATGAAAGTCTTATAATTTGGAGATAAGGGCAGTTCATGCAGAGATTGTTGCTGATGACTTGCTGATGAACGTATTCAGGTTGCACAAGTTAAGAAGGAGCATTGGTTCAGGGGGAGCAGCATGTTGAATACTAATGATTGCGTTGTTGGCAATATGACTGCTTATTCTTTGGTTTTTGTGATACTCATGCTCAAATGATGATGACTTGGTACATGGTTTATTATGATGAGATTTTGAGCCCTGGTTGCTGATAAGTATCTTTTGTGTTCACACATGGATGAGTTGGATGTCGTTTGATTCAGAAATAAGAATAGATCATGTAGAGTTTGTTACTATGGTTGAGATATTTTGCCTACATATGTTACTTCATGTTAAATCTTGAAGATCTTGATGATATTGGACCACATGGATGATTGCTTGACACATATTTTAAGATGTTGTTCTGGTATGATAATCTCTCTTGGAAAGATTGTATTGATGCTGCAAAGAATCTGAAGGCTTGGTTACTAATGTGTTTATGCTACAACCGTTGGATGATGCTTGAAGACACAACTACACTGTTCTATCTATTTGTATTCCAGGAAAGCTTTCAAATATCCCATAAAGAAGCTGAACACTGTCTTTTCCTCACAGAGGATCAGATCTGGTTAAAATATAGGAGAAGGTATTGTATACGCGGATTTCCTGAAACACAGTCGCGTATATACGCGAGTTCATGCACAGAAAACTGCGTATGTCTGATTGCGGACATTTTTCTGTTTGGAGTCAGCTCTCTTCAGCACAGCTGCAGTGCTGTTTGGTATCTCTGATAATGTTTGGTATCTCTGGTGGTGTTCCAGTTCTCATAATTCTTTTTCTAATGTTTTGATAAAGATGCCTTGATGATTTGTTGGTGAAAGTGTTCAGGATGCACAAACTAAGGGGGAGCCTTAGTTATATGAAAAAGATGCTTGGATGCACAGTTTCAGGGGGAGCATTAGCTTTGCTGAGTATAATGCATTGTTGGAATTATGATGGTTCTGAAATATGTTTTTTTTTTCTTGAAGTCTTTCTGGTGTTGGTCATATTTGTAATCTGATGAAAAGGTCTTGTTGAGACCCATGATGTAAAATTGTAATATTCAGTCGTGTAAGAACTTGTCAAATTTGTAAACCCACTTGGTTGGGTAGCTGAGTCAAATATTGTAAACCCACTTGATTGGGTAGTTGAGTCCAATTTGTAAACCCACTTGGTTGGGTAGTTGAGTCTCTTATGTAAATCCACTTGGATGGATCTTTGATGTAAGTGTGATTCATTGGTGATAGGAACTTCATAGAGTCATGTACTTCATTGGAACATATGTTTGACGATTCAGCATGAACTCAGGGGGAGCTTGGTCACTTCAGTATATATCAGATCTGCAGAATGCTTCTTCCACATGAGGAGAAAAGGGGGAGAGTATGTTGGTTCTTGATCCACCCTTTGTCCTTGATGTCAAAGGGGGAGAGTGACATGGTGTTTGAATGATGTCAAAAATGGAGAGAGTGACATGGTGTCATTGTATTCTTAATGTACCTATTTGTTGTGGTAACCAAACACCATCGTGGTTGCCATCAAGTCCAACGGGGGAGATTGTTGGCAATATGATGGAGAGTGTTGTCCTTGATGGCAACCCACTGAATGAAGATGAAGACATGCGACAGTTGACATGTGTTGTCCTTGATGGCAATCCACCTGATGAAGTTATTCTTGACGTGTTGGACTTGGTAAATGATGTTTGATAGCAATATGATGATGAGTGTTGTCATTGAAAGGCAACCCTCTTGATGAAGATAATGGCAACTTACTGGATGAATTTGTGCTTGATAGAATATGTCTTGATGAACTAAACCTGATGTATCTACAGTGAGTATAGAAGGCAATGCAGAAAGGAATTTAGTATGTGATAGATTTATGATGAAAAGAGTATGTCTCTAGGCATACGCGTATTTGTCTAAGGGAAGTCGCGTATGCACGCGGGAAAGAACGTGCCAAGTCACGTATGGGAAAAAGCGCTCAAAAAGTGCAAAACCAGGGGTAACCACCATGGTATTGACCCATTGTATTGGGTTATGATTCTTATAAACAACCCCGTCCAGGAATACCATCGGATGTAATGTGGTTTTGGCTCATGGTATCGAAAAAGGGTAAACCTATTTAAAGAGAATAAATTCACTGTGCAAGACATGAAGGTGGGTGCAAGAGGTCTGAGCTTGAATGAATACTTCTCTCTGGAGTATATCTGAATGGAAAGGGTTCCAGTTGAATGAAAGATCTAAAAGTATGATGCACCAATGATGGAGTGATGAAGAAGGGGATCCAGATCTGTATTGTACTTGTATTTGCTAGATCTATTTATGGAATGATTAGATTTGAGATGAGGCGAACATCTGTCTGAAGTAAAGGGTAAAATATGTGTGATGTATCTGTTTTGAAGAATTGAAATGACCTAAAATATCTGAAAAACCATACGCTAGTTCGGCGCAGAGGAAGCGTGTATATACGCGGCTTTGCTGAAGAGAAAGCGCGTATGCACAGTGAAATTAGCTCTGTAATTTGTACAGAGGTATACGCAGGTTGATGTGGACGAAAGTGCGTATATACGCGACATCAGTAAAAGGAAAGCGCGTATGCAAACTAGGGTTTGCTGAAGCATGGGGTATGAAATCTCTGATCTGATCTGCTTTGTTTTAGCTATCTGTTGTTGATGTTTGACTGTGCTTAAATGTATGGAGAGGGTCCAGCTCCGAAATATGATGAAACGTGGCCCGCAAGTGGTGTCCTAAAGGAAGCTGGATCCAGTGTGAAAATTGATGAAACGTGGTCCATAGTGGTGCTGAGGGTCGTAACCTTCATTCAGGGGGTTGTAGCTCCCTTCCAGGTGAGGCTGGTAAACGAGATAAGGGGGTCGTAGCTCCCTTCCAGGAGAGTGGGCCGGCAAACGAGTCGAGGGTCGTAGCCTTCCGTGAGGGGCCGGTAAACGAGTCGTGGGGTTGGAGCTCCCTTTCCAAGAGAGGCCGGTAAACGAGCGTTGGTGTGGGTGACCGCGTGCCGGGTAGGAGTCTCGCACCAAGACATATGTTGTAAGATGTTTTCTCTATAATAAAATATTGAAGGCTGAGCAACTGCAGCGGTGGTTTTCTCCCGTCTTGGGTTTCCACCTAAAAATCCTGGTGTTCATGTGTGATGCTTTGTGTGATGGTTTATTCTGTTGTTGCTACACATGTTTACTGTTAACATAACATCATATGAATGAATAGTGCAAAGAACTAAGTTAATAAATATCTAAATGTTTAGATCTCTGCTAATACGCGAGTTGTATGAAGGATATCCGCGTGTATACGCGAGTTTACTAAAGGAAAGTAGCGTATGGGTTTTAGAGAGTGAAAAAGTAAAATTTTTTGAATATGCAGTAAATACTGATTCACCCCCCCTCTCAGTATTTTTCCCAACAATTGGTATCGGAGCAGGTCCTTGTGCAGAAGCTTGATCGCTTAAAGGAGATCCGTCGCAATGGGAAGTCAAGAAGGAGTAATGTCTATAAAGCCACCTCTATTCAATGGAAGCAATCTAATATTCTGGACGGTACGTACAAAAGCATATCTGCAAAGTCTTGGTGCAGATGTATGGGCAATCGTGGAAGAAGGTTATCAATACCCGGCAAGTATTCCTACTGATGCAGCTGAAAGAAAGAAGTATGAAATCAATGCCAAAGCAATGAATGTCTTATTGGGAAGCATGTCTGAATCAGAATTTGCTAAAGTGATGCAGCTACATTCAGCAAAAGAAATATGGGACAAAATCATTCTAAGCTATGAAGGAGACACAAAGGTAAAAAGTGCAAAACTCCAAACTCTTAGAATTGAATATGAAAATTTGAAGATGCATAGTGATGAAAGTGTTGTCAGTTTCTTTCTTCTTCTAGATGATATTGTAAATTGGATGAGAAATTTGGGTGAAACCATAACCGATACTACTTTGGTGGAGAAAGTCTTAAGATCCTTGACTTCAAAATTTGACTCTAGAGTTTTAGCTATTGAAGAAAGGCAAGATCTGCAAACTCTTACTATTGTTCAATTACATGGTATTCTAACTGCCTTTGAAATGAGACAAGGAGGTCCTTCCCAAATCAGAGAAGTTGCTTTTAAGGTATCTGCAAAAGGAAAAGAAAAAGAAGCTGTCAAAGAACCCAGCTATATATCCGAAGAAGAAGCGAATTTCGTGAGAAAACTCCAACTAGGTACTGGAAGATTCAAAGGTAAGCTTCCCTTCAAATGTTTTGAGTGTGGAAAAGTTGGTCACTATGCTGCTAAATGTCCTTATAAAGAAAAACATGGTAAAGGGAAACAATTTGAAAAGAGGAAGAGTATTTATGCAAATGAAGATGATGATGAAGTATCCAGTGAAGATGAAGAAGATTCTGACCATGATCTGAAAGTGCTCATGGCAAAGAAGCAAAAGAAGAAGGCTACTCAAAGCAAGCAGATACCTCAGAAATCAGGTATAGCAGAAATTGAAGGAGATGAAACAGATATTAATCGTTTTTCCTGTATTTTACTTAACTGTATATGCAAATATTATAATAGTGAAAGTGAAGACTCTGACCAAGCTCTACAAGTGCTCACGGCAAAGAGGAAAAAGAAGAAAGCTACTCGAAGCAAGGAGATATCTCAGAAAACCTGTATAGCAAAAATTGAAGAAGATGAATCTGATAGTGATTGGGGTCCTTTGAATGACTTTCGTTGTACAAACAATAGTGAAGATAGTGAAAGTAAAGTTATGGATCTAGAAGAAGCTCTCAAGGTTAAAGTTGAAGAACTACAAAGTTCATCTAAGACGCAAGAATCTATCAACAAAGAGATGGTCTCTCAAATGGAAAAACAAATAGAAATGCTGAATGGACAGGTGGACAAGTATCAAAGGTTTCATACTTATGCATCCAATCGAATTAAAGAACTAGAAGCAGAAATCAACGATCTAACTGCAGATCTCAAAAAATCAAGCAAGAAGAATGAAGGACTTGAAGCTGCAATCATCTCTCTACAAACAAATCTTGAAGCATCAAGTAAGAAGAATGAGGAACCTCTACAACCATTTGAAAAGGAAGGCCTTGAAGCAGAAATCATCTCTCTCAAAGAAGATCTGGAAAAATCAAATAAGAAGAATGAAGAGCTGCAAAAAACATGTGAAGAAAATGAAAATTGGTTGAAAGAAGAGATTCTAAATCTGAAGGATCAAGTAGAAGATGAAATAAGGAAAGAAGAAAGCTTGACGAAGCAATGTCAAGCCTTGGAAGTTGAGGTAAACATTCTCAAAGCTAAATTGGAAGAAAAGGTTAAACTTTTGAGGTTTCAAGATAGTACTAATATTTTGGACAATATTCTGAGTAATCAAAGGTCTCCTGCTATCAAACTTGGTCTTGGTTTCCATGAAACTGTTAAAGGAGAATCTAGCTCACAAGGAAGTGCTAAAAATTCAGAGGATGTCAATGCAAAACCTGAAGTGTTGAAAGAGACAAAATGTCAACCAACAATGATGAAATCTCAAAGGAAATCTATCAATAATGTTGAATGCTTTAAATGTCATAATTATGGGCATGTTGCAGCAAATTGCAGGAGCAGATCATTTAAGCCTCAAACAAACAATTCCTACATAGAAAGGTACTCTGGTTTCTTGAAGGGATATTTTTTTTCATGTAACAAGTATGGACATAAAGCAGCTGATTGTAAAAGGAGGAAGATTAGAAATACTCATTATGATTCTTATGCTTATTTCTCTGGACACATGAGATGTTATTCTTGTAACAAGTATGGACATGTAGAAAAAGAATGCAGGTTGAACAGATATGAGAAATTGGATAACTTCCAGCACACAATTAGAAAGTTCAAACAAATCTGGAAAAAGATGGAGGACCGATCAGAAACGTAGGGAATTTTGACCCTACTGCAGTCATTCGCTTCTGAAGCTGACGTTTCTTATTGACTGCAGGAATGTTGTGGGATACTTTATGAGATTTAGTAATGTATCATCACAAGGGGAGCAATGTATAATGTCTATCATGGTTGATTTGATTATTATGGTTATATGTATTTCTGACAGAGCATCTGATATGAAGAAGACAGGTACAGGAAAGAAAATTCAGGGGGAGATGAAGGAATGTGAAAAATTTCTATGCTTCACTTTCCATACGCGGGTTATATTAACAAAAGTCGCGTATACACGCGAGTTCAAGCAGACACAGTCGCGTATGCATTGATGATAAGAGAATTTATATGATAGATGAAGATCTGGAGCAGAGGTTCAGGGGGAGCATCAGTCTGACTGTTAATAACTGTATTATAGACTCAATATCAGCTTAATTTCTTAGTTCTAAATAATGATGATATGATACATGGTTTCTTATGTTGAAGATTGTGGATAAGTCCTGTTTGCTTTTTGATGAAGAGTATTCATTGTTGAGATGAAAGTCTTATAATTCCGAGATAAGGGCAGTTCATGCAGATATTTTTGCTGATGACTTGCTGATGAACGTATTCAGGTTGCACAAGTTAAGAAGGAGCATTGGTTCAGGGGGAGCAGCAGGTTGAATACTAATGATTGCGTTGTTGGCAATATGACTGTTTATTCTTTGGTTTTTGTGATACTCATGCTCAAATGATGATGACTTGGTACATGGTTTATTATGATGAGATTTTGAGCCCTGGTTGCCGATAAGTATCTTTTGTGCTCACACATGGATGAGTTGGATGTCGTTTGATTCAGAAATAAGAATAGATCATGCAGAGTTTGTTACTATGGTTGAGATCTTTTGCCTACATATGTTACTTCATGTTAAATCTTGAATATCTTGATGATATTGGACCACATGGATGATTGCTTGACACATATTTGAAGATGTTGTTCTGGTATGATAATCTCTCTTGGAAATATTGTATTGATGCTGCAAAGAATATGAAGGCTTGGTTACTAATGTGCTTATGCTACAACCGTTGGATGACGCTTGAAGACACAACTACACTGTTCTATCTATCTGTATTCCAGGGAAGCTTTCAAATATCTCAGAAAGAAGCTGAACACTGTCTTTGCCTCACAGAGGATCAGATCTGGTTAAAATATAGAAGAAGGTATTGTATACGCGGATTTCCTGAAACACAGTCGCGTATATACGCGAGTTCATGCATAGAAAACCGCGTATGTCTAATTGCTGACATTTTTCTGTTTGGAGTCAACTCTCTTCAGCACAGATGTAGTGCTGTTTGGTATCTCTGATACTGTTTGGTATCTCTGGTGGTGTTCCAATTCTCATAATTATTTTTCTAATGTTTTGATAAAGATGCCTTGATGATTTGTTGGTGAAAGTGTTCAGGATGGACAAACTAAGGGGGAGCCTTAGTCATATGTAAAAGATGCTTGGATGCACAGTTTCAGGGGGAGCATTAGCTTTGCTCAGTATAATGCATTGTTGGCATTATGATGGTTCTGAAATATGTTTTTTTTTTCTTGAAGTCTTTCTGGTGTTGGTCATATTTGTAATCTGATGAAAAGGTCTTGTTGAGACCCATGATGTAAAATTGTAATATTCAGTCATGTAAGAACTTGTCAAATTTGTAAACCCACTTGGTTGGGTAGCTGAGTCAAATATTGTAAACCTACTTGATTGGGTAGCTGAGTCCAATTTGTAAACCCACTTGGTTGGGTAGTTGAGTCTCTTATGTAAATCCACTTGGATGGATCTTTGATGTAAGTGTGAGTCATTGGTGATAGGAACTTCATAGAGTCATGTACTTCATTGGAACATATGTTTGAAGATTTAGCATGAACTCAGGGGGAGCTTGGTCACTTCAGTATATATCAGATCTGCAGAATGCTTCTTCCACATGAGGAGAAAAGGGGGAGAGTATGTTGGTTCTTGAGCCGCCCTTTGTCCTTGATGTCAAAGGGGGAGAGTGACATGGTGTTTGAATGATGTCAGAAATGGAGAGAGTGACATGGTGTCATTGTATTCTTAATGTACCTATCTGTTGTGGTAACCAAACACCATCGTGGTTGCCATCAAGTCAAAAGGGGGAGATTGTTGGCAATATGATGCAAAGTGTTGTCCTTGATGGCAACCCACTGAATGAAGATGAAGACATGCGACAGTTGACATGTGTTGTCCTTGATGGAAATCCACCTGATGAAGTTATTCTTGACGTGTTGGACTTGGTAAACGATGTTTGATAGCAATATGATGATGAGTGTTGTCATTGAAAGGCAACCTTCTTGATGAAGATAATGGCAACTTACTGGATGAATTTGTGCTTGATAGAATATGTCTTGATGAACTAAAACTGATGTATCTATAGTGAGTACAAAAGGCAATGCAGAAAGGAATTTAGTATGTGATAGATTTATGATGAAAAGAGTATGTCTCTAGGCATACGCGTATTTGTCTAAGGGAAGTCGCATATGCACGCGGGAAAGAACGTGCCAAGTCGCGTATGGGAAAAAGCGCTCAAAAAGTGCAAAACCAGGGGTAACCACCATGGTATTGACCCATTGTATTGGGTTATGATTCGTCTAAACAACCCCGTCCAGGAATACCATCGGATGTAATGTGGTTTTGGCTCATGGTATCGAAAAAGGGTAAACCTATATAAAGAAAAGAAATTCATTGTGCAAGACAAGAACGTGGGTGCAAGATGTCTGAGCTTGAATGAATACTTCTCTTTGGAGTATATCTGAATGGAAAGGGTTACAGTTGAATGAAAGATCTGAAAGTATGATGCACCAATGATGGAGTGATGAAGAAGGGGATCTAGATCTGTATTGTACTTGTATTTGCTAGATCTATTTATGGAATGATTAGATCTGAGATGAGGCGAACATTTGTCTGAAGTAGAGGGTAAAATCTTTGTGATGTATCTATTCTGAAGAATTGAAATGACCTAAAATATCTGAAAAACCATACGCTAGTTCGCCACAGAGGAAGCGTGTATATACGCGGCTTTGCTGAAGAGAAAGCGCGTATGCGCAGTGAAATTAGCTCTGTAATTTGTACAGAGGTATACGCAGGTTGATGTGGACTAAAGCGCGTATATACGCGACATCAGTAAAAGGAAAGCGCGTATGCAAACTAGGGTTTGCTGAAGCATGGGGTATGAAATCTCTGATCTGATCTGCTCTGTTTTAGCTATCTGTTGTTGATGTTTGACTGTGCTTAAATGTATGGAGAGGGTCCAGTCTGAAAATATGATGAAACGTGGCCTGCAAGTTGTGTTCTATTGAAGTTGTTGGATCCAGTGTAAAAATTGATGAAACGTGGTCCATAGAGGTGCTGAGGGTTGTAGCCTTCAGTCAGGGGGTTGTAGCTCCCTTCCAGGTGAGGCTGGTAAACGAGAGCAGGGGGTCGTAGCTCCCTTCCAGGTGAGGCTGGTAAACGAGATCAGGGGGTCGTAGCTCCCTTCCAGGAGAGGCCGGTAAACGAGTCAGGGGGTTGGAGCTCCCTTCCAGGAGAGGCTGGTAAACGAGCACAGGTGGGTGCCTGCGTGCTGGTAGGAGTCTGCACCAGCACATATGTTGTAAGATGTTTTCTCTATAATAAAATATTGAAGGCTGAGCAACTGCAGCGGTGGTTTTCTCCCGTCTTGGGTTTCCACCTAAAAATCCCGGTGTTCATGTGTGATGCTTTGTGTGATGGTTTATTCTGTTGTTACTACACATGTTTACTGTTAACATAACATCAGATGAATGAATAGTGCAAAGAACTAAGTTAATAAATATCTGCATGTTTAGATCTCTGCTAATACGCGAGTTGTATGAAGGATATCCGCGTGTATACGCGAGTTTACTAAAGGAAAGTAGCGTATGGGTTTTAGAGAGTGAAAAAGTAAAAAATTTTGAATATGCAGTAAATACTAATTCACCCCCCCTCTCAGTATTTTTCCCAACATACCCTTACTAGCCATGACAAGAATTTCCTCAAACATGTCACAAATATGCGTTATGCATGTCATACTAACAGATATGAGCATAGGGGTCTCATACTTATATGAGAATCTCTAAGAAGAGTTGATTCCTTGTTAAAATAACTGCATTATCATCTAGTAGGTCACAAATTCATTGTTCATTCATTCATAAATAAAAAACCTGATGAGAGCCATACATTATGATTTTCATAAAACATACTCATAACTAGCATATAAACGAGAGAAATAATAAGGTAACAATAACCATAAATACCACATATGAGCCAATACATTTGCACATAAAATACTGAGGAAATGAACTCTGATTAATGAATGCAAAAGCCAACCAGGTTTGGGACTTCCACATTCCACCCGACCATAGGTTGGATGAACCAAATCTCTCTTCAGCTAATCACCCCAATGCCATATTCCAAGCATGAATGTCGAACTCAAAACCAAAGGAATCTTCGAGGGCTTCCTGAGGCTGAACCACCTCACCCTCATCAATAGAACCAAGCTTTATCATAATATTCACTAGATCACTAGGCCATAAACAAGCATGGATCACTAGTAGAAAATGATGAAATTAGTGACTAGGTGACTAAAACATTTAGTCACCGCAATTATTTCAGGTGAATTACTAATAAATTTGAGCAATTTTAAGTTACCAAACTAAAAATGACTAACTTAAACGACTAATTTAGTCTAGGGATAAAATATACGACTAGATAATAAGTGAGAAACTAAAAGCGACTAACTTGAATGACTAATTTAATCTACGATTAAAATATATGACTAGATAATAAGTGACAAAATTAATAATGATTAACGTAAATGACTATTATATTCCAAGAATAAAAATATGACGTAATAAAAAGTACAACAAGTATATGAGTTAGTCATTTATGTTAGTAATTTTTAATTGTGTCACTCCATAAATGGAAAATTTTGTAATGTTCCCAAATTTTATCCTCAAAGCTAAATGGAACATTAGAGTTGGCAGTATTTTTAGCTAGTGAATAAATGGGTAGTAAAGCCCATTAGCCTCCTAAGGAGGAATAAAAACAATTCAAGTGTGAAAGGAGACACTATTTGCAGCTTAATAAAACACCTCCATATGTGAACAGGGATAATATCAGGTTGATTCAGTCTACTTTGACTAAGTCAACAACGGAGTTGTGGAGCAGGAATCAAGGAAGGAATAACGTAGTTTTGGAGGGAGATGAATATCTTGATGGAAATGACCTAATTGGGTGGGATGAAGAGCAATAAAAATCACATTTTATTTAAGGAAGAGGATGGCATAATTATTCTTCATGTTTTAGATTACTATTTTTTCCACTCAGAATTTTTTCTTCCTCTTGCTGTTTAGCAGGGTTGCTGTGATGTTTAGCACTAGGTGTTCCAGAGTGGGAATCCCACCTCTTTCCTTGAGGAGCCTCTTGGAAGAGTTTTCATTCATTTTCCACATCAGGTTTTTAGGGGAAGCTTCAGCTTACTTCATCAGTGCAGTTTCTGCAGGTTATTGTGCAGTGTTGCAGGGTGCAGCAGTGGAAGGGATTGGAGTCCCACTTTTCTGAGCTAGTTTCTCATTGGAGGAAGGTTTCCTTCACTTGAGAGATATTTTTGGAGAGGTTTAGAGCTAATTTCAGATCTATGGTAGTATACCACTCATTTCCCCAACATTCCCAGTGTTGTTCCAGCAAGGGAATGCGTTATTTTTGGAGGCAGCTTCAATGGATGTCTAGTGGCTCCGTTGCAGTGTTTTCTTGTGATGCATTGGTTCATGCTTTCATGGGAGGAATCCCTTGAGGGATATACATCATATCAGACATATTTCAGCCTTCTACTCTCTGATTCTTTAGCGTTTCAATGATTATTCAATAATTTTCTAAAGATCACATTTGTATGCAGAGTGTATGACAAGAAACCTGTGCCAGGTTCTCTTGTATTTTGTATAAGGAGACTAGATCTCAGTTCTTAAGAATTATTGATAAATATATGAGTAGATCTACTTGTTATCCTATTTTTTGAGTTGAAACCCTCATAAGACTGCACTATTCCTTTTGTGTATTATTTCTGAGTAGCAGTGTCTGGGGTTTTTGGTCATTTTCAGCTACACTAGTGTGGGAGGTCTGTTTACCTCACCTAGTTTTCTTTGTTTCAGATATCCTCTTGGACTTAGATGTTATCCAAGTGATGGTTTTCATTTTTATTGCTTATATTTTTGGAAATGCATTTTTCTGTGAACGCATTGCTGAGCAGTCCATTTTTAGAATATTTTATGATATTCCCAATACTGCTTATTTTCCCTATTTTGGGTTTTATAGTAGTATCAAAGCTTCAATATTGGCTCATCCTGTGGATCTCAGGCCATTATAATCTCAAGAGAGATGGACAGAAAAGAAAAGGCTCCATTATGTGAAGGGAGAAAGGAAGACATGCTTACAAAGCTTCTTCCAAAATCTATGCAGAGCTTTCAAGGAGAGCTGAAGAAAATAAGAATTGAGATGGGATCTCCAGAGGAATTTGGATCTAGAACTGAATCTATATTTGCACATGGTGAGTGTGAGCATGCAGCTACACACCATGATGCTCAGTGCAGTCAAGTGCCTAGATCTATCTTGAGATGGACTAGAGGAGGGAGAGTACTTAAGAGGAAAACTCTTAGTGAATTGTTGCAAGAGTATGAATCTAAAACTGAGAGGTTTAGAGATCATACCAATTTCCAAGAATATTGCAATATCCAGGTGGAGGAAAGCAAGCAGAAGGATGCAGATAGACTTCTTCTGTCTACTTTTGAAGGCTCACCTACAAGTTCAACTGGAGCTTGGGTGAAGGAGCTAGACTCCTATTTACAACAACACCACATTTCTGAAGATGAAGCCACTAGAATTGCAGCGCTACATTTTAGAGGTAAGGCCCATGCATGGTGGATTTTTGAATCTTATTCTTCGAAAAATGCAAAAACTTCCTCTTATGCAAGATCATTGAAACATTGATGGGAAACTTCATAAGACACATGAGCAAGAAAAATTTGAGAGAACAAAAACCTTGCATGTGATGGAGGAGACTCCACTTCAGAAAACCATGGGAAAATTTGACATCTTGCATTACACATTGTTAGAGGCAAGACCTCTAGTTCATATTCCTAAACAAGAGGGCATGGGGATCTCTTTTTTACAAGAGGATCCAATTGTTGAGATGTTTCCCATACACATTAATGAAGATGAGGGAAACATCGCTGCCACATCTAGAGCACATCCAATACCTCATGCAGAGGAAGGAGGAGCACTTGATCCAATAAGAGGGGTTCTTGTATCATTGCAAGGGATTCCCTAGGATCTCATGTCTGGATATCAAGGCACAACCTATGATCAACATGTGACCTTGTTGAGAAATTGTAAAACCATGCAGATGGAACGAGGAGATAGGGAGGATGACCAGCATAATTTGATGAGGAGCACACACACCTATCCATATCATAAGGTTGATGCACAGAAGAGGGAGGCTGGATTTCACAGTGAGATCAAGACAAGTCTGTCCATCCATATATTCAGTCTACTCTTGACATTGATGTCTCATTACATGGAGGCATTCCACCTGGAATGCCACCAGATCTAGAGTTGATGGGAGACACCTTGTCATTTGGTTCACCACTCTCATATTCAGGAGGGGTGAAGATTTTGGAAGATGAATTTGGCATGGGGGATTTCAAAGTAGCAGACAACAACATGAGGAGAGCTTCATATTCTATATCACCAGCGCTGTCTCTTGGGAGGATTGATCCATACTGGAGGTCTCAACTCTTGGTAGAGTACTCCAAGGATCTTGGTGCTTGCATGATTCTTGATGACCTAGAGGGATATGATAGATACATGGTGGATGACATGGTCATCTATTCTTATGGCAGATTCTTCTTGACTAGAGCTTCTAAGCTCAAGGAGAAGCTGCTACATGCAGCACATGAGGACTTCTTTTCTAGGCACTTTGATGCATATCTTTACTTGGCAGAGGATTTCATTTGGGAGGGAATTCAGCATGAAATATTTCAGAATATGGAGAGATGCATAGCCTGTATGGTGATAGAGAGGATGTCACAACCACTTCCCTACTCTTTGGAGGTGAGGGGGAATTTCCAGTCGAGCCATTTCAGCTCAAGATCTCAAGTACATAATGGAGGATGTACAATTTCATTTTATTTTTTGTACTTATTTTCTCTATATGAGCAGCATATTGTACCAAGGAGGATCATTTATTCTTTCATATTTTATAATAATGTACTTGCATCCTTTTGTAGCATTGAGATTGGCTATCTCATTGGTGGTTTGTGGGGGAAGCCACATGATTTTTGATGTGCACCATTGACACCACTTTGTACTTTCATGATGCTATCTTGTAAAATGATTGTGGAAGCAAACAATTGGATGGAAAAGAACTTGTTGTTTTTTTATTTTATGCAGGAAAAGGATGCATTGCACTGGTTCCATGAGAGGAACTATGATCCACTTTCCGGTTGTCATGTGACAGCTTGTTTTCAATTGTTTTTTCTTCCATATATTTCTGATGTTTCTATGTTCATGGGAAGCTTTGTTTGGAGAGTGGAATATGAGATGGAGATTCCCATTGGGAGTATGATAATCCCTACTATTCATGTTTTATGTTTCAGGAGGAGCAATGGGTAAACCATGATTTCCACATCACAACTCTTTTCTTCATATGGAGTGAGCCATTTGAAGAACTTGAGTGCTTGGAGGAGGCACTTCATGGCTGGATTATTTGATGGGGTAGCTTGGAAAATTCTTGGAGGCCATGTTGTTTCAGCCCAAAGACATAAAAAGACCCACAATTATCATAAATGGAGAGAGAAACAAATGAAGGAAGGAAAACTAATCTCTCCATGCAGCCCCAACAAATTGTATAAAACCGAGGTTGATGATTCTTTTGATGAGCTACATAGGATGGCTCATTTCATTTAGATGATAGCATGGGTGAGGGAGACACTCATTCACCATGTTTTTAATCACTCCTAATTTGTGGATGCCATCGGATAGCAAGCAGGTTTCCATTCACACTTTCCACCTTTGATTGATGTAGGCCATTTGGTTTTTCACTCTTGGAAGGGAACATTAGATGACAATTTTATTGTAGATTATCTTGATGCAATGATGGAGGCCATTGATGGGAGGCCACAAGAGGAGGAGGGGAGAAATTTGGCTCTCCCTATACATTTTATTGAGGACAAGAAAATATTTTGGAGGGGAGGACTGTAATGTTCCCAAATTTTAGCCTCAAAGCTAAATGGAACATTAGAGTTAGCAATATTTTTAGCCGGTGAATAAATGGGTAGAAAAGCCCATTAGTCTCCTAAGGAGGAATAAAAACACTTCAAGTGTGAAAGGAGACACTCCTTGCAGCTTAATAAAATACTCCATGTGTGAACAGGGATAATATCAGGCTGATTCAGTCTACTTTGACTAAGTCAACATTGTAGTTGTGGAGGAGCAGGAATCAAGGAAGGAATAACACAGTTTTGGAGGGAGATGAATCTCTTGATGGAAATGACCTAATTGGGTGGGGTGAAGGGAAAGAAAACTCAAATTTTATTTAAGGAAGAGGATGGCACCATTATTCTTCATGTTTTAGATTACTAATTTGTCTTCTCAGACTTTTTTCTTCCTCTTGCTATTTAGCAAGGTTATTTTGTTGTTTAGCACCGAGTTTTTCCAAGCGTGAATCCCACCTCTTTCCTTGAGGAACCTCTTGGAAGAGTTTGCATTAATTTCCCACATTATGTTTTCAGGCCAAGCTTTAGCCTACTTCATCAGTGTATTTTTTTCAGGTTATTGTGCAGTGTTGCAGGGTGCAGCAGTGGAAGGGATTGGAGTCCCGCTTTTCTGAGCTAGTTTCTCATTGGAGGAAGGTTTCCTTCACTTGAGATATCTGTTTGGAAAGGTTTACAGCTCATTTCAGATATTTGGTAGCATAACACTCATTTCCCCAACATTCCCAGTGTTGTTCCAGCTAGGGAATGCGTTAGTTTTGGAAGCAGCTTCAGTGGATGGTCTAGTGGCTCTGTTGCAGTGTTTTCTTGTGATTGAGAAGTTCATCCTTTCATGGGAGGAATCCCTTGAGGGATATACATCAGATAAGACATATTTCAACCTTATACACTCTTATTCTTCAGTTTTGCAGTGATTATTCAGTAATTTTCTGAAGATCACATTTGTATGCAGAGTGTATGACAAGAAACCCTTGCCGGGTTCTCTTGTATTTTGTATAAGGAGACTAGATCTCAGTTCCTAAGAATTATTGATCAATATATGAGTATATCTACTTGTTCTCCTATTTTATGAATGCAAACCCTCATAATACTGTGTTGTTCCTTTTGTGTATGATATCTAAGTAGCAGTGTCTGGGGTTTTTGGTAATTTTCAGCTACGCAAGTGTGGGAGGTCTGTTTACCTCACCTATTTTTCTTTCTTTCAGATCTCCTCTTGGACTTAGATCTTAGATGGACATATCTCATGTATCCAAGTGATGGTTTTCATTTTTATGGCTTATATTTCTAGAAATGTGTTTTTCTGTGAATGCATTGCTGAGCAGTCCATTTTTGGAATATTTTAAGATATTCCCAATACTGCTTATTTTCCCTATTTTTGAATATTACAAATTTCAATTTTGATACCAATTCGTTACATTTAACTACAGGGGTCTATGAATCCTTATGTAGTGTTAAAATTTAGAGACAAATGGGTGTTTGAATCCATCTACAATGTTAAAAATTTGAATACCATTTTGTCTCTAAATTTGAAAATTGTAGATGTATTGAGAGACCCCTTCTTTGGATCCATATATAGAGTTAAATTTATAGACAAAGGGGCCTCTACGTCCATCTGTAGTGTTAAAATTTAGAGACCCTTGACTGCAATGTTAAAATTTATGTAGATGGATTCAATGGCCCCCTTAAAGAGGTCTATGAATCCATCTATAATGCTAAAATTATAATAATTTTATACAATATAGATTATAAATTTACAATATATAATAGTTTTATATTCTTTTTGGAAGAAGGTAGAAGAAAGAGAGTTGTTTATGTTGGCACCTTCCTGAAGTCTATCTAAAATAATAGACTTTTTAGTCATATATATATATATATATATATATATATGATTAAAAAAAATCTCATCCCTAGTTATTATAAATTGTGTTAGAAATTAACATATTAATTTAATCATGGAGTTACCCATAGGAAATTAATTGTTTTAAAATTTAATTTATTGTTTGCACCAACGGCCTGTATGAATAGTCAAACCAAATATTTATTTGGGTAAAGTTTTCTCTTTTTTTTTTGCACTAATGCCTTCATTATAATTTTAGTAAAGGTAATATTTAGATAGTCAAATCAATATTTATATTTATATTTCTTTGGCCATAGATTTTAATTTTTAAACTTCATTGATTTTTGTTAACATTATAATATTTTTATGCAATATAGAGTATAAATTTACAATATATAATAGTTTTATATTATTTTTGGAAGGAGGTACAAAAAAGAGAGTTTTTTTATGTTGGCACTGTTATCACCTAGATTGACCTCAGGCTGAAGGAAGGCAAGCCAGGGTAACTAAAAACCACGCTTAACCTTGTAGCTAGCCCTACAAGGTAGGGAGAGGGCTCTCTCCGTAAGGAATCTCAGTCAAGGATGACTGCAAAAATGATTTTAGGCTAGGTATAGTTGCTCGAAATGGTTTTTGATAGATTTTGTTGGTGTTTTTTGGATCAAATGGAGCTGGGCAGTTTAAGTCTAGGAAATTAAATCAGAAATGCAGGGTATTCTATGGGGCAAGGTAGGCATGGAATTTAACACCTTCGGCTTAATGATGTAAAGTGTTTAAGACTAGTGAGGAGCTGAGGAGGGCATATGAGATGGATCCTTCTCAAATAGTAGAAAACATAAAATATTGAATGATTTCCCAAGGCAGAGCACTGTAACAATGGATTCTACCTATCTAACTTGAAAACATTCAACAGAAATTAATGGAGTGAATGATCTCATACATAACATTTAACAAATGATTACAAAAGAATAAACTGTGCTAAAATTTCATACCACAGTGATCCCATAAAAAATAGCTTCAAATCTTTATTAATTTCCTACCAAACTGGTTACAAATATGTACAATCAAGCTCAGAGCGTCCCAGTGATTCCAACCCTTTTTTCAACCTACTAAAAAAAAATTGCATTAAATAGACATAGCCTAAGGGGGCGAAGCCGTAGAAAGAGGAGTTGTTTCACTCGGCCCCCAAACAAAGCCTGAACATAGAAAAACCCAACAATATGCCTCTGAAAGAGAGGAAACTGTATATTTTACCATCTGGAAGTATTATCTGTTACACTCACTCCGGAAAATAGAAAGAAAATAAATCTAGAACCCTATCCCCTCATTTATCATTGATTTCATTTCATAGTTGATGCCGTAATGATCTCTGTATTCGCAATTGGCTCACGGCCTTGATAAAGTGCTCTTTTCCATTAATCTGAAGAAAACCCCTTTAAACAAAAAAAAATTGAATGTGCCTCATTTAATGTAGAAAACCCCTTTTCCTTTGAAAGGAGCGGAAAGACTTTGGTGGGCCCGGAAATCGCAATCGCAAGCGGAAGGAGCGGAAATAATTTGGCGAAAGATATCACGACATGCGATGGAGCGATGGAGCAATGAGAGATGGAGGGATGATCGATGCAATGGGAGGTGGAGCAATGGACGAGTAGCGATGAGCGATGGTGAATAGAGCGATGTGATGGAAAATAGGTCGATGTGATGAGGGAGCTATGGAAAATATGACGATGCAATAAGGGATTGCTGAAGAAAACCCTTTTAAACTCATAAAATCGAATGTGCCGCCTTTTGAATGGAGAAGAGCCCTTTTCCTTTGAAAAGAGCGGAAGAAGTGGTGGGCCCAGAAATTGTAATACCAATCAGAAAGAGGAGCAGAAATCTTGGGCAGAGGAAATGCGATAATGCAATAGAGAAAAGGTGGATGGATCGCATCGAGGAAAGCGAGATGGCAGGGTTCGATGCTGCAGGGAGCGATCATGCGATGCAATGAGCGATGAGATCGCATTGGCAGAAGGTGGATATGCGAAGTTGAGTGCCGTGGAATGTGACGATCGTGCGATGTGATGAAGGACTATCACATCGGCAGAAGTCGAGAGTGCAGAGTTAGCACTGGAGAATGAGATGTAGCGACGCGATGGTGAGATGGTGATCGCATTAGCGATGAGCCATCACATCGGGATTGTAGGAGATGAAAATTTCAAAAGAAAAAGGGACTTTGCAGTAAAAGGGAAAAAATCATATAAAAAGGTAAAAATTGTAAAGTTGAAGGGGCAACGGAACAATGGAAAAAAGGGGCAGAGTTTGTGCTTTTGGGCCATTTATTCATTTGGGCATATTTTTCGATCCAAAAAGTGATTTTTGGAGTGTAATATACCGTTGGAAATCTTTTTCTGAGCTCCGTCTAATGAACATGTTTACAACATGTTTTGTACTAAATATCATGTGAAGAACACCTTTAAAACCCAGGCAGAGAAAAAATCCCCTTTGGCTTTATGGAGATAGCAACTTCTGAAGTTCCACTTATTACATATGGAAACATAAATTACATAAGAAATGATAATAAAAACAAAGTACCCTTTTTGCATCTCAAGACATGTTTTGAGGTGAAAATTACATCAAGCTTAAAATAACAACTCTTTGAATATTCCAGATACCATGCTTTTGAGTTTATTTGGCATCCTCATGTCCTTGCTGATATTTATTGACACTTTGCTCATTAATTTGACTATGGTGGAACCCTAAAACCTAATGATACCAACCCTATGACCTAATGAAATGAACTGTAGAGTGAAAATCAATCATGACTGAATACCATAGAGAGGAGAACCAGCAAGTATTTTCATGAGGGAAAACTAATAAAGTGACCTCAACCATCAGTGAATCCATGACCTGATGGAGTGATAAAGAGTTATAGTATGAGACTCCTACTATGCAAATGAAAAAGAGAATATTTTGATCACTGATGGAAGTATGACAAGACTGACACTAACATTGGCTCCAATGGGGATGGTAGATCCTTGGAGGTGCCAAGAACACCATACACCTAGTAGCCTTATCCATTGGGAAATACGGTCAAAACACTTCAAAGACTGAAAACTGACACAATGTAGACTGACTCATGACTCAAACCATGACTGTTAAACTGAATCAAAACTAGCAAACCTTACACATATCATTCAAATTTTATAGCCTTTTCTTCGGGCCCCAATCTTCAATGCCTGTGCACTTAAAATCTCACCAAAAATGAATATGGCATGTACAATGGCTATGACATAATTTTAGAGAATCATCTTAAAAGTAGTAGTGCTTCAAGATCCTACCATTCACTAGCCCTCCTAGGAAATCTTGACCATCCATTTCTGTAAGCGGAAAAGCATTCTGTCCTCTGTATGCTGAAATCTTATATGTTCCTTTCCATAGGTTATTGAATTTACCATGCTTTCCTTTGTCCTCATTTCATGCATCCCATCTCAGCACCACATCTTCTAACTTAAATTTTTCTACTTTGGTTTTGCGGTCATAGATTTTCTTTATTTTTTCCTGCAACCAGAAAGTGTTTTGAGAAACCTCCTCCTTTTTTGCTGAAGGTGGATCATTTGATTGATCCTTCGCTGATTATCATCCTCTTCCCTGCCATCTTCTTGTAATAATCTCATGACCGGAACTATAAGTGATGTAGAAAATACAGAGTCAGTGCCATAAACTAATTCAAATGGTGACATACCTATGGATTTCTTGTTGCTAACTCTGTCGGCCCATAATTCATTAAAAAATTTTCGATGCCAATTCATTTTATTCGCTTCCAACATTCTCTTGATTATATTCACCAAATTATCATTTGATGATTCTACTAATTCGTTGCCCTGCGGGTAGTATGTTGTCGAATGGCCCAGTATAATATTGTACTTATGGTAGAACTCCACCATCTTCTTGGATTTAAATGATGTTGCATTATCTTTTATGATCTTGTGAGGGCAACCAAAACGAGACAAGATATTTGATTCTAAAAATTGAATAATTACCATATCCGTGGCCTGCCTTGCTGGTGTCGAGGCATAAAAAGGTATCTTTAAAACACCTAATTAGCTTACATTAATCATCAATCTAGGAGCAACTTTTTATTTCAAGAGTGTACTCTTTATGAGGCTGCAATTAACTAAGAACAATGCTGTGAAGATGTAGTACAGAATTCCGAATGCAAGAATAAACAAATGCTTGTAAAGGAACCTAATTACAGTAACAGAAATGGAAATTCTCTGAAACTTTAATTAAATCAAATTGCAAAAAATCGATCAGGGATACAGTAGCAATAACTCTTTCCCTTCAAAATCGATGCAAGATAGCCACTCTGGGGACTTGGAAGCGATAACCAGTGTCCTCTACAATGGTGATCTTAAAACAATCAAGCTCGAACTACTTGCTGATAAAGATAACTGAAAGGAACTGCAAAGGCTAAAAGGAACAACAACTTGTAACTCCTACGCATACACAGCAAATGTAACCAAACTATCTGCTAAAGTAAAGCTATGAATCAGAAATAAGTAATAACTATAAATGGAACAGCAATATAATTTGAACAGCAATTACAAACTTAACTAACTTAAATATATCGCCAGCCAATACTACATATCAATTTATCACAAAGAATCGTAAAATAAGAGAATAATAACTTAGAGTCAAATACAGAACAGTAAAGCTTCATAATGATAGCAGAATAAATGAACAGCAAATGTATTTCTTGCAAAGAATAAAATAGCAATGCAATTTTGTATTTCAATCTAGCAACAGTCAATCAACTCTGTAATCGAAATGAACGGTAAACACAACTTCACACAACAATAAACAAAGATTAAGAATACAAAAAACAAGGTAATTCCACCATATCCGGGCCCTTAGCGCCAATGAAATACTGCTGGGCTACTTCAGAATTTAAGGAATAAAGCAAAATGCGTGCTTGATATTAATTTAACATAAAGTATTACAAAGGTTGTTCTCTCAAAGCCGAGAGTCAATAAACATAGTATTACAGAGGAAATGTCTGAATAGAAGAACTTCTCCCGACCAACTGAATGATTTTTCATCACTAAAGGACATTTATTTATATGTCAAATCCTAATGGACAAGACGAGGAATAAGATGAGTTTGAACAGCGATCCCTCAGGATCGAAGGATCCTGAGGGATTCGCTCCCCTTCGTTTAGTTATCATCTTGTTTACTTTGACCAAGGCCGAGCTGTCCCCTGCCTCTTTTTAGCAATTCGTTTAGATCTCCTTGTCTTTGGCTGGATGTGGTTCAACGCTGATGGAGCAGTAGTTACATTGATCTCAGCCTCGCCTTTGGTATAGCTGTTCGCTTCGTCTAATCCCTGTTTTATCAACAAAAATCATCCTTTAATCATATTTTTACAATGAACGTAAACCTTTCCAATCCCATGATAATTCTTATAATAAATTACCTTCTCAAGGAAAAAAGGAGTATGTCCATAGTAAAAGAATGAGAAAATATACAGTAATGTCATACCTTTTTCACTGCCCAACATACCCCCCTGCTTAATATTTTTCATGTCCTCATGAAAACTATAGTTCACATGGAGAGAAGTAAAAGAATAAGCCGGATAAGGTTTGTCATCGACAGGTCTAAAACCATGTAGTGCAGCTAATTCCTCAAAAGCATGTCATGTCTGTCCTTTGGGGAGTTCGTAAACAGCTTTGTAGTTTGAAGCAAGATACCATGCAATAGGGCTTCAGAACCTACACCCTAGCTAGAATGGTCCTTCTTTTAAAATAAGATGGCTATAAGAAATCAAGCGGTCTGCAGCTAGCCCAAAGTTTCTATAATTAAATGGTTCCCTATTTTGCACATTCTGATTGGAGATTCTCCACCGAACCTTAGCTGCTATATAAGCTTGGTTTCTAATGGATAAGAAATAATCTGTTCCATTCAAGATAATCAATTTGTGGACAGGCTCTAGTGCATGGATAACGCCTTCCTTTTTCATCAAACTTATGTGCCTAGCCCAAAATTGGGATGGGTTCTGAGGTTCACTCCTAACCCACAAATCTAATTCATTCTCTTTCCTTTGGAATGCATTATAGGCTTTGATCCATTTTAATTGATTTACAGCAAAGGAAATGAATGCCTGAAATTGAACATCTCCCACAAAAGGGCTAGGGTTTGATTCAAAATCATTTTCAAGTATTAGATTATGCAAGTAAAATTCACACAAGAGGCGTTGTACTTTGATCCCATAAAGTTTGCAGCATGATACAAAGTCATGTATAGTTTTTAGCTCTATGGATTTCCCTGCCCTAACTTCCTTAATCTTTAGCTGTAAATATATTTCTAGTAAAAATAAAGCATAGTTTTTGGTGGGGCATCTACAGGCTAAGACATCAGTGTACAAGGAGCAGAGAGTGTCCATTCGATTGTAGGCTAGTTTTAATTGGTTCATTACCTTGTCAGCCTTTTCCTCTGCTCTTTGACATTTCTTGTGAGCTTTCGCTTCTGCTTCATGAATAATATTCATATGTTGATGCAGCTCCTGATATATCTTCCTTAGGACAGTGTCTTCTTCCAACCTTTGCCTTTCTATTCGGGCATGTGCCAACTCCTCTTGGAGTATGGCTAGTGTCGAATCACTAAACATATGCTGACTACTAGAATGCATGTTTTCACTTGAAATAGGTCCCTCTGGAACAACTTGTATTGGAACAGCTATTTGCTATTTCGTATCTCCATAATTGGGTTCAGGCATGGCTTCTTCAACTTGGGGGTTCCTCTTAGTGGTCACTTTTCTCTTTTTCGAAGATCGCTTAGTAGCTATGCTTCTTCTCTTAGGGGCTCGCTTAGGCATTTTTTTCATTCTCAGAACCCTAATGGTTTGCCTAAGCAGTTCTACAAGTTTATGAAGCTTCATTCGCTCCATGTGAGGCTTTTCAATCTCAGTTACCTTCCTCCTATTTTTTAATGGGACAACTGTTCCTTTATCTAAACCCATTTGCTCGACAAGGTGTTGGTCCATATCAGCAATGCCTTCAGTTAAGTTCTCTTCTTGGTCTTCTGCTTGGGGTTCCTCTTCCACATTCATATGCCCCTGGCTAAATTCTTCAGGAATTATATCCTCAGTTACCTCTGCAATCTCCTGAGGGCTTCCAAGTTGGGATATTATTTTAGTGTTCTCTTTTTCTTGTTCATGCCTTTCAGGGGAAGAAACCCTAGCTTCGCTAGGGTTTGCTGTTTCATCCAGAACTTCTTCAGTTGTATCTTTGTTGAATGCAGAGTGCTCCTATAACTGATTAATATCAATGTTAAGATCCAAAGGGCTATGAGGCTGCACATAGTCACTCATATTGGCCAGAATTTGGGCCAATTGGTCTTCCTGTAAAGGGCTTATGGTAGCATTCTCGAGAGGCTCTGTTCCTTCTTTTTCGTTTTTATGATTGTCTTTGTCCTCCTCACAGGGATGATAGCTTCCTTCTTCCTCATCCAAATATCGAATTTCTCCTTCAATTTCTTCTTTCTTAGTATTTCATTCCTCTGCACTGGATTTTTTTTCACCATTGCTGTGGTGGCTTATTTATTATTCATCTGAGTAGTTAATTTCTCCTTCCATTTCCTCTTCTTCATCAGTACGAGGGCTTGCTCCCTCCAATTGTGGAGGTTGTTCGTCCTCTGAACTGTGAAATTCCAGGGGCTGGCTACTGCTACCTGGAAGTCCTTCCATCATCCTCCTACTTAGTTTTGAATGGAGGGACTGTCTGTGATTTGATGGCTCGGCTATTGAGCCAGCCATTCTCTTCCATTTCGGGGCAGGTAAGGCCAACCCTCCATCAATGGAGAATATCAACTCTTCCCAGCTGGTCTGTTGCTGGGCGAGGCTAAGACTTACTATTAATTGAATTAAGCAATGGTGGCTGACCACCATATCTGCGTGCTGGAATTTTCTTATGTTACGGGCAATATCACACAACAGGGAATTTAAAAATGAAGGCAAATTGACAGTGCATTTCTGTTTTAATACAGCTAGTAGCTTAAGGTGGCGAGGTCTTCCCACATATTTTCTTTCGTCACACGTTATATAGGCCTACACAATCTTGGAAAATTTCGTCCATGGTTCTCCCAATGATGTTGGTTGAACTCCTTTTCCTTTGATAACCCATGTCTATCCGTTATCCTCAAAGATCTTCATGTCTTCTCGAAGCCTAAGCTTCTTCTGCATCTATATAGCTCCTTGTGCTGGTATGCCTGACACTTCTGCAATTATTTCATCAGATACAACTATTTGTCTTCCTTTGACCATGGAGAATCATTCTTGCAAGTTCTATAATAATTTCGTGGCCATTGCTTGGCAAGGTTGTTGCATCCTCATGAAATATGTAATCCATCTTATTCTTTCCAAAATCTCTCGTGCAGCATCAGAAATGACCAACACCTGTGGTTCACTGCGAATTGGTTGTCCTCCCATTATCTCTACACCTTGTTGGTTCTTTCCAAACACACAGTGATCACAATGGAACATCACATCACGTTAAATTGGAATAATGTCGTTATTTCCTAAAATGCAGGGATTTAATTCACATACAGGTAAAGAAATATCGGGATTTTCTCTGCATGCAAACATTTGCGCCCCCCTACTTGATGATAGGTCCCCCTCGACTGTCAATTGAGAGAGGCAGCATGGCACAGTAGTAGTACAGCAGGAAAAAGGTAGGCATAATTATTATACATTCAATCAAATTATAGAAATTACTGAAATCAATGCGTGTGATAAATCAGTAATAGATATAAAATCGTTTTGTAATGATTCAAATATGAGGAGAAGGGATATCTTAGGATAAACATACATACAAATGTGTTTATTACCACTTCAAACTAATATGATCGATTTGTAATAATATTCATGTATAATAGGTTCGAAATGGAAGGTTAAATATTCATACTTTCATTTGATATTAAATAGAGATATAGGAAAAAGGGTTAAATATGACTATTGATGTGTATAAATGTGACTCCAATACCATCAGTAGAGCTCTATTGCCCACAGGTGTCCATAACCTTGACAGAGTTTCTTTCTCACCCTTGTAACCATTATCCTTTATTTATACTAAGGAAGTGCTTGTTAAATGTCATAATGGAGGCCATTGCGCTGGCTTGGTGACCAGATAAATCAAAATTCCATTCACTGGGAAGAAGTGAAAAGTGGGTAGGCTGGCTCGTGATGATACCTCCTGTTCCAATGACTTCCTTAATTTTTCAATTTTCCATTGGACCATATCCCTGGTTTGGTGGCCATGATGGGAATGCCACTTCACTGACTTCCTTATGATCATGGTAGGTTGGCTCTTAATGAGACCCCCTATCCTCCATCTGCCAAATCATAAGATTATTAGTGGAACATATAAATATTTGTCTTTTTTGTATAACACTTTCCTATTTATTCATAAAGGATGGCTCAACACTCCTTAAGAGTACGGATGGTGGAAGAAGTCTGAACATCTCAATAGAAAACAATATGCCCTTATTCCTACTCCATAAATAAAAATCAAAGAAATTTTATATCATATGGGAAAGAACCAATCATGATAAGGATAATCGATCAGATTAATTCAATGGTAATAAAACAGCAAGATTATGTTATTAATTAAGTCCCTTTTTCCTGTTTTCTTATCATTACCAAACAATTTTCTTAAAAATGACGATTTCTTTTGATTTGTTGATTACAGTAAGCTTTAATTTGTATGATTGTATATGAATAATATGTTTTCCTTTAGAAGAGTCATAAAAAATTCTCAAAATGTTAATCTAAAACAAAAAAACAATTCACTCAAGAGGTGTTGTTCCTTTAAAAAGAACAACAAAAACAATCTGCGAAATTGTTGTTCCTTTCAAAAGGAACAACAAAAATGTGCGAAATTGTTGTTCCTTTTGAAAGGAATAGCAAAGATTTTCGGAACTATTGTTCCTTTCGAAAGGAACAACAGAAGTGTTGTTCCTTTGGAAAGGAACAAAAAAACTAAAAACAATCGAAATGAACATGATTTTTGAAAAAACGAATTGTATGAAACAGATAGCGAAAACTGAAATAAGTAGAAATTTGAAAAAAATGAATTCTAAAAAAAATAATCTAAATGAATAAACAATATTTATGTACAAAAATTTAAAAAAAGAACCAATTTAATAAACTGGTGCCAAGGAGGAGTTATCCCTGATCCAGGTGGATATCAGTGGCCACCCACCTATTCCATTTGTACTAGCACCATCAATTCTTGCAACTCTTCACATTCAGCACAACTTACTATTTTTAGCAGGTTTTCGGGTCCTCCACTCCCGGAGCTGTCTCGGGGCCTTAATGATCTAGGTGGATATTGGTGGCCACCCACCTATTCCATTTGAACCCCCACCATTAGTTCTTTCAATTTTCAAGTTGCAACAAAACTTACTATTTTTAGCAGTTTTTTGGATCCTGAACTTCCGGAGCCATTTTGAGGCCCTAAACGACGTTTTTTGGGAAAACAGAGAGCAACATGGTTCAAAAGTTGTACTCCTCGGATATATCTTTCTAACGAGCTATTGAGTGCGTCAAACGGAGATCAGGTGCCAAAGTTACTCCCCCGGGAAGTTGAACCACCAATTTACCCAAACGGGCGCCCACAGTTTTGGCGCCTCATCTCCTATGGTTAGGTTTTTGGACGTTTCGGATTCTACATTGTTTCTCAACAATAAATAGGCCCTTGAGCCTCATTGTAACACAATTCAGAGGTTTGTAGCCATCACATCTCTTCTCATAGATTCGCTACCAGCACCCTAGCTATTTTATTTCCATTATGCCTGTAAGCATATTTTTGTTATTTGATATTAATGAAATGAAGCATTATTTCTGCTGCATCTCTATGTTCATGGTTATTTCTATATTCTGTTGCGTTCCTGCATAAATCCGAATCAGTGGTATCAGAGCGGGTCTACTCTTTCTTTGTTTTTCTTTGCATGTCCCCAACGCGGTCAGGGTATAAGGAGTTAGGGCTCGATCTGGTTGAACCCTTGCAAGATCAGCCTCGCAAACTCCGACGACCTCCCTCGGTGGAAGAAACGAAAGATGAGGGAGTAGGAGATCCTATCAAAATATTGCTCGAGGAGGCTCTCGAGAAACAAAGGAACGCGATGATGGATAACTTTGCTCAAATCCTTCAACGACTGCCCACATATGGCACATCTGCATCCAACAGCCACTCTGGAGGTGCCACTCCCTTCAAGGTACAGGTAAACTTTGACATTGCTATATTTTAAGGAAAAATAGACACAGACGTTGTAGACAGATGGTTAAATTTGTTGGAAGGGTATTTCTCGGTCCATGACTTCTCTGGCCGAGAAAAGATTATTTTTGCACTCCTCAAAGCCGCCCCCCATGTCAAAGACTGGTGGGAAACCTACCGTGAGCAAGAGGGCGAAGGGGAACCCTCTCTGTTCTCGGCCACACCCACTTGGAATTCATTCCGAGACGGCATCAAGGAACAATATTACACTGTGGGGAGCTATGAGGACAAATACATCCAATGGACCATGCCGCGGCAACAAAAGGATCAAGATGTGCATGAACTGACGAATTTGTTCCATACCCTGTGCACAAAGTTGGGTATTAAATATTTAGAGAGACATTTGGTGCTCAAGTATCACAGTTGTCTGCACAAACACATTTAGGAGGAAATGGAGTTCCTTGACATTACATCGCTTGGCATGGCATATCTCTATGCCGCCAAGATCGAGCAGAAATTTAAGCAGAAGAAGCGAGACTTTGGATCTGCGAATCTGAAAGGTGCCCCCGAACCAAAGAACAAGGGGCAAGGCCAAAGCAATGCGACTCAGAACAACACCACAAATCCAAAGAAGGACACAGGGAAGTGGTGTGAATTTCATAACAACCCCACTCACAGCACAAACGAGTGTCGGGCCAAACAGTGTTTTGTGGCTGAACTAAAGGCACCCAAATCAGATGCATTTTCTGATCCTGAGTTAGAACCAGACAAAGGAAAAGAAAAAGGGAAGTAGATCATTGATGCAGATCCCAGTGCCATTTTTTCCACCACCAAGCTCCAGAGGGAGGGTCCAGAGAATCTAGAGGAGGGGGAGCGCCTCTTCCAGTCACAGATGTGGGTGAAGGGTTCTCCACTGCAGTTTCTCATCAATAGCGGAAGCCAAAAGAACCTCATTTCAGTAGAGGTTGTGAAGCGGCTCGGCCTACCAACCATAGCACACCCACAGCCGTATACCATCGGGTGGCTCCACCCAGGGAGAGATCTCCGCATCCGCCAGCAGTGTCACCTTCCATACAGTATCAAGCCATTCACGGATGAGGTATTGTGTGATGTTTCTCCTCTTGATGTAGCTGATGTATTATTGGGCCAACCATACTTGTGGAGGCGACATGCTGTGTATGAGTCTAGGCCTTGTGCTGTTATTATTACTTTGGGAAATAACTTGTATAGGATACCGGAGGTAGTACCACCTCCTGTCATCTCTTTGACTACTGCAAAACAACGTAGTAAGATTGTTTCCCAAACCAGGAAATTCATTTTCCTTACAACTCACTCACAGGGAAAGAAAAGTATTATGGCCACAACCTCAAAACAGGGCTCCCTTGCACGGCTGCAGCAGATGGACAAAGTCATGGAGGAATATGAGGAAGTTTTCCCCTCAGTCATAGAGGTTCCTCTACAATGTAAGGACAAGCACTCCATTGATCTAACTCCCAACGCACCACCGCCTGATGTTGCCATACATCCTGCAACTACACATACAGAATCCAAACATGTACTGTCTGAGGTTGATAAAGAAACCAAATTTACTAAATGCATCCAGCATGTCCACTCGCAGGTCCTTGACATCTTCAACACATCTCATACTCAGTTCAACAGAATTTGCCTCATCTCATGGAGGATCTCAACGCAATGGGGACCATTGCTTCATAAGGAGGGAGGAATGATCCAGGTGGATATCAGTGGCCACCCACCTATTCCATTTGGACTAGCACCATTAATTCTTGCAGCTCTTCACATTCAGCAAAACTTACTATTTTTAGCAGGATTTCGGGTCCTCCACTCCCAAAGTTGTCTCGGGGTCTTAATGATCCAGGTGGATATTGGTGGCCACCCACCTATTCCATTTGAACCCCCACCATTAGTTCTTTCAATTTTCAAGTTGCAACAAAACTTACTATTTTTAGCAGTTTTCTGGGTCCTCAACTTTCGGAGCCATTTTGAGGCCCTAAACGACATTTTTTGGGAAAACAGAGAGCAAAATGGGTCCATGGACCCATGTTTCTCGTTAAAAATTTGTACTCCTTAGATAGATCTTTCTAACGAGCTATTGAGAACGTCAAATGGAGATCGGGTGCCAAAGTTACGCCGCCGGGAAGTTCAACCACCAATTTACCCAAACGGGCACCCACAGTTTTGGCGCCTCATCTCCTACGGTTAGGCTTTTGGACGTTTCGGATTCTACATTGTTTCTCAACAATAAATAGGCCCTCAAGCCTCATTGTAACATAGTTCAGAAGTTTGTATCCATCACATCTCTTCTCAGAGATTCGCTACCAGCACCCTAGCTATTTTATTTCCATTATGCCTGTAAGCATATTTTTGTTATTTGATATTAATGAAATGAAGCATTATTTCCACTGCATCTCTATGTTCATGGTTATTTCTATATTCTATTGTGTTCCTGCATAAATCCGGATCAATCCCCTTCAACAAGAATTTCCATGGTATAATCTTCCTGTAACTATTGGTAAAAGGATTCCCGGGTAAGCGGTTTATGATACAATCGTACTCGATGACCGTTTACCTTAAAGGAATGCCCAGATCCATCAATGGTAGCTAATGTAATAGTGCCATTATTATGCACTTTTTGTATTTCATAGGTCTGATCCATCGTGTCTGGAGTTTCCCTGGAAAATCCTGAAACCTAGTATCATATAGGAGTGCCCAGTATCCTTCGTGGAAGATCTTTTCTTTAATCAGGGCGTCATGCCACTTTGCTCTCTGTTGTTGAATTAACACTGTGTGCTGAAGATCAGAGAGCCTAATTTCTTCTAACTCTTTAATTTGTTGCAGTCTTTTGGTTTGGACTTCATTTAGATCTAGACCCACCTTCTGAGCTATTCTCAATGTCTGAATTTCAAATTCTATTGGAAAGATGGGTTCTTTTCCAAATACCAATTGATATGGTGAATATCCCGTAGTGGGTCTCCATGTTGTTCGATATGCCCACAATGCTTCTAGAAATATGTAGGCCCAATCACGTCTGTGTGAGGCAACGATTTTTGTTAATATAGATTCAATCACTTTGTTCATGCTCTCAACTTGGCCATTGGCCTGTGGGTGGTATGGGGTTGTAATCTTGTGCTAAATGTGATATTTTTGTAGTGTTTCAGCTAATTTATTACCTACAAACTGTGGTCCTCCATCTGTGATGATGTCCCTTGGCAGGCCATACCAAACAAAGATTTGGAAAATAAACTGTATTACAGAGTCCTCTGTAGCTTTTGAAAGAGCCTCTGCTTCAACCTATTTGGTGACATACTCAGTTGCAACTAGGATGTATATTTTCTGATTTGATGGGGGACTAATAGGACCAAAAAAGTTAAGGGCCCAACGTTCAAACGGTTTAATCACTAGTTGAGGGTTCAAAGGCATTTCATCAGACTACCCAGGGTGACCTTCCCTTTGACAGCTGTCACAAGCCTGCACAAATTTCTTGGCATCTTTAAAGATAATAATCCAATAATAGCCTGTTCGTAAAACTTTATGGGCAGTTCTACGATCTGAAAAATGCCCACCACACTGTCCATCATGGCATGATTTCAAAATTTCAAATACCTCATCCTCTCAAACATATCTTCTTATTTTCCCATCTGCACCTGTATGAAATAGGTAGCCCCCAATCCAAGAGAATCGGGTACTACGGTGTATTATCTGCTTCCGTTCATTAAGGGATAGATGTTTATGTAATTTACCTATTGCCAAATAATTTTCTATATCAACGTACCATGGGGTTCTAACAGTAACAACGAACATATGTTCATCTGGGAAGTGGTCTTCAACTGCTTCTGCTTCTATTGGTTTTGGCATTCTTGACAGAAAATCAGCTATAGAGTTCTCGTTACCAGGTCTATCTTTGATTGTAATGTCGAATTCCTGCAATAAAATCAACCATCTTGTCACTCTTCCATTTGTAACAGGTTTATTTGCTAAAAAATTAATGGCAGAGTGGTCAGTATATAGTACTATAAGATACCCAGTTATATAATGTCTAAACTTATTTATAGCATGTACTACAACTAAAAATTCGTTCTCAGTCACGGTATAATTTAATTCAGCAGGAGATAGATTTTTTCTGATATAATAGATTGCATATGGCTTCTTGTCTTCCTCCTGCCCAAATACTGCTCCAATTGCTATGTCTGAGGCATCAGATGAAATTTGGAATGGAAAATTCCAATTTGGGCCCCTCAACACTGGGGCTGTTGAAACAAGCTTCTTCAGATCATTAAAGGCATTGTCACATTTATCTATCCAGATGAAATCAACATTTCTAGTTAGTGCATATAAATGTGCAGCTATTCGAGAATAATGTTCTATAAATCTTCTATAGTAACCAGAAAATCCAAGAAAGCTACGTACTTCTGTCTGTGTGGTAGGTGTGGGTATTAACAAGATTATTTGAATTTTAGCTGGGTCCACCTAGATTCCAGCTGCTGAGATATAATGGCCTAAGATAACTCCTTCAGTCATCATCATATGACACTTTTCATTTCTTAAACAAATCCTAGTGTAAATACATCTTTGCAATACCTTTTCTAAGTTTTCCAATGCTGGCTCAAAGTCATCCCCATAAGGTGTGAAGTCATCCATATATACTTCGAGACCTTCATTTATTAAGTCTGCAAAGATACTAATAATGGCCCTTTGGAATGTAGCAGGGGCATTGCATAGGCCAAAGGGTAAGACTCGGTAGGCAAATCCCCCCCATGGACAGGTAAAAGTAGTTTTGTCTTGGTCTTCAGGGGCAATCTGAATTTGATTGTACCTATTGAGGCCCTCTAGGAAGTAAAATAATTTCTTTCCTGCCAATGTGTCTAATACCTGGTCAATGAAAGGAAGGGGAAAGTGGTCCTTCTGTGTTGCCTTGTTAAGTTCACGGTAATCTACACATATTCTCCACTTTCCGTTCTTTTTTGGTACCACTACTAATGGAGAGACCCACTTGCTATCAGATATTGGGTAGATGAAATTAACATCCAATAGTTTTTGTAGTTTAGCTTTCACAATATCTTTAAGGTGAGGGTTTAGTCTTCTTTGGGGTTGGTGAATGGGTCTCGCATCTTTTTCAATATAGATGTGGTGTGTGCACAATTGAGGGTCAATTCCTTTCATATCGGGGTAATCCCATGCAAAGACTGCTTTGTATTTCCGTAATAGTTGGACAAACTTCTCTTCTTGTTCAGTAGTAAGATTTTTGTTAATGTTTAGAGTTTTTCCCGGCTCAATTTCTACAATCTTGCTATTATACACAAAAGTAGTGGGTATTACTTGATCAGGAATGTCTTTCAAAGGATCTTCTTCTTCTTTATTATCAAATGTTGCCTTGATCATGTGACATTGCAAATCAGATCTGATTTGTGGTTTATTAATAAAACTATTAATGATATCATCCTCTGTTTGATCTTTAAAATCAAGAGCATTTTATATAGTTAGAGGTGATCTCATATTTTACATAAGATATGATACAGGTGGTTTTCTTTTTTTTATTATTGATAGACTTGGCTAGGCTGGGGGGTACAAAGCTAAATTCTTGACATAGTTTCCCCTTGTTATTGTCATGTTTCCTTGTCGGCATCCGATATAAGCATCGGCAGTTGCCAACCAAGGTCTACCTAAGATTAATGGGTGTCCATCTAGTCAGTTCTTTGGATTGATAACCAGGAAGTCAGCAGGGTATTCCCAGGAATCTACAGATACCATTACATCTTGTAGTGTACCCTTTGGTTTGACTACCGATTGGTCAACCAATTCCAATAAGGTTGTTGTTGGTTCTAGCGATGTAATGTCAAGTTTTTGACAGGTAGTAGTTGTTAGGATACTGATTGCTGCTCCCAAATCAACTAAGGCATTTGGAAATGATTGTCCATTGATTTTCATTATCACTATAGAATTTCCTGGGTCTTCATATTTGATAGGTGTTTCCATCCCTGATAATAAGTCAGATAGAGCACCGACTATTTGGATAGTTGGATTGGTGGTTGGTCTCCTCTTTGGCTTCTTTATGTATAATTCCTTAATTTTTTTTGCATATATAGGAATGTCTTGAATAGTTTGGAGGAGAGGGATTTTTATACATAAATTTTTTAATTCTCCCAGAAGATCAAAATTAGGATGTTCTAATGGGCGTGGTATGATTAATCGTTCTGGGAATGGTGGAGAGGAAGTTGTTACTTGTTGTTGATCTTGTTGTTGAATTCCTTTTGTAATGTTTGTTCTACAAGTAAAGGATCTTCAACACGAACATCTTTGTTTCTCTCTATTTCTACTATGTGTCCAGACCTTAATTGAAGATCATTGCACTCCCTCGGTTCAGTTTCTAATTCTGGGGGTTCCATTATTTGGACAGACTGAACTGGCCTATTTTTTGGGTTTGGGTTGGGCTGGGCTGGGAGTTGCGGTCTTAATTTGGTCTGGGGATTTGTATACGGAGCTGGAAGTGTAGGTTGAGAGAGAGGGATTGTTCCAACCGACTGATTTGTAGGTATTTTCCAGTTTGACTACCAAACCTAACTCTATGAGGTAGAGGGGGACCATTGTGTTGGATAGTTATTGTTTTTCCAAAACGGTGGACAGAAAGGAAAGCTAGGACAATTATTGTGTTGGGTATTTATTGTTTTGCCAAAACAGTGGACAGAAAGGAAAGCTAGGCCAATTATTTTGATTTTTTTGATTTGGCCAAGATGTTGTAGGGAATGGCTGTTGTGACCAACTAGGGAAAGGCGGTTGATTTTTCCACATTTCACTATATTTCTAAGCATTGTATTGAGGAGGCCAAAAAGAATAAAATGGATCAATTGGCATACCTGATTGTTGTGGCTACCATTGTCGGCACTGATTAAGAAGACATACCACTTCTGATTCTTCTTCTGCCTCTTTATAAACTGCTTTTAGGCCAGGAAGCGAGGGACATCCTTCTGTAGGGTGATCTTTCGTGCAAATGGCACAGACTTTGATTACATCCAATGGAAATTATTTGTGGTTGTGTTTCTTCCTGCATCTAGAACATAATATCGCCAAATTTTGCTCTGCTTATGCTTGCTTATGTTTGGCTTGCATAATATCGAACTGCGTTGTTAGAGTCCCAAGTAAGTTTGTCTTAAAATCTTCTAGCAGGTTTCCAATATCTGCACGATTCACACCTTCATTAGAGGTCTTTTTGTCTCTTGTGATCATATCACATTCTGCTGATTTTAGCCTTGTGTTGCCCCTTGAACTCCTGATACATAAATCAATGATGTCAGCATAACTTTCTTGATATATATCACCTTTTCCCATAATATTCAATGTTTCAACCCATTGGTCTTTCATTCCCCTAATTAATGTAGTTTTCAACACATTATCAGGTAAAGGTAAGGATGCATAGGGAGATCTCTGAAGATTGTATTGAAACTATTCCACATATTCTTCCAAGGTTTCATTTGGTTTTGTTGTCATTTGGAATATTTCATATTTTAGTTCCTGAGACCTGCAATAATCTTGATATTTCTTTAAAAACGCAGCCTTCATATGATCCCAATCAGTTATGACACCCCCACCTAATACCATAAACCATCGTAAGGCTGCCCCTTTTAATGTAGAAGGGAATAGTTTTAGTTTTTAGGGATCGGTGGTATAATCATATCCCCTACATAACACATCAAATTCAAACAAAAACGCATCTGGATCTTCTGATGTTAAGCCATGAAATGTGGAAAATGTTGAAGGGGAATGGCCTTCATAGGCACATTGACTACAATATCTACTATAGGATATTGCAGCATAGAGGTTTGCTGGGGTGTCTGTTGATTCTGATTTTGGTTCTGGGCCATTTGGTCACAAATGTGGCAATATCCTTCTGGGATCTCCAAGGAATTCCTAGGCTGACTAGAAGGGATAGGAATGTCTTTGACAACACTCCCCTTGTCTGGAATAATGAGTATTCCTTGTTGTCCTACTGTTTGAGGTGATTCAGGACCTTGATTTTGAATAATTTTAACATCAATTCCCTTATCTGAACTGTTTATTGTCTGGGCTATTTCAGTAGGAGATGTTGGGTCTCCTGTTTCTCCTGTTTCCCCTTCTCCTTCATGGAGATTACTAAAGTTCCCCTCTTGAGGGAAAATTATGCAAAGATTCTCAATTTCTTAGGAATATTTCTCAATTCCCTCTGTTTGACTGTGTATCTCAGAAAAGGCTTCAGAGGGTGACTCTGTAGCCTGAAGGGAACTAGTAGGCTTTCTAGAAATAGCATTTCTAAATCCTACTCATGGCTGAGATTCAGTTCTTTTAAGGATTTCGTCAATAAAGGTTGTCCACCCAAGGGTCACCGGTCCCTTAGGTTTTTCAATTTTAGGAGGAATTTTGTTTTGCTTAGTTGGTCTATTCATTCAAGAAAACAAACCTTCATTCCTACCCAAAAAAATAAGCTTACCTACTTCTGTTGTGAATTGGGCTGTGAGAAAGTGTGTTTCTTGCCCAGTGCGCAGGTTCTTACCTTCCGTCTTTAATACCCAATTCTTCGCAAGTAGAAGAAAATCAGCTATGCATCACTCTAAAATGGCATACACTCTCCCCGGCAACGACGCCAAAATTTCAAGGCATAAAAAGGTATATTTCAAACACCTAATTAGCTTACATTAATCATCAATCCGGGAGCGACTTTTTATTTCAAGAGTGTACTCTATCTGAGGCTGCAATTAACTAAGAGAAATGTTGTGAAGATGTAGTACATAATTCCGAATGCAAGAATAAACAAATGCTTGTAAAGGAACCTAATTATAGTAACACAAATGGAAATGCTCTGAAACTTTAATTAAATCAAACTGCAAAACATCAATCAGGGATACAGTAGCAATAACTCTTTCCCTTAGAAATCGATGCAAGATAACCAATCTGGGGACTTGGAAGCGATAACCAATGTCCTCTATAGTTGGTGATCTTAAAACAATCAAGCTCGAACTACTCGCTGATAAAGATAATTGAAAGGAACTGCAAAGGCTAAAAGGAACAACAACTTGTAACTCCTACGCATACACAGCAGCTGTAACCAAACTATATGCTAAAGTAAAGCTATGAATCGGAAATAAGCAATAACTAGAAATGGAACAACAATATAATTTGAACAACAATTACAAAATTAACTAAATTCAATCTATCTCCGGCCAATACTACAGATCAATCGATCACAAAGAATCGTAAACTAAGAGAATAATAACTTAGATTCAAATATAGAATAGTAAAGCTTCATAATGATAGCAGAATAAATGAACAACAAATGTATTTCTTACAAAGAATAAAATAGCAATGCAATTCTGTATTTCAATCTAGCAACAGTCAATCAACTCTGTAATCGAAATGAACGGTAAACACAACTTCACACAACAGTAAAAAAATATTAAGAATACAAACAACAAGGTAATTCCACTAGAGCCAGGCCCTTAGCGCTAGTGAAATACTGCTAGGCTACTTCAGAAATTAAGGAATAAAGCGAAACACGTGCTTGATATTAATTGAACATAAAGTATTACAAAGGTTGTTCTCTCAAAGCCAAGAGTCAATAAACATAGTATTACAGAAGAAATGTCTGAATATAAGAACTTCTCCTGACCAACTGACTGATTGTTCATCACTAAAGGAAATTTCTCTATATGTCAAATTCTGATGGACAAGACGAGGAATAAGATGAGTTTGAACAACGATCCCTCAGGATTGAAGGATCCTAAGGGATTCACTCCCCTTCGTTTAGTTATCATCTTGTTTACTTTGACCGAGGCTGAGCTGTCCCCTGCCTCTTTTTAGCAAATTCGTTTATATCTCCTTGTCTTTGGCTGGATGTGGTTCAACGCTGATGGAGCAACAGTTACATTGATCTCAGCCTCGCCTTTGGTACAACTGTTCGCTTCATCTAATCCCTATTTTATCAACAAAAAGCATCCTTTAGTCATATTTTTACAATGAACGTAAACCTTTCCAATCCCATCATAATTCTTATAATAAATTACCTTCTCAAGGAAAAAAAGAATGTCCATAGTAAAAGAATGAGAAAATATACAGTAATTTCATACCTTTTTCACTGCCCAACAGCTGGAATGGCCTCAATCCATTTGGTGAAATAATCGATAACTGTCAAGATCCATCGATGTTGTGCTGATGATGTGGGATGGATTTCCCCTATGAAATCAAGTCCCCACTGTTGGAAAGGTGCATTTACTTGAACTAGTTTCAAAGGAAGAGGAAACAGTTTCCTTTTTCCTTGAAACACTTGACACTCATGGCAGCTCATCACTATTTTATACAAATCTGGAAATAGATTTGGCCAATAATATCCTTCTCTCAATATTTTGTTAGCTATTGTTTTCCAAAACAAATTACCAACACAATCACCTTTATGAAAGTCATGCATCACCTGCTGAGCCTCATCTTCAACCAAACAATTAGGTAGGATACCTCCTAGATCTTTCCAATAAAGAGCACTATTTAAAATATAGAATTTAACATACTTGAGTTTTAGTGATCTACCTTCGCTTCTAGACATCCCTGGAGGTGGCGAAATATGCTGAGGAACATAAACTATGTCTGAATACCATGGTGATTGGAGAAAAATATCTGAAACTGGAATAAGCGAACCATCATCCTCATCCTTTGACATTGGTGCTATGCGATTTATGTCTAGGGCACGCAAGTTTGATTGTGCCATTAGTTTTTCCAAGCCTTGTCCCTTGATTAACTTTGTGGGTTTAATCTCCAAATCGTATTCCAACATTTCTACTATCCACTTACCTCTTCTTCCCTCTGGATCAGTTTGCACCAAAACATCTTTTACTGCTGCATTAGGAACATATGCTATGGTATGTGAATGAAAAATGTACACTATGAAATCCTTTAATGCTTTTATAAGAGCAAATTCTTGTTTTTCAATGATATTATACAGCAAGGAAGCATCTTGAATGGTCCTACTGAAAAAGACAATGGGTTGTTCAATATGATCTCTCTTTTGCATCAATATCGTAGCCATGGTATGCTCCGATGCAAATGAAAATATAATGAAATATTGAGTGTAAACGGGACTAATAAAGACTGTGGCATTGGAAAAAGAAAACTTTACCAGATTAAATGACTTCATAGCATCCTCACTCCATTTGACAGTGGTGTCCTTTTTCAACATATTAGTCATTTCTCGTAAATGTTCTGCCAAATCGGGTATAAATCTGCGTAAAAGGTTCATCTTACCATTGAATGCCTGAATATCCTTTTTGTTAGATGGGAAATATATGTGTTGAATCACCTCCACTCCTGAAGGATCAATGCAGATACCGTCTTTAGAAATGATATGACCCAGAAACTTGCCCTCATCCATAGCAAAAAGACTTTTCTTCGGGTTGAGAGAAATCCCAAATTTCCTGCATCACTGAAATACAATCCTTAAGTGGTGCAGGTGCTCATCATCAAAGCCATAAAATACTGTCAAATCATCTAAAAAAACAACCAGAAAAACATCCTTCTCATTAGCAAAAGCGATGTCCATTGCTCGTTGGAAGGTAGCTCTAACATTCTTCAATCCGAATGGCATTTTGGCATACTGAAAATTTCCCCAAGGTGTTGTAAAAGCAGTTTTGTCTTGGTCTTTTTCATGCACCAAGATCTAATTATAGCCTGAGTAACCATCGAGTAGTGACATGCGCAATGCTCCAACTACTCTTTGTAGAATATTATGCATCTTCGGAAGTGGATAGTTATCCTTTAAGGATACTTTATTGAGATTCCGGAAATCTATGCACAACCTTATTTCTCCTGTATTTTTGTGTATAGGGACTAAATTCAAAATCCAATCAGAAAATCTAATTGGAACAATGATACTAGCTTTATACAATCTGTTTATCTCTTTTTCAATGGATGGAAGCAGCTTTGGGTTTATCCTTCTCATCTTCTGTCTAAATGGCTTCTGATCCAGCTTGATAGGAATAGTATGCTGAATTATATTTTTGTCATAGACCTTCAAATATAAATAATCCCACACAAACACATCAGAAAATTCAGAAAGTAATTTAACATACTAGGCTTTTACCTCTGGAGACAATGATTTTGATAACTTCACAAACTTAGGCTTGTCAGTTGTTCCAATATTTACATCCTCAACTCCTTTATCAGTAGGCACCAAGCTCAGCTTTCTTGCAACATCATTTTGATCAAAAATCTCCTCTAAAGGCATGAGACCTCTAGGAATAACATTATCTTTTTGCTGTAACACGTCCACCTTATTTTCTTCAATATTTTGTTCATCGGTGTCATAATCACCATATATGGAAGTATCTTTGAATTTTCCTTCATTCTATAAAAAAGAATTGATTTCGTTGTCATCCCAAAACACTTGCCAATACCTTACATTATCTGGAACAGCAGGCCAATGTTTGACATGAATTTCAAATTTGTTACTAGAGTTCATTGGAATCTTCAAATTTCTTGCAGTAGTGGAAAGTGAATCTGCAATAAGATTCTTCATTCGAGGTGTCAAAGTATATTCAGAAAAAATTCTCAGGATGCCTAGGACTGCATTTCTGTAGGCTCTCAATCGTGGATGCTTTGCTTGATACTCTCCCTTTACCTGTTTGATTATCAACTCTGAATCTCCATAGACAAAAGTCCTTTTTGCATTTAAATTCTTCAAAATTTCAGACCTGCAATCAAAGCTTAATAATCTTCTTCATTGTTAGAGCAGTCAAAAGCCAAATTATAAGAATATACTCTAACATTACTAGGAACTCTGTCAGGCTAGAAAACAGGGCTCTGAATCCATATTCCTATACCAGCACCATCCTTACCAATAGCTTCGTCAAAATCCATGCTCCAAAGGCCTTCCTCCTCTTCTAGATGTTGAAATTTTGTTTCTTTCTCTACCTTATCTTGATTAATCTCTTCATTTTTCTGTTGTTCACTGACCCTTTTCTACTAGTAGGTGGAAATCTCAAAAAGGCTTGCTTCTTTTTCTTTTTCTTGTTTAAGGATTTCCCTAAAATTATCTGAAATTTCTGGTACCTTATCTACTTCTACCAACTGAACCTCTTCATCATTCAAACCACAATCTGAATATAATATAAATGACTCTAAATCTATGTGGACAACATTAATTGGATGATTAACTGGCTTCTCTATGCTATTGATCATATATTTCATTTTCTTCTCCCTATATAGCTTTCTCAATTGACCGAACACGGGGATGGTAGCATAAGAGAAATCAAGTTGTATAGCTCCCTTAAGTTGTGCACCCCATGATCTAGACAAAAGCATACCAAACCGTGGTGGAACGTCAGCTACAACCACATCCATCAAAACATTCTAGGCTGGGATTTGATCTAAAGATACTACCAAGTATTTCATAAGACCAATACAATGGACCCTACAGGAGTCAAAGGAATACAGATCATGGTATTTGCAGGTAATATCAAGACCCAACTTCTCCATAATGGCTTTAGGCATCAAATTGTGAGAAGCTCTGAAATCCAACATAACATTGTGTAGAATGTATTCATGAAATCTAAGACTTAGGTAAAAGGGAGGGACTTCACTATATTCAGACTGACTTTCTATAGCAGGACCAAAAATGAGTTCAGGATTATCATCTTTGACATTTACCATATCTGACATAGAGTCTATTTGAAAAAATCTAGATACCTGATGTTTATAAGCGATGTTCTTCACCAACTCAGCTAAGGGAATGGACACCTTCAACTTAGCAATTTCATTTTCTAAATTAAAAGATGAAACTTTTTTTACCTCTTTGATGGGAAGATATTTTTTCTCCACTTGGTCCTTTTCTGCACTTGGCTGATTATTCTTCTCATTTGCAATGTTATTTGACAAGGTTACTTTGCTGGAAGACGGATCAGCAGGTTCCTTCCCTTTCCTCTGAATATTTGAAGAGTCATTCTTTGATAGCATCTCTTTCCTTTTCTGAATGGGATTGATTGGCACATCTCTGCTCCTCAAAGAATACTACTTCTGCTGTGCTGAAAAAGCGTTCATATATACGTTGATAGTAATCATAATCTTCCTCTATAACTACGTCATTGGCCAATATGAAATCATCATCTCTTCGAGTGTCTGGAACCACTGCATATTCTTCATCTTCTGTAAGAAAAATGGGTGTACCATCGGAAGTGAAAAAATGATTAGCTTCAAATACCGAATCATCATCAATATCTGTTTCCATTCCCTGAACATAATTCTGCTGCAAAGGAGTTCTGATTTGTTGTTGTTGTGTTGTTTGGTCTTGCATTTTATGTTCCCTCTGCTTGATTCAGAATTGGGGTTGTTGCTGTCCTCTGAAATTTGGATTCCTGATTGGTGCTTTAGGTCTATCTGAAATAGTCAACTGGTCAATCATCTTCTCCACTATTCAGATCAAAGTATCCATCTTAGTATCTGAAGGAGATGCTTCCTCTTTTATAGTCACTCCCTTTTCAACTCTCATCTGTGCTCTTTTAGCCAACAGATTTGCTTCTACGCTTACAGCATTTTTCTGCATATCTTCTAGTGTGGTAGGATCTCATTCTCGTAACTGATATGCCATGTCATCATCGAAACCATCTATAAATTTGAGCAAAGCTAACCCCATGGGGGGTTTGAGGTTGGCCGGAATAGCATTATATACTACATTAAACCTCACACAATAATCTTGTACACTTTCACCCACATTTCTTTTTATACTTTCATACTCAGATAAAATTTGGAGTGGGTTTTTATTTACCTCCCACCGGTCTAAGAATTGTCTATGTAGTTGCGGAGAAGTGTGGATAGAGGCTGCTGGTAAGGCTCTGAACCATTTTCAAACTTCACCTCCAAAGCTTTGGACAAACAATCTCATAGTCACATTTTCTGCCTCTACCTCATGAAGGTTAAAGAAGTCACTCATTTTATCAACATGTTGTTGCACTGTAATGCTTTGAGTGGCATCAAAAAGAGGTATTTTACTTTGGTAATCAGTAGGCATATCATTCAGATTTTGAGGTAGAACTAGGGGTGCATATCGGGCAGCCATGACTTGAGGTGGATTTACGGCAACGTTTGAACTACTAGGATTCAAGGGAGTTGTTGATGGAGAAGTAGGGGTGATAAGTTGGAGGGGAAGGGTAGGTATAAACTGAATTTGAGAATTGATTTCAGAAATTGATGGGAATTCTGATGAATTAAGGGCAACGGATGCTGATTCTGATGATTCTAAAGGCTTAGGGATATTGGTAGCAGTGATAGATGACTGAGGAGAGTTTAAGATATAATCTTCAATTGATCTGTTTTCTCTTTGAACTTTGAGATCTACAATAAACTTTGGGTCTAGAACTGTGTCATCAAGTGTTGTTTTAGATTTGGTTATGAACAGAGAAAGCTCAAAATGCTCATCAAATGGGAGATCTTCAATAAAAAGCCACTCACTGGGCCAGGAATGGGATCTGAAAATAGGTCTAGGGCTTACTGAACTTTCTTGTCTTCTGATTATTCATGTAATAAGGTTAGGAATTTCAAATATAGGAGGATGATTTGGATCAGGATTGGCCCTCATGTATTTCCTTGAAGCTGGTGTGGTCGAATTTCAAAATTTTTACTTTGCAATGTTTTATTTCAGCCTAGCAAATTCTAAAACTCATCACCCAAAGTTCAAGAATTTATATGGAAGATATACTGAGGCGATCATTATTTCATTTTATATTTTTCCCCAGTATGTTCACCACTATGTTATCACCTAGATTGACCTCAGGCCGAAGGACGGCAAGACAGGGTAACCACAAACCACACTTAACCTTGTAGCTAGCCCTACAAGGTAAGGACATGGCACTCCCCGTAAGGAATCTCAGTCAAGGATGACTGCAAAAATGATTTTAGGCTAGGTATAGTAGCTCGAAAGGGTTTCTGATAGATTTTGTTGGTGTTTGTTGGATCAAATGGAGCTCAACAGTTTAATTCTTGGAAATTAAATCAGAAATGCAGGGTATTCTATGGGGCAAGGTAGGCATGGACTTTAACACCTTCGGCTTAATGATTTGAAGTGTTTAAGACTGGTGAGGAGCTGAGGAGGGCATATGAGATGAATCCTTCTCAAACAGTAGAAAACATAAAATATTGAGTGATTTCCCAAGGCAGAGTACTGTAACAATGGATTCTACCTATCTAACTTGAAAACATTCAACATAAATCAATGGAGTGAGTGATGGCATACATAACATTTAAAAAATGATTACAAAAGAAGAAATTGTGCTAAATTTCCATACCACAGGGATCCCATAAAAAATAGCTGCAAATGTTTATTAATTTCCTGCCAAACTGGTTACAAATATGTAGAATCAAGCTCAGAGTGCCCGAGTGATTCCAACCCTTTTTTCAACCTACTAAAAAAAATTTCCATTAAATAGACATAGCCTCAGGGGGCGAAGCTGTAGAAAGAGGAGTTGTTCCACCTGCCCCCCAAACAAAGCCTGAAGATAGAGAAACCCAACAATATGCCTCTAAAAGAGAGGAAACTATATATTTGACCATCTGGAAGTATTATCTGTTACACTCATTCCGACAAATAGAAAGAAAACAAATCTGGAACACTACCCCCTCATTTATCATTGCTGTCGTTCCGTGGTTGATGCCATAATGATCTCTATATTCAGAATTGGCTCACGGCTTTGACAGAGTGCTCTTTTCCATTAACATGAAGAAAACCCATTTAAACAAAAAAAAAATCGAATGTGCCTCATTGAATGTAGAAAATCCCTTTTCCTTTGAAAGGAGCGGAAAGACTTTGGTGGGCTCGAAAATTGCAATCGTAAGTGGAAGGAGTGGAAATACTTTGGCGGAAGAAATCGCAACATGCGATGGAGTGATGAGCGATGGAGGGATGATCGATGCAATGGGAAGTGGAGCGATGGACGAGTAGCGATGAGCAATGGTGAATAGAGCGATGCGATGGAAAATAGGTCGATGTGATGAGGGAGCTATGGAGAACAGGACGATGCGATAAGGGATTTCCAAAGAAAACCCTTTTAAACTCATAAAATCGAATGTGATTCCTTTTAAATGGAGAAAAGGCCTTTTCCTTTGAAAAGAGCGGAATAGGTTGTGGGCCCAGAAATCGCAATTGCAATCGGAAAGAGGAGTGAAAATATTGGGCGGAGGAAATGCGATAATGCGATAGAGCGATGGTGGATGGATCACATCGGGGAAAGCGAGATGGGAGGATTCGGTGCTATGGGGAGTGATCGCGTGATGCGATGAAGGCGAATGTGCGAAGTTGAGCAATGGGGAATGTTGTGATCACGCGATGCGATGAAGGACTATCGCATCGGCAGAAGTCGGGAGTGTAGAGTTAGCGCTGGAGAGTGAGATGTTGCGACGCGATGGTGCGATGGCAATCGCATCGGCGATGAGACATCGCATCGGGATTGTAGGAGACTGAAATTTCAAAAGAAAAAGGGACTTTGCGGTAAAAGGGAAAAAAATCATATAAAAAGGTAAAAATTGTAAAGTTGAAGGGGCAACAGAACAATGGAAAAAAGGGGCAGAGTTTGTGCTTTTGGGTCATTTATTCATTTGGGCATATTTTCCAATCCAGAAAGTGATTTTGGGAGTGTAATGTACTGTTGGAAAGATTTTTCTGAGCTCCTTCTGATGAACATGTTTACAACATATATATATATATATATATATATATATATATATATATATATTTTTTTTTTAGTGAAGATCATGTGAAGACCACCTTTAAAACCCAGACAGAGAAAAAAGCCCCTTTGGATTTATGGAGATATCAGCTTCTGAAGTTCCACTTATTACATATGGAAACATAAAATTACATAAGAAATGATAATAAAAACAAAGTACCCTGTTTTCATCTCAAGACATGTTTTGGGATGAAAATCACATCAAGCTTAAAAGAACAACTCTTTGACTTTTCGAGATACCATGCGTTTGAGTTTATTTGGCATCCTCACGTCCTTGCTGATATTTATTGACACTTTGCTCATTAATTTGACTATGGTGGAATCCTAAAACGTAATGAGACCAACCCTATGACCTAATGAAATGAACTACAGAGTGAAAATGAATCATGACTGAAGACCATAGAGAAGAGAACCAACAAGTATTTTCATGAGGGAAAACTGATAAAGTGACCTCAACCATCAGTGAATCCATGAACTAATGGAGTGATAAAAGGTTATTGTATGAGACTCCTATGCAAATGCAAAAGAGCAGATTTTGATCACTGATGGCATTATGACAAGACTAACACTAATAGGCACCTTCTTGAAATCTATCTAAAATAATAAAATTTTAAGAAAATAACCCATCTCCATATATATATATATATATATATAATCTCATCCCTAGATATTATAAATTGTGTTAAAAAATAACATATTAATTTAATCATGGAGTTATCCATAGATAATTAATTGTTTTAATATTGAATTTATTGTTTGCACCAATGACATGAATAGTCAAATCAAATATTGAAATTTATATTTATTTGGGTAAAGTTTAATTTTTTTTTTTTTGCACTAATGCCTTCATTATAATTTTAGTAAAGGTAATATGTATATAGTCAAATAATTATTGATATTTATATTTCTTTTGCCATAGATTTTAATTTTTAAACATCATTGATTTTTGTTAAAAGTGAGTTATTTTAAATCTAAGGTGAAATCTTCATATTTACATTTAATAAATAGATAAACATAACATTGCTCATGTTAAAAGTGTGAGTTCGCTTAAATCTAATATTAAATCTTCGTATTTACATATAGTAAATAATAAATAGATAAATCTAAAATATATATTTATATACCTATTTAGTAAATAGAACCTTAGTTAATTTTTTAATGGTGTGTGAACCTTCGTTGATTGTTTAAGTGTTTTTAATAGTGGACAAAATAAGGTAAGTCTATGGAATAACTCCATTTCATGAAAATAAAAAATTGGCTATGAAATCCCATATTTGGAAAAAAATGGTTATTAAAGCCCCACAAAAACTAGCTATGAACATGTTTGCACGAAATCCAAAGATAATTTCCCCTTGAAAACTTTCTATGAATCTTATTTCCATGAAAACTAGCTATTCTTACCCCATGAAAACTTGTTAAGAACCCTGTTTCCATGAAAACTGGTTATTCTACATTTGATGAAGAGGTCCCTTCTAGTTTAGCCTATTCTCAAATCTGGATGTTTTATCCATGAAGCTGGCTCTTTAGCACAAAATTTTTCCCATTGGCGAGAGGGTTTTGGTATATTTTGATATATTTGAGACGAATTTGTGATGTGGTTAGATATTTTTAGGGCTTATGGAATTTTCTATATATTTATAACTACTTCCATGGATAGAAGAACATTGGAGAGAACTTGGAGGCTTTTGAAGAGGCATGCGACAACTAATTCACAATTGAAGACTACAACATTGGAGTTGGAATCACCGATAATTAGTTGGGTTTATATTTTTCTTATGTTCGTGTACTTTTTACTACTTGTTACAACCCTTAAAAAATAGATGCAACTCATTAGAGACAAATGATCATAATAATGAGTTTTAAAGGGAAGTGCATGCAGCTTATGTAAATTCATCAATTGTATATGCTCGTCTCCCTGCCCTAGCAAGATCTTACCCAATCAAGTTTTACATTGCAACAGAATCGTCGGCATATGTTGGACTCCCCTTGGTCTACGTGAACCATTCCCACCCCCCTTGACCTGATGAATTTGATCCTTTTTCCAAGTACCTAATGTATCTCGTATTTGTGAAATGGACGAGGGAGCAAGCATGTGTTCATTCAATGGATTTTTATTTATTTTTATAGGGGATGGACTGGCTAAAAAAAATACCATGTTCTTATCCAACCATATTTCTCGCCTATATCCATATCAGGAGAGGCAGAGGAGTCGACCGTTCATCGAGCACATCAATTCTGAACCACCTCTCTTCACTTCCAGATTGAAGCCCAGTAGCATGCACCTCCAATTTCTTTCCCTTAAAGTTTTACAAAGAAAATTAAATTGAATGCACAAATATAAAATCATTTTAAAATCCTACATTCAATTTGATATGGTAAACTATATGTTAGATCCACTCAAGGGACAAGAGATATGGGGCTCTCCGATTGTTTTTTGTTAGATAAATTAGATATTCCCAAATATAAGAAAATAACCTAGAAATTAAATACATCGATTAATGCATAAAATTAGTTCTTGAAGGAATAAAATGAAATTCCCAATGACAATATAATACTTAATTTGAGATCCTAACCAACTAGTAAGAAGGAAATATTAAGTGGATGGATTTGAAATTCTTAGTCGTAGGGAAGATTATAAAGGGTGGATTTATGCACCTAAAAACTATAGAAAATACCCAAAGGTATATTTATACACCCAAAAAATATTTAAAATATTTATTCTTGGAGAAAATATTTACGAAAGAAAATTATTAAATTTCCTGCAAAAATTTCAAAGTCAGCTTCAATTTTTCATCTCAGCTTCCATTAAGGGTTGTGACTCTTCACCAATGGAATCAACTATAAATAGGACACCAAGTTGGTATATTTAGAAGGGAAAAAAAATCTCTTAGTTTTTTCATCTTCCCTTGGATGAATGGCACAGAGTCTCAGCTCAGGCTTTTGGCACAAATCTCTTATCTTCTCTTGGTACCTATACTCTCTCCCTCTACCTACAATACTCTCTCTTGGCTACAAATATCTACCAAAATCTCGCTCTCAACTCATCTTACACCTTGGCTAAAAAATTTAGGACTTTCTCTCTTGATCAAGCATTAAAATGAATTACGTTTACATAATTATGTTTTATCTTAGTGCGCTTTAATGGTTGATGGATTTGTAATAAAAGATAAAGAGGTTATGAAGGCAATAATTGATTAAACGGGTATCAAATCTGACCATGCCCATATTATTAGTGTGTTTTAGTGTGTATTAATTATAGTAACAAGTATTAATGGTAGTAATGGGTATTAGTGTGTATTAATGAAAATTACATGCATTAGTGCTTTTAATGGTAGTTATAGGGGCTTTCAGACTGCAAGAGGCTTCTTTCATATTCCCACCAGCTTTATCTGCTCATAGTACCCCATAGTTCCTAGAAGAATACTGTTACTATGAATGGACTTTTGAAGACCGGCATCAAGAACCTTTATATAAGGAGGAAAAATGACCTGTATTCACAGATTTCTCCCATTTGCGTTCTCCACTTTTATGTTCATGAATCTTTTCAAAAGTCATCAAAATACCAATTTCTTTTTTGGGGTAACATAATACATATATGCACACATGTTTACGTATATGTGTGATTTTATACATTTTTTCTTTTATATGTTATGAAACTCTTGCTATGCTATTGTGCACAACTGGGATTTGAAGCAATGCTGGGCAATGAGAGTAAACTTCCACCTTAGCTAGGGTATGATTCTCTTTTTCTTTATTAATTGAGATAAAAATGAATGCATCGAGTCAAGCATTAAAGTGAAGGAATTAAGTCAAGAAAGATTTCAATTTATGTTTTTCAAGAACCTCTCAAGCAAGATCTCTGAGAAACCTTCTAAGATATGGTGAATGTCTAATAAGCACGGATGTGAAAATGTCGTTACCTAATAAGCATCTTGTTAAAATTAGCTCTAACCATGACCACTTCATAATATTTTAGAATACTTTCAATCCATAACAAAAATGTAAGTTAAATATAACAAGAATGCGAATGCCTAAATAAACACACTGCAAATACAAGTTCCTGATCAATATGCAGTACAATTAACCTTGAACTTGGCCATCTAATAATCTTCTATTTTAGTTCACCAGATTCAACCTAGAGATAAAACCATTCAAATAAATATTGGTTAAAACGTATGGGATCTATATCCTATTTGGTATATTAGGTCACACATGGGTAGAACAACTACAGTTGATCAGTGTTTCCATTTGCGTGCATGATGTCCCTCCTATATGATGTTGTGATGCTTGCCTTTAAAATTAAAATCCTCCTATGCGACATTGTAATGCTTTCCTTTAAAATTAGAATCCTCCTATGCAACATTATCAAGCTTTCCTTTAAAACTAGAATCAATTATAGTATATTCATCAATTCATATATGCCTATTGATGATTCCTCTATTTAGATATGCCTATTACTGTTTTCCGTCTCATTACCAACTTAAAGAAATTGTATGTGATAAACTACTTGATCAGAGGCTCAATATTTTAGCTCAAAACTGAAATTTCTCATAATTGAATGAAACTAGAGCGAAAACGACTGGCCCAGCACAAGGAATCCAACACAACTCGTTTCATTGAAAACTGAGTTTGGATGAAGGAGTTACCCAGCACAAGGAATCCAACACAACTCATTTCATTGAAAACCGAGTTTGGATGAAGGAGTTATAGTCTTCCGATGGCCGTTCAAAAAAGCAATTTTTTATAAAAAAAATTGCAAAATAGGTATAGGCTGATGACATGGCATCCCAGTGAGCATTCATGGAATCTTCCTTAGTTTTTGTCCAATGGGACTGTGACAAGTGTCACTACGAGATTCACAAGTTTGGTTTGTGAATGTGAAATTTGTCCAATGACTTCCTAAGGTTCAATCTGGGTTTACGTATTTATGTGTTGGAAAATATTTTTTTTAATTAATTAAAGATATATATATATATAGATATACATTATATTTAATTTATAATTCAAACTTTAATTAGTAATATTTATTTCCACATATTATATTATATCATAACATCTGCATATATTAACCAAATCCAAGTTCGAATATGGTATGTCATATTAAAGCTTGAAACATATGTTTCATTGGCATCTAAATTATGGTGAAAAACCTTATGATATGTCATATTGTTAGACAAGGTTTGAATGGTGGCATTTATATGCTATGGTCTTATTCACATGTGCATTTGTAATACGTTAAAATGTGGTTAAAGTTTTAATGTGGAGGCTTATATATAAGTCCGATGGTGTATATAATACATTGGTATAACGTGCAAAACAATATACATGGGTCGAGGTTAGGGTTTGACCCCATGACCTCCCACCAAAAATCATCGATGCTTTACCATTAGGCTATGGGAAAATTCATTGAAGAGATGTGCACAAAATTACTATTTGAGGCATATTACAGGATCCGACAGTGGAAGGAGGGGGCCAACCCGCCGACCAACCCTCCTCCATGTGACCCAAACAATGTGACCACATTCCAACACCTCCACTAATGCGGAATTTAAAGCACACTTATCCACCTAACTGTAGATTAACCTTAATTAATCCAATTCCCTAATTAGTAGCGGAATTAGCAGAGTTTCTATTTTCAGATATTCCACCAAAATTGTTGGCGTTAAATCCAATTTTCCAGATTTGGAGGAGAGATTGGGGGAAAGTTTGTTTTTTCCAAAACTGAGTCAATTTTAGACCAAATGTAGCTAAGAAAGAGTCATTAATGGCTAATTGGCATGCTATGAATCCATTGGAATATATTATAGAGGAAGAGGAGCTCATCCACAAAGGTTTTTGTTGCCTTGAAGAATTTTGAAGCTTAGGGACACCAAAAGGGAAGGTCATGCCTAGAGCATATCATAACCAAATTGAGTAAATAAATAGTCATTTATAATAGATTTCATCATTTTGAACTCATTGGAATAGATTCCAAGAGAATTTGATGCATGTAAACATCAATTTGAGCAAAATTGAGCTAATACAGAGGCCCAATCTATGGAGCTGGACCAAGGAGATGTAGCACGGGAGGGGTGAGCTCCTTCATCAAAAATTTGATTTAACAAATCAGTTTTTATGGTTTGCTATTATTTATGTTGCTGCTATTCAACCAAAAAAATTCATGCTTTATGCTTTCAAATTCACTCATAAAATTCAGTTTTAATTACTTCTTTGACACACATGCAACAAGGGAACCTGTACATCAAGCATAAGATCAGTAAATTATTTTTATATCTAAAAATGAAATTAGAATAGAAAACTAACATTCAAATTCAGATCAAGTTGGTATCAGAGCACAAGGTTGCTAAAGGTTATTTTCTTGATAGTTTCTTGAAGTTTTGTGAAAGTTTTATGATTGAAAATTTGTGATGCTAACAAGGTTAAACTTGCAGAAAGGTGAAGGAAAATTGTTGGTTGTGTTAGCGCTCAAATCTACCTTAGGCTGAAATAAGGTAAAACTCAAGGCTACATCAAACCACGCTCAACCTCGTAGCTAGCCCTACGAGGACAGGAGAGGGCTCTCTCCGGGTCTATCTCGGCAAAGGATCTTCAAAGGGGCTGAGATGACTTATAATGAAAAATGAATACCGATTTTAGGCTAGTAAAGAGATAGGAAAGTTTGATTTTGATTTTTTGGGTTTTTGTTGGAGAAATGGGAAAAAACAATTTTTGGGTCCGGGGATAAGGCCTAGCTTTGGTGTAATTCGAGTTGGGGCGAGGTAGGCAATACTCACCGCACGAATGAAATCTACTCCGGCGAGGTTTACACGGTCATCATGTAAATGTAGAACAAACAGACAAGCTAGTTCACGATGAAGCTGGGTTTGTGAAATCATCTCACAGTATCGAAAACATGACTGATACCGAAAACAATCCATTGCAAGCGAACATGCCTGCAATTGAGCCAAAGAAGTAGGCTCCTCCCTGAGATGCTTACCACCTTTGCCACCTTTGTGAGGCCTCCGTGGCACATTACCCTCTGCTGTGGAATCACTGTCAGACTCCTACTCATAAAATGAATCTGTCTCTGACATGGCTTTGAAAACAAGATGACTGCAATATGAATGCTGATATAGGTGTAGTGAAATCAAAGTTTCAATGTATGCTCAAAACCCAAATATGTTGCATATGTACCAAAACATCATAAGAAAACAAGTGACAGTGGTAATAGCTCTGTTTTAGTGGCATAAAAACAATCTTTGTTTTGATCACAAGAAAATTTTGATAAATGAGTAGACAGTGTAATGTATGAAACAGCGTTTGCAATACTGGCCAAGGGTTTGTCAAAGGACTGTGCTTGTCAATAGGAGACAGTGGCAATGAAACAATAGCAATGACAACATATGGTGATATTATGGCGATGGAGGATATGGATAAGTCAACATGAGACTATGTGAAAACATGAAAGGACGTGGCAGCAGTGGTAGAATGGCAAAGAAAAGGCATGAGGATGATGTACATAATGTGTCAGGGCACCACAAGCAATACAGGCATGAGCATATATATACCAATCACAAAAGTTTACAAACCCTTCACAAGACTATCATATATCTTTTAAAACCCTGAGAACTGAATTTGCTATGATCATAGGGCTTATAGATTTCTCCTCTTTCCACATCAAACTCACTAATTTCCCACTTTAAAAATACCAAAACCCTGTTCAAAAATTACTAAGCAATGTTTAAAAACCTACTTGCAAGTTGATGGAGGCGTTTGATCTTGAAATCGGACACAAAGACAAAAATTTTCGGCTCTGTCACTATATGGGTAGCGCCCCTGCCCAACGCGTAGCGTGCAGCATACGCGTAGTGCACTTGAGATTTAACACAGGCTGTGGGCGTTATGTGCATAGCGCCCCTTATATGGGTAGTGCGCCTCTTGTATGGGTAGCGCGCACCCTCAAAGCCTGTCAACAACTTTGCAAACATGTCTTCGGCCCTCCACTTCACAAATTCGAGTTCTGCCTTGAAGATTTGTGCGAATGAATGATTTTTCATGGCTTATATATGAAGAAAATATCCCATAAAATCAGATTTGATTTTAAATTTGTTTGCTAACCCACTTTTATAATGTTTTGGCACTTTTTCAATTGGTCATTTAATACAATGCTGCTCTTTGAGTTTCTCTTGCTTTTTCTGAGTTTTGGACTAATAATACTTGGTTGTTTTTGCAGGGATCCGGCATTTGGCTTTGGAAAAGATCAGAGGCTTGCTCTGAAGTTTCTTATGGTGAAATAGATACAATTATTACAAAAAATGAAATTAGACAATTTCTAGTTCCAAAATAGAGCTTTGGACTAGAAATGTCTTCAAATGCTTTTGATAATAAAAATATGAAACGAGAACTTTTTGGAACCAACCTCATGGCCTGCGGGCTTTTATGACATGTATGCAAAGGACTTGAAAACCCTAGACTCTAGGACGAAAGAATCTTTTTTAATGAAAACAATCATTAATGACCATGAATGAAATGACTATGAACTTCAGTGATTTTTGAGGAATTCTAAATAGCCCTGCAGGTACAAGCATGAGGAAACACAAGACAACCAGACCCCCTCGCCAGTCAATGGCATGCTCCTAGCGAAATGCAACGAAGTGGAACAAGCGAGACACCTAAAAATGATATGCAAAAAGTGAAATGATCTCTGAGGGAGGGTTGTAAAGACCGACTCTAACAGGTTGAAAGTCTTGAGATTAGGACCAGAAGAAGGAGAGCTGAAATAACATCATCTTTACTGAAAATTCCACTCATAGCTGCACTTGAATAACCTCAATTTTTGTCTCAAGAAGTTTAGATTGAAGAGGTACAAGCATAAGAAGTTGAGATTAAATCCATATGCATCATGTTAGGTGTCAGATGACTTCAAGGACATTCGAAGAATGGTTGAAGATGTCAAGAGAGATTTCGTTAAGGTCTGACTTTTGGTCATCTAACCTATTATTATTAGATGAACCCAAGTACACCATGTAAGACCAATTTTACCCTAAGTACAGCTTTCACCATATAAAATAACTTATTTGTTTATATTTCCCTACTCATATTTAACCCAAAATATGGAACTTAATTAAATAAATCCTTATTTATTTAATTATTCCCTAAGAATAAGTTATTTAAATCATTATTTAAATAATATTCTTAGTTAAATTTGACTAAATCATCCATAAATAATTAAATAAACCATTATTTATTTAATTATATTCCCATCATTTCCCTAAAATGATAAATAAATCATTTATTTATTTATTATTTATAAATAAAGGAATTGACCCAAGTCAAAAATCCTTTTCCCTCCAACAAATATAATAAAATATTATTAATCGAATTCTAGAACCACCCTTTAGGAATATTTTATTATATAATCAGCCCTAGACCACCCCAGTATTTTGTTATGTACAGAGGCTCTCATTCATTAGTGACCTTCATCGCATTAGATAGTCACCTTCATTGCATTAGATCACACTAGATCTACTCTTGGTCACCATTTTCCATTTTTGCTTTGTGAGCTCCCATTGAGTTCTATGTTTGTCAGGGTTTTTCTACCACAATAAGAGAGAGGAATTTTAGATCTGAAACGCTGAGGACTTTCAAGAACCCATCCCATTGAGGAGAACCGAAAAACACCTTTCTTGTTTTCCTCTCAGGTGCCCCATTCTTTAATATAATACAAATCATTCTTTTAAACACTTTGTTCTTGTCTTGTCTATTGGATGCATGGAGCCATATTATATTTTATCTGCTTAATGTCTTTTTGTGCTTAGATTTAAAGTTGTGCAGCAGACTTAAAGATATTTTTCAGCCATAATAGATGTTAGGGCTATTTGTTATGAATAACTAAAGTGATCTTTTACGACGAAAGATTCATACTAACAATTGGCGACTTCACGCGAGTTTTATTTTACGACCGCTGTCGTTTTATCTATTCCTACATATCCAGCTATTTCAGACCCTAGGGTTTCTCTTCCATTTCCTGTTTTTCCTATTTTTATGGTGCTTTCCACCTCTAAAACCCTCAAACAGTAAAATTTTTAACTTATGTGTGTTTCTGGCGTTATTGCGTAGGTGACAGACATCAGCCGCAGCTGAGACGAAATTTTTTTCTGAAATTTGCCGCTGAAAGAGCCGGATCTGCAGGTTGCACTTATCGGCCCAAAAAGTGCGACCTGAGCTTGAGGACGCACTTTTCTGCCCCAAACCTGCAACCTAGACTGACAACAGGTTAGAACCTGCGACCTGCACTTTTTCTGCAAATGTTTCCGCACTTTTTCTGGGTTTGTCTGAAGCTTCTGCCAGGGTTTTCCAGCCTCCGTCTCTACCCATTTAGACCTGTTTCTGATCTGCTTCACTCAACTAAGAGGGACTCTTGCCCCTTAGGGCTCTAGTACCCTCCAATTTTTGTGGGAGAGTCTTTGCTGTTTCAGAAGTCTGAATTTTTAGAGTTTCAGCCTTATTTTTCTCAGATCTGATACCTCCTTTTCAGATCCCTTTAGATCAGCTCTTCTCCCTCTCAAATCACCTCATATCATTTTGTTTGGGTTCATTTCCACGACCACCGCCTTGTCTCTTCTATTTTTAGTTGATCTCCTCCTTTTTTAGCAGCAACCTTGCCTTTTCCTATTTGTTGTTCTTTGCACCACTTTTCAGCAGATTTCTCCTTTAGATCCCAGTCCCTCCGACATTAGATCTATTGGCCTCCTTTTTGCCTGCTTGGCTTAGTTTTTCCCTCTTATCGACTAGTTTTGAGAGACCTGCCTTCTTCGGTTAAATTGATGCATTAGTAGCTGTTAATTTTATGTTCTTTTCATTTTATTTCCTGTAGATTTATTTTCAGTTACACATCACACTTTTTCTTTTACTCTCAAAACATCTGGGTTTAAACAATTAAAATTAAGGCACGCCACACACTGACCCTATGTGAAGAAAAGCCTGGTTAACACCATCTGGAGAAGACTTTAAAATCAATTTTCACTGCACCTCTCCACCCTTGACCTCACTTGTTTTTATCCCTCCCTGCCCTTGTCGGTTTTTCTTCTTCCCGTCATCATTACGCCCCCAAGGCGCTTCTCCTAGAGACTTCTTGGCCTTCACCCTCAGTTTCCACTCGGTCGACTTCCTCCTTCCCGTCACCCTCGAGTAAGTCCTCCCTTGAGTCCGCACTCCGACTCTTCTTTTGATTTTTCGGGTTCTCCCACTACTTCTGGTTCTCCCTCTTTTACCTTCACCATGTCTAGTTCAGCACCTAGCCCTAACCCCAGTTCTACCACTGGGTCCATTCGAGTGGAACCACTATGGGACCTACCTCGACTGCCCCATTATTCCCTTATATGGCCGGCGTCAGTCTCCCTGATTTGAATTAGCTGATTAATGATCCTATTCGCCACGATGCTAGTTGGCCTACTATGCCAACCAATCTCCCCTATGACATTCCCAAGTTTGAAGGCCTTGCTAGTGAAGATCCCTCTAACCATATCCGATCTTTCCACATGTGGTGTTCCTCCAATTCCATCACCGATGACTCCATCCGTCTTCGTTTGTTCCAGCGCACGCTTACCGGCGAAGCTTCCAAATGGTATGTTGATCAAGCCACCTATTTCCATACCACCTTTGCGACCATTTCCCAAGCCTTTTTATCCTATTTCCAGCTCCCTCTCCGATACGACACTGGCACTGAACTCTTAACTTCTTTCCATCAATCCTCTTCAACCCACCTTTCTGCTCATGTCCAGGAATGGCGGTGAAGACGGAGCTTGTGTCGCACTCCCCCCTTTGAAGATCGGGTTTACATCGACTGGTTTTTTTGCTCTCTCTTACCTCCCATTGGCAAAGATGTCGCATCCCATTTTCCCCAAACTGAGGAAGCTACCCTCCAAATAGCCTTGAAATATGACCTTATCTACGCCCAATCTGGTTATGTTTATACCGTCCTTCCTGAACTTCCCAAGCCGGGTGGCCCTAATTCCTCGGGGGCATCTCACTCTGCCGATGGTATAGTTGGAGCCCTATCACATACCTCTGCCCAACCTCTTCCGGCCCATGGTTTCCCTCCAGGGGCCAGCCTCTCCGGCACTTTTTCCCCTCCAGGTAGCATGTATTCAGGATGCGGCATGCCTCCTCCTTTTTCCCACCCTCCTGCTTACCTCACTGCTACCCACCCTACCTCTTATCTATATCCACAGCCTGGTGTTCCAGCCCCTCCAGCATTTGGACCTCCCACTCCCTTGCCTTTTCCACCCATGCAACCCCACTTACTACCCCCTCCAAGGCAAGTCTTTGCATAGCAGGGGGCACCTAATTCTCTTCCTTCTCAAAGAAAGAGGAAAGGCAATCAATCTGCCCCTTGTACTCGTGGACCCAATCCTTCAAGTATTGATCCTCACACTGCTACCCAGCCATAGGGTTCTCAGCCCAAGCCAAACAGGCCACTTCGCACCAATAAGCCCTGTTCGTGTTGTGGTGTTTATGGTCATTACACTCACGATTGTCCCTTATTACCACAAATGCGGCAGATGTGGGATTCTTAGGCCACTGTGCGGGGACAAAATTCCTCCCCTACTGTCCCTCCTACCCCAGCTCCTTCTCAACCCACTGTGTTTACTGATCCTTTCCCTCAACAAGGATTTGTGGCCACTCAAACCACTCAACCTTCCCCTTCTGGTTCCTCTGATTACCAGATTCTCGTGATTTTTCCCCATTCATTATTCACCTTCATTGCATTAGATCACACTAGATCTATTCTTTGTCACCATTTTCCATTTTTGCTTTGTGAGCTCCCATTGATTTCTATGTTTGTCAGGGTTTTCTACCACAATAAGAGAGAGGAATTTTAGATCTGAAATGCTGAGGACTTTCAAGAACCCATCCCATTGAGGAGAACCGGAAAACACCTTTCTTGTTTTCCTCTTAGGTTCCCCATTCTTTAATATAATACAAATCATTCTTTTAAACACTTTGTTCTTGTCTTGTCTATTGGATGCATGGAGCCATATTATATTTTATCTGCTTAATGTCTTTTTGTGCTTAGATCTGAATTTGTGGAGCAGACTTAAAGATATTTTGCAGCCATAATCGATGTTAGGGCTGTTTTTTATGCGTAGCTAAAGTGATCTTTTACGACGAAATATTCATACTAACAATTGGCGACTCCACTGGGGATCGAACCCAAAATCTCTAGTTTAGTCCTAGCTGAACTCATTTCTGATTTTCCTACCAGGATGCAAGATACTCCAATTAATGATGCTCTTCCCAATGAACATTTGTTTGCCATCACCACCGACGATCCTTGGTACGGTGACATCCTTACTTACTTGCGAACCCAAAATTTCTCCCTTCATATTGATCGTGCCACTCGACGATTTATCACCTTCACTGAAAATTCCACTCATAGCTGCACTTGAATAACCTCAAGTTTTGTCTCAAGAAGTTTAGATTGAAGAGCTACAAGCATACGAAGTTGAGATTAAATCCATATGCATCATGTTAGGTGCTGGACAGACTCAAGGACATTCAGAAGAGGAAGATGTCAAGAGATATTTCAAAGACATAAAGAGGACAATTAATGTTATGTTTGATGTATTTACTGCTGCGATGGTAGGAGAAGGTTCTAAGCCTCCATATGGAGAGGGAGATTCATATGGTAAGAAGGATGAAGAGAGGAGTTTAAAGGTAAGTGGAGGAAATACACCTCAATATCCACCATCTTCATCATCCTCATCATCACCATCAACATCATCTTCCACTTCCACCACAAATACCACTCACACTCACTCAAAATCCACAAAAGGAAAGATTCAATTTCTCAAATTGGACATTAAGTATGAACTAATTATGTACAATGGTGAGGTAAATGCAGAGAGGCTTGAAAATTGGATACGTCAATTGGAGGTGTATTGCAAAATTTAGAACTTTCATGAAGATGACATAAATATCTAGTTCGCTTCATTAAGGATAGAAGGAGTAGCACTATTTTGGTGCGAAGAAAAAACTCAAGAGGAAATGTGAATCCATGGTAAGATATCCATTTCTTGGGTTGATTTTATTTATTCCATTAAAAGATAGTTTTATCCATTAGCCTATATGAAAAATGGTATTATGAGTTGGAAAAATTTTAAGTAGCTCAATGGTCAAACAGTTCAAGAATATACCCAGGAGTTTAGGAAAAGGGCTTTGTTGTTAGGAATAAACTTGAATTCCCAAGATACACTCTTGAAATACATTGGCGGTTTGCATTCCTATTTGAAATATACTATCCTTATGTTTAACCCAAGAAATTTATATGAAGTTTGTGTACAAGCCACACACTTGGAGGCAAGGGGGAAACAAAACATAGATAAGAAGAGTGAAAGTGAGGGTAAAGGAAAATGAAATTTTTATGGAAGAGGAAAATAAAATAGCTCTGTAAAAAGAGAGAAGGAAAAACTCACATGCAAAAATTATTCAAAGAGTGGCCATGATGAAGACCATTTTTGAAAACTTCATCGAGAATTGAAACCAAATAGACTGAAAGCCAAAGAGAAGGGAAAAATTGTTTCTATAGTTGAACATGATTTAGGGTAAGATTCAAGAGATGAGACAAATATTAGAGCCATGGGTTTGAAAAGTAAACATGTTGCAAGCACTAGTACTTCAAAATTTTCAAATAATAGTCATGATGAAGATACAAGAATAGAACATTTCCATATTAGAGTTGTCTCTAAACATACCAATATTGATACACTCTTTGATAGTGGGCCACAAGCTAGCTGGATTTCCAAAGATTTGGTTAAGAAGCTAGGTCTTGAAACTATTAGACATCCAAGACCATATCCTTTGGGTTGGATATGAAAGAATGAAAACTTGCAGGTTACAAGGAAGTGCTTACTAAGATTCGCCATCAACTCAATTTTTCTTGATGAAGTTGAGCTTGATGTGGTGCCGCTTGAGATATCAGGTATTGTATTGGGAATTCCTTAACTATATGATAGGAAAGCAATATTTCATCACCATGAGAACAAGTATCACTTGTTTAAGGATGGTTTTGAGTACATAATTAGAGCGCATAAGAAGAATACATGTTTGTCTCTTATGCATGCATGTGAAATGAAGAGGATAGTGAATGCAAGTGAGAACTTGACACTATTAATGATTAAACAAAGAGATGTATTGAATCACACTTTTCAAAAATATGCTTATGCTTGTAATAAGTTGTTTTAGGATGTTAAAATGTTTCCTTTGAAACAAGGTGAATAAGATGTAAAACATTTGCAACAATCAACATTAGTGTTGAGCAGTGTTGGAAACAAGATGTTGTTGCAAGACAGTGAAAAGGTCAAGGAGAAGGTGACAAATATTCTTGGAAAAGAAGGAATGGGTTCCACAAATGTTGGTATATGGTTTCCAAAGGGTACATGGAAATTGCGAAGATACTTGGTCAAGATTTGACGCAATTACAAAGAAAGAACAACTAAAAATCGCCATGGTGGCAGTGCGTAAGGTGAGAAAGTTTTTAAGTTTCCTTTGATTGTTGGGTAACATAGAAAAAAGATGGTTTCCACAAGAATATATTTCTTTTCTGCAAATTCAAAAATATGGCAGTATGATGGTGTCAATGATAGCAAGAGAAGGTCGCAAGAATCAAGGAAAAAGTTGACTTTTTATGAAAAGCTCGAAATGATGAAATTGGGAAAATTTCAGTGGATAGAGACTCGAAGGGTGAAGGAACAATACCCTCATCCACATGATCAGTAATCAGAGAGATTCTGGGGTCTAAAAGGCTTCTAGTGGGGAGGAATGATCAGAGGCTCAGTATTTTAGCTAAAAAATGAAGGTTCTCAGAATTTAATGAAATTATAACGACATCTATTGGTGCTTTGCATAGAATCAAACACAACTAGTTTCATTGAAAACCGAGTTCTGATGAAGGAGTTAAGGTCTGTTGATCACCGTTCAGAACAAGCAATTTTTTATAAAAAAAAATTGCAGAACATGTATAGGCTAATGGCATGGCAGCCCAGTAAGCATTCTGGGAATATTCTTCAGTTTTTGTCCAATAGGACTATGACAAGTGTCACTGCGAGATACACTAGTTTGGTTTGTGAAGGTGAAATTTGTCCAATGATCTCCTAAGGTTGAATTTGGGTTTGTGTATTTATGTGCTAGAATTATTATTTTTTTAATTAATTAAAGTTAGATTAATTTATATATATATTAATTTATATGGTTTTCTTTTAAATCATATATATATATAGATAATTTATTATTCAAAATTTAATTAATAATATTTATTTCCACATATTATATTATAACCTAAATTCCACATATCCAAGTTCGAATATGGTATGGCATATTAAAGTTTAAAATGTATTTTTCATTGGCATCTAAATTATGGTGAAAAACCTTATGATATGGCATATCATTAAACAAGGTTCGAATGGTGGCATTTATATGTGATGGTCTTATTCACATGTGCATTGGTAACACATTAAAATGTGGTTAAATTTTTAATAATGAGGCTTATATATAAGTCCAATGATGTATATAATACATTGGTATAACGTGAAAAATGATATATTGGGGCCAAGGTCGGGGTTCGACCCTGTGACCTCCCCCCAACAATCCTCAATGCTTTACCATTAGGCCATGGGCAAATTCATTGAAGAGCTACACGCAGAATTAATATTTGAGGTGTATTGTAGGATTTGACAGTGGAAGGAGGGGGCAAGCCCGTGAGGCAACCCTCGTCCATGTGACCCAAAAAATGTGACCACGTTCCAACACCTCCATTAATGTGGAATTTAAAGCATGCATATACAGATAACTATAGATTTACCTTAATTAATCCAGTCCTTAATTAGCGGCATAATTAGCAGAGTTTCTATTTTCGGAGATTCCACCAAAATTGTCAGAGTTAACTCCAATTTTCCAGATTTGGAGGAGACATTGGGGGGAAGTTTGTTTTTTCCATAACTGAGTCAATTTTTGACCAAATTGAGTTGAGAAAGAGTTATTCTCTTCTAATTTGCATGCTAGGAAAACATTTGGATAGGTTACATAGGTAGAGGATCTCATCTACAAAGGTTTTTGTTGCCTTGAATAATTTTGAAGATGAGGGCCACCAGGATGGAAGGCCATGCCTAGAGCATATGGTAACCAAATTGAGTAAATAAATAGTCATTTATGATAGATTAGACATTTTGAGCTCATTGGAATAGGTTCCAAGAGAATTTGATGCAAGTAAATATAAATTTGAGCACAATTGAGCTAATATAGAGGCCCAAGGTATGGAGATGGACCAAGGAGATGTATCCCAAGAGGGGTGAAATTCTTCATCAAAACTCTGTATTAATGGATCAGTTGTTATGGTTTTTTGTTATTTATGTTGCTTTTGTTCATCCATTTAAATTCATGCTTTATGCTTTCAAATTCACTCATAAAATTCAGTTTCAATTACCTCTTTGACACACATATGCAACAAGGGAACTTGTACATCAAGCATAAGGTCAGTAAATAATTTTTATATTTGGAAATTAAATTAGTACATCAAAACTAACATTCAAATTCAGATCACTACTTGAGTTCTTTATAATCTTCTTTTTCTAATGAATTGGATTCAGCCTCACGATTTTGTCCATAAGTGAACATTGGACTTTTGTTGGTCATGGTTTTTCATATCCTAACTTTGTTTTATATTCAAACATTTAGTTTATTGTCTCTGCATTTAAATATTTACATTAATTATGCACATCATGATCATTAGGTCACAATTTTTCATCTAATTTCTAGAATCCATTTCATCCTCTTAAATTTCATATTCATATATATTCTTTCGGGCGGGTTGGAATGACTAGTGGAATTGGGTTGATCAAACACACCAACCAAAAACTATAAGAAATTGACACTAAAAATACTTCATGGAGCTTAATGAAACTCCATTATTCTTGAGATTGTTTATTTCATTTGTGTCCTACATGTGTGTCATATGCATATGTTGTATAGAATCCATGAAATTCTGCAACTTCTAATATGAATAATATGAAAACTATTTTATTTTCATATAGAAACAAAATTTCTCTGCTCGATTTGCAGTGGAATAGGAACAAAAATAAATACATAGTCACATAGTTCAACAACACAAATTTTCTAGGGAAACCAATTGGGAAGCCCTCTTCTTGCTTGAGAATTTTATTGATAGGAAATTTGGAGCAATGGATTTCTTACAATACAACTGCTTCTCAATAGAAACCAATATGATTTCTCTTCTAGAACTAAGCTTGAAACGACTGCAAGTAACCTTGATTTTTTTCCCTGAACTCTTGCGCACTTCTGGAGGCCTATTATTGTACTTGAAAATCCATATTTTCTATCACAATAGGTGCTCCTATTAAATATGGACACTCCCTATTTCCTAGCGCATTCCTTGCAAGAACTCATCTCCATCAATAATTCACACAAGCTCCTCTTTGCAGCCTTCTCTCACAAGCTCACACACAAACTACTGCATACAATTGTGATTACATTTGTGCCTTCGCTCCTTTTAAATCAATTCAAATGGCTAAATTTATCAAGTTTCTAAACGGGGAAAGATGTTTTTCTGATTGATTGAGTTAATTGAGTTAAATAATCGTGAAACTCATTCCATCTTAGTTCTAGAACTTGAGACTCAAAAACTCATCCTTTTCCTCAATTAAATTTCATTAGAAGACCAATAAATCAGCCTTCCAATTCAATGCATTAGTTAACTACTTAATAGCTCATCCTAATTTTTAGGAACTCAGCCTAATTTTTAAAAATTGTCCTAATTATAGGGAATTATCCTAAATATTAGGAATTCTTCTTAACTTATAGGAATTAGCTCCTAACTTATATGAATTAATTCCTAACATATAGGAATTTGAGCATTCTAAGGAAGAACTCATTGATGTCCCTCTTATTAAGGCACAAATGAAGGAACATTTCTCACTACTATTTTCAACACTCCCTCTTAGTGAGGAAGGTGTTTCTGGAAGAACCTCCTCCACTTGGATTTTTCTCCAAAACTACAATGTTCTCTGCTGCTGCAACTTCTCCCTTTGAACTATAATACTTCCCTGCTTTATTTTACAGAGCCTGATCTGAAAAAATTTTCTTTCCCACCAAGTTCTGTGAGTCCATAACTTTAGTTATAAGTTCCATGTAACTTGTGTACCTATGTGACCTACTTCCTCTAGCTGGAAGTGACCCTGGAAGATTCAATATTATAATCTCCCTTACCAAAATCCTTGGCCCACTTGGCTCGAACTCTCCCTATATTTGGATTCATCGATTGAGTGGATTCCTCCATGGGTTGTGCTCCTCATCATCTTGGTGGTCAACCCAACTACCAGCTATCTTAGACTCAAACTAATATATTGGTTGAGGCTTCATCTTGAGAGGTATATCCTGCTTTCGCTCAACCATCATTTCTCTTAGCTCTCCCTACGTTGCTCATCAAGGCTACACCCGTGTATTATAGAAAATTCCCTCTCTATATGTGGAACATCAAAGTGTATTTATATTTTTTCACAGTTCTAACCATGTTGAATCTGACCTAGGTTTTGCAACTAATGCTAACACTAATTTAGAAGAGTATAGTTTGAGTTGGCTTAGATTTGTCAGTATTTCCTACGAATTTATCTTGAAAATCACCATTTTCCAGAGTATTTGTAGAGTCTGAGTTGATTTGGAAACCATTGATGCTTGTGTATTTCTTTTAGAAAATTCATTTGGAATTCTATATTCTTAACTTCCTTCATTAGAATGGATTGATGAATATCTCTGGATTTTTGTGTGATTCTTGTTCACATTGACTTGGTTTTTCCATTGATGCTTGGTTTTGTATATTATTTTTTAAATGATATCTTATTCTAATTGAATTGATCCCCTAAGTGTGTAAAATTCCTTGAATGGAAAACCACAAAGATCCATTTATCCAACCTACAAAAACAAATGTACTATTCTCATATCGTTATGAACTGTGTGTTTTTCTAAGTTGTTGCAACAAGGCTTCCTATTGTGTCAAAGTATTTCAGGTACTATTTCCTTTGTATGTGGTTCCAACCTCTATAATCATGCTATTTTATAGTAAAATCTTCGTTAGTGGCCCCACATGCCCCATCCTCACCATATTATTGTGACCTTAATTCAGAAACTCATAGAAAATTCAAGTTAAAAACTTGCTTGAAATATTGCAAATATGTCTTCTTCTTAAAAAAACTTGAAACCTTGCCAATAAGTATACCACTTGAAAAAAATAGAAACCTTGCCAAATTTAATGTTTCCTACTATTTTAAAATATTTTTAATATATTATTATCTAATATGTTAAATTTGGCAATATATTTACGGAAGTTGATACTAGCACATTGCAAAACTTTACAAAGGAAGAAACCAGAAGTTGCCATTTATTATATTGTAAGAAATTGTTAAAACAAAAGATGCTTGACTCTTGAGATTGCAGAAAAGAACATAAAAAATTAGGTGGAGAAACTTTCCCTAATCCAACTTTAGAAGGTAATGTCAATTCTACGTATTGTAACAAAAGGAATTTGGGATGGACTGTCAAACTACAATGGTAATTAGAATTAGTTTGATGACAAATTATAATTAGACTGATGTAAATTATTCCCCATTTTCTTAATGTAGGATTCTGAAGAGCACTAGCCATATTCTCTTCTGCAATGAAGTATTGTGTCTTGAAATATCGGAGATACTTCCATTGAGACTGTTAGCCACCTATAAAAATTTGTCATATCAAATGGTGGCTAAATTTTTTTTCTTATAGCCTTCAAGAAACAATTTCATATCCAAAATTGTGAGTTCTTGAAGTATTCTGATGATAATTACCCTTTGATTTACTCTTGACTATTGTTTCCCTCATTTACCCTGAAAAATATGTTGTTTTTCTGAAGAAAAAGACTGCCAAAAATCCCATTTTCCCCTTCATTTTTACCTTTCTTTCACTCATGATTAACCTCCATTTTTATCCCCTTTTCCTCATAAAAATCCTCCTTTTTCCTATTTTACTCCATTTCCCTTCATAGAACCCCTTTGATTAGGTTTAAAACTCCTTTTTAAACCTTATAAAAACCCCCAAAATCCTTTGAAAATCCTTAAAAAATCATAAAAAACCCAGTTTCACATTATAGGCCTAAGCCCCTTTTGGCTAAGCCCTAAACCACTTCCCCACCAGGTGACCTGGCGTCGGAACCAAGCATTAAGGCCCTAACCTCTTATCGCAATCAGAGCGTTCATGTGAAACGCATTTCTTTTGTTACATTAAAAAGCTCCGATGTGATTGATATTTGGCCCTAGCCCTAGCCCCTTTATTTCCGCATAAAACCATCGTTAAAACCAAGAGTTTGGGCCCGATCGCACAATCACAATCGGGCGTTCCATTGAGTTTTGTTACCTCTCGGTTTTTAAATCCCCGATTGCGATTAAACCTTTTGTATATAAAAACCCTTCCCCGATACAAACTTTCATTTGTATTTCGTTAAAAAACCCATTTTTCCTATGTTAAAATAAAACCTGACAGTTCTTTGCTTGATAAATTATCAACCATTGATCTAAGATCGATCAACGATAGTTGGTGAATCGCATTAGAGTTTTTTTCGTTGAACATATTTAAAATAGTTATTGCCTCCTCCGATTGGCCACCTTGCGATGGTTTCCCATCTGTAGATATTCCCTGCCAAATCAAAATCCGACGGCCCACATTGCTTTGTTCCAAAGACCGCATACCCACCTTCGGCATTCATAAGTGAATCTCCGCAGTTGATCTGGTTCTAAGATCAATGGTCCTAGTTCAATCGCATCGCAAAAAACATTGCGCCTTTTCCTCTCTCCTCCTCCGATTGTGATCATTGCGATTCAATTTGGACAACTGAATCCACAAAAACCGATGGTCCAGATTAATCACCCTCTGCTATGTCCTTCCGACATTAAAACTGCCGAATGAATCTCCACCATTGATCTCTTTAAGATCTAATGGCTCATGCTTAATCACATCGGCGCGTCCCCTTTGTGTTTCCCCTTGATTTGCGACCTTGCGATTAGATCTAGGCCGTCCATTTCTTAGATCCAATGGTCCAAATCTAACTTCAATTCCTTTGTTATTTCTTAAATCCCAACAGTAAAATCTCTTCGGCAAAGATCCACCATTGATCTTTGTAGATCAATGGCCCACGTTGTTCCTGATCTCCGCTCAACCCCTTGCCTTGTATTCTTTTCGTTTCCTGAAATTAAATATGGACCATCCATTCTTCTAATCCAACGGTCCAGATTAAACATGATAGGCCCAACTCCTTTGGGACCTATCTCTCCATCAGCAAATCCTGACCGTTCATTCTTATGATATGACGTTCGAGATTAAAACCACCCTGACCCGGCCCATTGTCCTCCGCCTGCGCATCTTGTCTTATCATGCTCTCATCTCTACCGTTGGATCTGCTCGCCCTTCATCCAACGGCCAAGGACCCATATCCCGTAAATCTGAGTCTGACAGTTAATTCCTAAAAATTACACGATATGGGTGGTTTTTTAAGGACACGTGGTGGGCAGCGAGTCATATCGCATTTTTTATGAAGATTTTGGAAACCGCTTAAGAGCAGCGCGACACCAGCGGTTTCTTCGGCCCAAACCACTTTTCCCCATCATATCATATTTTAATCTCCATCATTCATCACATTCATCCAACGGCCCAGATTTCATCAGACCATTAAACTATCGCCCTCCACCTTTCTTCAAAAGGATTTCATTGTGAAATCTCCATTGTTCATCATTTCAGATCAACGGATCTTGTTTTATCCCACATCCAAACTTCGTTTATGCCTTTTTCGCTGCCGATTAAGGTTTTCGACCCATTTACTTTGTATATTTCCTCCATTTTCATTATAATATGACCCCTTCGTATTATAAAACCCAGATTAATCTCGACCGTTGATCAATATGCATCTACAGCCCAGACTTAATCCTTCCTTCACCCCTCCAACCACCTCTCCTTTTAACCTCTGCAGGCAATCCTCGTCCTTGAATTCTTTCATCCAACAGTCACGAAACTAACCTAAACTCCAAAGCAGTCTAAACCCATCCCCACAGGATTTTTCTTAATTTTTCTTTGTTTGTGCAGGTTTTAAAGGTTTTTCAGTTGTTTCTCAAAAGAAATCAAAGGCCGAGATGATGATCCCCCAGGCCTTTATTCGTGAAGGAGATCACACTGAATAATTCCATATCATGTTTCATCAGTGCCTCATGAGCATTGATGCCATTATAAAACCTTTGTAACACCTGCACATCAGCAAGACACAACAAAACTTAATCAAGCAAGGAGTATCAATGTTAAAGGATTTAGTCACAACAGAGATGAAGAATTGAAGATTGTTTACGCAGTTTTGAGGGATTAAGGCCTAAATCGACTATCTAGAAACCTAATCCACTCAATTAAATATAGTTTTAAGAACAAAAGATAGAAATTAGGCTTAATAAAGCCTAACACACAGAATTAAATAAAATTAACAGTGTTTTAAAGAAAAACAATAATATCTATCAGTCTGAGAAGCCTCCACTGCCAAATCAGAGGCTAAATGAATCCTCTCAGCTACCAAAAGCCACCTGCAACCTCAAAGCATTCGTAATAAGGCCTAGTTATCGCCAAAATAGAATATATTAGCATAAAGACAGCTGAACATTTAATTCAACCAAAGGAACTTATTGTAAACTGTCAGCAGAGTTATTACAAAGATAACAAGGAGCCTTGAAGTCAACAAAATCTTCCCAGCAAGCTTAATATTTAATGTAAACCAATTAATACAGAGGAAATATCAGAAATTTTCTCCATTGAGCCCCTCAAAGGCTGAGAAGCATTAAACTATATTAATTGAACCTAGAAGATCCTTTATCCCATCCCACCTCCTCATTTCTTCTATAAATACTTCTGTAGAAGATGAGATAATGTTGGTCACTGCATATCTGATTGCCTGTAAATATTTTTCTAAAGCTGCTATAAGCTCTCTTTTTAATTGAAGATACCTAAGTTGAGATGAGAAGTTTGAAGCTATAGAGAACCACTGGACTTGAAGATTGTAACTAGTTTGAAGTATCAAATACAAGCTGATTTATGGGATCCTGGTCTATGTAAACGGTGATGTTTTTCTTATTCTAAATTTTTATTTTATTTTTGTTTCCATTCTGTCCATCTTCTCTGATAAAGAACAACAATTATAGAGTTAGGATTTACTATCAAAGTACCCTTCTCTTAATGATAAGCTTTGTATGTATGTTTTCTTCCAATTGTGTTGTTTAAGAATGATTTAATACAGTCCAAGAAGTCGAGATGTTGGCATTCCCTTATCTTACTGTCTAGACTTTAAACATTATTCTTGAATGTTATTTTCAGTGTCTGCTAAGTAAAGTTGAACTAGGGAAGTCTATGGTTAGCCCTGTCCTCTAGTTTTACCTCAAAAGGTTGTCTGAAAGTTTCCCTAAGCGTATGTTGAAAGCAGGCTAGGTTCAAATTCCTTACCTGATCTTAGACTATTCTTTGTTATCTTAATTGTTGTCTTAAAAATTTTACTAAGTAAAGTAGAGCTAGGGAAGTCTATGGTGAGCCCTGTCCTCTAGTTTCTTCTCCAACAGTTACTTTGAAAATTTTCCCTTTGAATATGCTGAAAGCAGGATAGGTTCATAGTCCTTAGTTGATCTTAAGCTATTCTTTTTGTGTTTTAAATTTTTTCTATTGAAAATGCATCAAAATCAGGCTAGTTTCGAATTACTTACCTAACCTTAGATTACTTTTATGTCTTTCTTAAGTGTATGCAAAAATCATGATTGTTTCAAAGTACTTACATGATCTTAGGCTGCTCTTTGTTCTTCATTTGTTTTATTCCCCTTCTTATTGTTTCATTTCATTCCATTAAATCAACTTAAAGAGATCCTTAGACATAGATGACTTGCCCCATGGACCACTCTTGAACCTTGTTGTTTCAATTAAATCCTACTATGACTCCATAGCCTAATGGATTGAAGTTGTTTCTTGCCTATCTTCTTAGTTGAATCAATTTTTCACTTTCATTCACCTTCACCCTTCAGTTAGACTTCCTTCACCTTCACATATCTTTTCCCAACCAAAACAAACAAAAACCTTGTTCTTCATAACTAGCCTAATATCACATTTTCAAGCCTTAAAGATAAATCAATATTTGCACTTGTAGAGAGATCCCTCTCTGGATTCAGGAGGGATAGATCCTAGAATTCAAAAGTGGTTCCAATGTCCTCTCTGCAGTTTTAGTCTCACCAATCTGCTGAAATTACGGGGAGCTAACATTTCTGGCGACTCCGCTGGGGAGTTCTGAGTGAAATTACACCTATAAATGCTTAAGGACCTCAGGAAAACACTTGATTCAAGAAAATTTGGTATATTATCCAGTTGAGCCACTAGGCATAACATTTCTGGCGACTCCGCTGGGGAGTTCTAAGTAAAATTACACCTATACATGCTTAAAGACCTCAGGAAAACACTTGATTCAAGAACATTTGGTATATTATCCAGTTGAGCCACTAGGCATAACATTTATGGAGACTCCACTGGGGAGTTCTGAGTGAAATTACACCTATACATGCTTAAGGACCTTAGGAAAACACTTGATTCAAGAACATTTGGTACATTAGCCAGTTGAGCCACCAGGCATAACATTTCCGGCGACTCCATTGGGGATTTCTGAGTTCACAGTTTCCTAGCAAGATCTTATAGACTCATTAGTCTTCCAAACAACCATAAAAAACTCAGAAAAAATAGAAAACATTTTAGATTTGCATATGGTGGTGGACCATAAAACATTTTACCTCCAAAATAGCTAAAAACTTCCACCTAGTGACTCCACTGGCCTCCAGTAGGCCTATGACCCTTCTAGTCCTTGTAGACTCCTTTGGGAATGCATTTGAGCAATCTCAATCATACTGTTGGTGGGTAGAAAAATCCAAATCATCCACCTGGCAACTCCACACTCAAAAAAATTTCAAAAGACCAAATGACTCCACTGGTAGAAGACTCTGAATTGGTTGACAAGATACATTGACCTTCTTTTCTGATGAACAAACATGGATTTAGATATAGACCTAGAAGACAAACATATGTTCATGATGGAAGAAATGATGTACATGATTGGAAAGAGAGTGGATAGGTATGCAGCTAATTTAAATATTGGTCATCCTAATCAGCCTATGCCTTTCCCTGAGAAAACCATGATGAAAAAACGATGTATATGCTCAGAAAGAGAATGGAAAGGTATGAGGCTAATTTAAACATTGATGATCTAGAACAGCTCATGCTTGTTTCAAATCAAAAACAGACTCAACCATTACAAGACATGTATGATGATCAAGATTATAGAGAAAATAATCAAGAAAAATCTCTAATCATGATGGAAAAGATGATGTACATGCTTGGAAAGAAAATGGATAGGTTGATGGCCAATATGAATATTGATGATCTAGAGCAACCTATGATTTTCCATGATCAAACACAAGCCCAATCTCCTCAAGACCAAGACAGTGACCAAGATATGTATTATGATCAACACTTTATAGACGATGATGAGAAAACTTACAAAGAAGGCAATAAACAAGGTTGTCAAGAAATTTTTGATTGCATGCCTATGTCTTGTACTATGCTGTTAGGAGATCTTCACAATCAAATTGAAAATACTAATAGTGAGTAGTACTTGGAGGAAATAGGTAGCCACTTAGAAAAAGCAAAATCTGATATGGAAGGAGAACCAACTCATACAGGGACTCCCCCTCTAGATTATAACCCATATCATATTACACAAGAAGAGTGGCATCCTGATAATCTAGAAAAAACAAGTCATGAACCTTATATGCAAATTGAGTATCATAATAATCATGAGGACTTGTTTAAAACAAAAGTAGATCAGGACGCAAGAGAAAAACCTCAAATTTTCCCTGCAAACCCAAGTGAAGAATCACTAAAAGAGGCTCAAGAAGACATCCTTCCTCGAAACCAATTAACACAAGAGAAGGAAGTTTTTTGTACTTCTATTTTTAAGGAAAACTCTCCTTTGACAGAAGAGGAAATTGATCAAATACTAAATAACCAGCTACCTTCTAAATCTTCATTTAAACAAGAAAATCATCAACATAGTGGCCACTCCATAGAACAACCCAAGGGCACTCAAGACAAAGAGGATAGTAAGTAAATTAATGATAAAACTGAAACTAGTCCTCTTTGGATCATGAACTTTGATGGGTCATGTACTAAAACTAGTGCGGGTGCAGGAATATGGCTTTATGATACAAAAAACAATTATTTTGAAGCCTATTCATATAAATTTAACTTTCAATGCACAAGTGACATAGTAGAGTATGAAGCATTTCTTTTGGGACTCCACTTATTGAAGAAATCAGGAGCCCATAAGATAATAGTTCATGGAAGTGCAGAATTGGTAATTAGGAAAGTGAAAGAAGAATGCATGGTTGAAAATCCCAGAATTAAATCTTATAAGAATGATGCCATGGATTTGTTAAAATATTTCAAAGAATTCCAACTTATCCTTGTTCCTAAAGACCAAATTTTTTTTTCTAGTGGATAAGCCCTCATTGCAAGTACATGTTTGAAACCTTGGGAGAGAAAAAAATATACAATTCAAGAGAAATTCAGACCAGCTGTCCCAAAAAATAAAAGGTACTGGCAAGCCTTTGAAGGAGAAAAACAAATAGAAGACTATCCTACTGAGGATATACCATCTTTTCAATAAGAAAATTCTCCCATCACTGATATCAATCTGCGATTCAGAGAACCTTAATTTATATCAGAAGCAAGCATAGATTTAGAGAAAGAAGAAATTTCACCGCTTGCTATTTTGCAGGGTAAGGATGATGATGTTTCCAAGCAACATACTAAAGATACACATCTCCAAGCTGATGTCTTAGAGGCAGACAATCTACCAACTATGGAGGAAAAAAGGGAAAATAATTCTCATCTTTTCTTTGTTGATCCTATGGAAGAGTGTGTGGAGGTCCCAGTTGGCTAAAGTTGTCAAGCATTGATCCTTTGCAAGAGCCAAATGCATGAAAAGCTGTTACCTTTGGTGATAGCCTTAGTCTTGAAGATTAACCTTCAAAACGTACTATGGTTACTTCTGACTAGTAGCCAATTCGTCTGTTCTTCTTTGTCACTACTCAATTGGCTACATTGGCACTATTGTACTATATAGAGATGTAAATATTCCAAGATAGAATAGGGTAGATAGGAATGTCAATAAATTTAATCCTTTGAGCATTTAGTTAGTTGTTTTTTTCTTCTTTGAAGAAAAAGAAAAATACAAAAACAATAGAAGATGGAAAAGAGGGCAGAATGAAAAAAGAAGAAAGGTATAGCCCCATACCTACAAGAGAAACAAATTCTGAAAGTGTGCAAGCTCAAAAGCCACTCCTAAGAAACACACTCCTAGTTAGTCATACAGCCTAAACATGATTAATTAGTGTTAAATTTATTGTTGATAGGTTACTGAAATATATTTTCCAAACAACTTAATCTTGGATTATCAGTTGGGTAGATTAGGATAGAAAAATAAAGGTTCAAACAAGTTAAAAATCTGAACCTATGAATTCCAAAAGAAAGAAAGGCTCTAACTAGATCAAATCTTGAGCCAAATATAGAAGCAAACAGGTTCTGATATGCTCAAAACTTGAACCATTCAACAAAGAATAATAGCTCAAACAAGCTTAAAAGTAGAGCTGAAGAAAAGAGAAGGATATTCTTAAAACTTTCAGATCTTAACCCTTCACCATTTTGATTTATTTTTTTGCAAATAATAATCTATGTGCAGCTTGTTTTTATGCCATAGATCAGCAACAAGTTAGACTGTTCAAATCCTGACTTGGTTTCTTTTAAAATTTCTTGTTTTAGAAGTTAGAGAATAAAAATCTGCTAGACAGTCTAATCCTAATAGATAGTAGTTAGGTAGAGAAGCTTATGAAATTAATTGTTTAATCTGAGTTCATGGAGAAATAAGAAGTAGAATTAGATTAGTTTTATGTTTTCAAAAGAATAAAATGTTTGTAAAAAGAGTTTTCCACTCCAAAGGCACTCTCAAAGAAGAAAAAATGTTAGATCAGTACGATTGGGTAGGTAGAAAGCTTGTTTGATAGTGTTCCATTGTTTTTCATGGCTGCTAACATTGTCAGAAGAAAAGAAGATCAACAAAAGAAAAAAATTTGCATCCTAATGGATGAGGAATTGGTCAGCTTCCAGAGGATTTGTCTAAGGTTCTTGGCACCTCCAAGGAGCTTTCATTCCAAGTTGGAGCCACTGTTAGCCACCTATAAAAAATTTTCATTTCAAATGGCGGCTAATTTTTTTTTCTTATAGCCTTCAAGAAACAAATTCATATCCAAAATTGTGAGTTCTTAAAGTCTTCTAATGAGAACTACCCTTTGATTTACTCTTCACTGTTGTTTCCCTCATTTACCCTGAAAAATATGTTGTTTTTCGGAAGAAAAAGACTGCCAAAAAACCCATTTTCCCCTTCATTTTTACCTTTCTTTCACTCATGATTATCTCTATTTTTATCCCCTTTTCCTCATAAAAATCCTCCTTTTTCCTCTTTTCCTCCATTTCCTTTCATAAAACCCCTTTGATTAGGTTTAAAACTCCTTTTTAAACCTTATCAAAACCCCCAAAATCCTTTGAAAATCCTTAAAAAATCATAAAAAACCCACTTTCACATTATAGGCCTAAGCCCCTTTTGGCTAAGCCCTAAACCAATTCCCCACCAGGTGACCTGGTGCTAGAACCAAGCATTAAGGCCCTGGCTGCTTATCGCAATCAGAGTGTTCATGTGAAACACATTTCTTATGTTACATTAAAAAGCTCCGATGCGATTTATATTTGGCCCTAGCCCCCAGCCCCTTTATTTCCACATAAAACCGATGTTAAAACCAAGATTTGGGGCCCGATCGCACAATCGTAATCCCTCAAGTTTTGTTACCTCTCGTTTTTTAAATCCCTGATTGTGATTAAAATTTTTTTATATAAAAACCCTTCCTCGATACAAACTTTCATTTGTATTTCATTAAAAAACCCATTTTTCCTATGTTAAAATAAAACCTGACAGTTCTTTTCTTGATAAATTATCAGTCGTTGATCTAAGACCGATCAGCGATAGTTGGCGAATCGCATCGGAGTTTTTTTCGTTGAACATATTTAAAATAGTTATTGCCCCCTCTAATTTGCCACCTTGCGATGGTTTCCCAGCCGTAGATCTTCCCCGCCAGACCTAGATCCGACGGCCCACATTGCTTTGTTCCAAAGCCCACATACCTGCCTTCTTCATTCACAAGTGAATAGCCGTTGTTGATCTGGTTCTAAGATCAATGGTCCTCGTTCAATCACATCGCGAAAACCATTGCGCCTTTTCCTCTCTCCTCCTTCGATTGTCATCATTGCGATTCAATCTAGACCGTTGAATTCACAAGAACTAATGGTCCAGATTAATCACCCTCTGCTATGTCCCTCCAACATTAAAATTTCCAAATGAATCTCCACCGTTGATCTCTTTAAGATCTTACGACTTGCGCTTAATCGCATCGGCGTATTCCCTTTGTGTTTCCCCTTGATTTGCGACCTTGCGATTAGATCTGGGCCGTCCATTTCTTAGATCCAACGGTCCAGATCTAACTTCAATTCCCTTTTCTATTTCTTAAATCCCAACAGTAAAATATCTTCAGCGAAGATCCACCATTGATCTTTGTAGATCAACAGCCAACGTTGCTCCTGATCTCCGCTCAACCCCCTGCCTTGTATTCTTTTCGTTTCCCAAAATTAAATCTAGACCGTCCAATATTCTAATCCAACAGTCCAGATTAAACCCGATAGGCCCAACTCCTTTGGGACCTATCTCTCCATCAACAAATCCTGACCGTTCATTCTTATGATCTGACGGTCGAGATTAAAACCACCTTGACCCGGCCCATCATCCTCTGCCTGCACATCTTGTCTTATCATGCTCTCATCTCTACCGTTGGATCTGCCTGCCCTTCATCCAACGACCAAGGACCCATATCGCATAAATATGAGTCCGACAGTTAATTCCTAAAAATTACGTGATATGGGCAGTTTTTTAAGTACACGTGGTGGGCGGTGAGGCATATCGCGTTTTTTATGAAGATTTTGGAAACCGCTTAAGAGCAGCATGACACCAACGGTTTCTTCAGCCCAAAACACTTTCCCCCGTCATATTATATTTTCTCATATTTTAATCTCCGTCATTCATCACATTCATCCAACAGCCCAGATTTCATCAGACCATTAAACTATTGCCCTCCACCTTTCTTCCAAAGGACTTCATTGCGAAATCTTTGTTGTTCATCATTTCATATCAACGACTCTTGTTTTATCCCACATCTAAACTTCGTTTATGCCTTTTTTGCTGCCGATTAAGGTTTTCAACCCATTTCCTTTGTATATTTCCTCCATTTTCATTATAATATGACCCCTTCGTATTATAAAACCCAGATTAATCTCAATCATTGATCAATATGCATCTATGGCCCGAACTTAATCCTTCATTCACCCCTCCAACCACCTCTCCTTTTAACCTCTGCAAGAAATCCTCGCTACTGAATGTTTTCATCCAACAGTGACGAAACTAACCTAAACTCCAAAGCAATTTGAACCCATCCCCGCAGGATTTTTCTTAATTTTTCTTCGTTTGTGCAAGTTTTAAAGGTTTTTCAATTGTTTCTCAAAATAAATCAAAGGTCGGGATGACGATCCCCTAGGCCTTTATTGATGAAGGAGATCACTCTACAAAATTCCATATCATGTTTCATCAGTGCCTCATGAGAAATGACGCCATTATAAAACCTCTGTAACGCCTACACATCAACAAGACACATCAAAACTTAATCAAGCAAAGAGTATCAATGTTAAAGGATTTAGTCACAGCAAAGATGAAGAATTGAAGATTGTTTACGAAGTTTTGAGGGATTATGGCCTAAATCAACTATCTAGAAACCTAATCCACTCAATTAAATACATTTTGAAGAAAAAAAGACAGAAGTTAGGCCTAATTAAGCCTAACACACAAAATTAAAGCAGATTAATACTGTTTTAAAGAAAAACATTAATATCTATCAGTCCGAGAAGCCTCCACTACCACATCAGAGGCTAAATGAATCCTCTCAGCTACCAAAATCCACTTGTAGCCTCAAAGCATTCAAAAGAAGGCCTATTTATTTCCAAAACAGAAGATATTAGCATAAATATAGTTGAATAGTTAATTCAGCCAAAGGAACTTATTGTAAACTGTCAGCAGAGTTATTACAAAGATAAAAAGGAGCCTTGAAGTCAACAAAATCTTCCCAGCAAGCTTAATATTTAATGTAAACCAATTAATATAGAGGAAATATCAGAAATTTTCTCCATTGAGCCCCTCAAAGGCCGAGAAGCATTAAACTATATTAATTGAACCTAGAAGATCTTTTATCCCATCCCATCTCCTCATTTCTTCTATAAATACTTCTATAGAAGATGAGATAATGTTGGTCACTGCATATCTGATTTCCTGTAAATAGTTTTCTAAAGCTGCTGTAAGCTCTCTTTGTAATTGAAGATACCTAAGTTGAGATGAGAAGTTTGAAGATGTAGAGAACCACTAGACTTGAAGATTGTAACTGGTTTGAAGTATCAAATACAAGCTGATTTATGGGATCCTGGTCTATGTCAACGGTGATGTTTTTCTTATTGTAAATTGTTATTTTATTTTTGTTTCCATTCTGTCCATCTTCTCTGATAAAGAACAACAATTATAGAGTTAGGATTTACTATCAAAGGTACCCTGCTCTTACTGATAAGATTTATCTGTATGTTTTCTTCCAATTGTGTTGTTTAAGAATGATTTACTACAGTCCAAGAAGTCAAGATGTTGGCGTTCCCTTCTCTTATTGTCTAGACTTTAAACATTATTCTTGAATGTTATTTTCAGTTTTTTCTAAGTAAAGTTTCACTAGGGAAGTCTATGTTTAGCCCTGTCCTCTAGTTTTACCTCCAAAGGTTGTCTGAAATTTTCCCTAAGGGTATGTTGAAAGCAGGCTAGGTTCAAATTCCTTACATAATCTTAGACTATTCTTTGTTATCTTAAGTGTTGTCTTAAAAATTTTACTAAGTAAAGCAGAGCTAGGTTAGTCTATGGTGAGCCCTGTCCTCTAGTTTCTTCTCCAACAGTTGCTTTGAAAAGTTTCCCTTTGAATATGCTGAAAGAAGGATAGGTTCAAAGTCATTACTTGATCTTAAGCTATTCTTTTTGTGTTTTAAATGTTTTCTATTGAAAGTGCATCAAAATCAGGATATTTTCAAAGTACTTACCTGATCTTAGATTAATTTTATGTCTTTCTTAAGTGTATGCCAAAATTAGGATAGTTTCAAAGTACTTACTTGATATTAGGCTACTCTTTGTTCTTCATTTGTTTGATTCCCCTTCTTATTGTTTCATTTCATTCCATAAAATCAACTTAAAGAGATCCTTAGCCATAGATGACTTGCCCCATGGACCACTCTTGAACCTTGCCGTTTCAATTAAATCCTACTATGACTCCATAGCCCAATGGATTGAAGCTATTTCTTTCCTATCTTCTTAGCTGAATCAATTTTTCACTTTCATTCACCTTCACCCTTTAGTTAGACTTCCTTCACCTTCACATATCTTTTCCCAACCAAAACAAACAAAAACCTTGTTCTTCATAACTAGCCTAATATCACATTTTCAAGCCTTAAAGATAAATCAATCTTTGCGCTTATAGAGAGATCCCTCTCTAGATTCAGGAGGGCTAGATCCTAGAATCCCAAAGTGGTTCCAATGTCCTCTCCGTAGTTTTAGTCTCACAAATATGCTGAAATTACGAGGAGGTAACAGAGACATCATCTTTGTTGTAAGTTAGTCAAGGTGCATTAGGTCATAGATGTGTAATGGGTCAGCCTCCTCACCCGAAACATCAAAATCATAGCACAAATTCACAGTCACGACTGAGAACACTTCAAGTGCTTATTTCCATCCACAAAAATTCTACTTCTACCTTGGTATATTCATTCAATTTAACTCATTTTGTTGGTCACGATGTGGCTTTAGCGAATGAATCTAGGTTAATAGGTACATAAATACCATTAGGGATGGTACCAAAATCTCGGGAAAATTTTGGATCTTCCCTTGGCTATGATCCCCCGAGCTTTGAATTCCTATCACCTGTGACACCATAATCAAGAGACATGCCTTTATCACGAAGGAAAAAATAAAAAATACTTGTTTCTCTGTCTCCTACCGTACAATTTTTACTACCTGATATGAAAATTCTACCACCTTTACCTCCATCTACACCACCCCTTCGAAATCAACAGTTTCAACCAATAAAACATCAACATCAGAATAATTTCATCAAGCTTGGTCTATCACAAGTTCAACTTCCTTCTCTCCATTCATTTCCAAGGTCATTCATCATATTCCTTTCAACAATATCCACTTCAATCACAACATGTTCAAGAAATTCCTCAATAAATACCACAATTACAACAAGTGTCACAATTTGTATTTCTCAAGACTTGTTGAATCAGTTTCCACACAACCTTTCACAAGGTACCCAAATTCTAAAAAAATTACCAATAACTTAGGAAGTACAACCAATTCTCCATACTCCATTTCCACATACTACTTTGTCTCAGGCATTGACACAATCCCAACCTCGACAAAAATCATAGTTAAGTTATGGGCATCGCAAACAATGGGATTTGTTGTGAGTAGTAGCATGATGAATCCTAATTTAGACTTAGAATCAAGGCCTGAATTACTTCCTATAGGGCCAAATAACTTTTCTTCCTAGGTTTTAGGAGTGCAACCTCCTATTCCTATTGGCCCACCACCAACTTAATTATTGGTAGCATAAACATCGTAAACATAATAGTTGACAAATTCAAACACCACATTACCATATTCGATGATTTGTGCGAAATTGATTGAGGATTAAGTAAAATTTTGCAAGTGTTTGATTAGGGTTTTAAGCCTATTTTATCAATTTCTTAAACACATAAACATGCATAAAAAGTATCAGTTTTGCAGTAAGAAAGAGAAAATATCACCATAATATCAAACACACAGCAGGAATTGATGAAGGATTTCACCCCTCGTAGGCTACATCTCCTAGTCTAGCTTCCATTGGTTGGGCCTCTTTCATTATACTAAAAACAATGGTGTTTACACACAATTATAGTGCTCAAATTTATACATACAATGGATTCAAAGCACTCAAAAACCCCTGTCTAGCCTCTTTATGCTCCGAAAAAGGATAAAAGATGAAGAAATTATGAGCCTCCCAAGTTCTTCAGCTATTCGTCTGTAATATTCCCAAATGGGTAAGAGCAGCAATATAGCACAAAAAACTGCAAATATGCAGAAATATCAATAGATCAATACATGAGACAACCATAGAGCCATTAAATTATGATTATAACAACAAAATAGGTACATAGACTTGAGGAAAAGATCACTCAAGTTGGGAAAGCAAGCCTCCCATGAGAGCATACACCTAGATCTAAAATGCTGCTAATACAATAAAATATTGGATGTCAAAATTGCACTATCTATGAGGGAATAGATACATATAAAAATGGAAATAAATGTATATTCTGCTACAATAATCCAACAGTGCAATGAATATAGATCAAAACCCCAAAACAGATTTCTAGGACATCCCAGAAAAGGTTTCCGGAAATACACACTATACAAAATATAATAGATATGGCCCTATGAATGAATAATCTCTACAACTGAACCACTAATGGGATATGGATGACATGATATAAAATATTTATTATCCTCTTCCAATAGATCTCCTAAATGAAGGGTTGATCCCCTCAAAGGAAACACAACTCCTCCAACTAGAGCAATAAACCCACTACTACAATTGCTCTCTAAAATAACACAGTCCTTGAGGGAAAAAGCATTGTAGCTGATGATAGATACTTGGCCTAGTACCAAAATATGAAATTAGGCCCTGATAACTGCCTCACAAGGTTCTGGATGGAAGGATGATCCCTCGAATGGAAAACTAGCTCAGAAATTGGAGATCTTTGTCCTCCACTACTACACCCCTGCAACACAACTCAGACTTGGAATATATTGTGTTGTATAAGAGACTGAAGCTTGGCCAAATGCTAGATAGTGATAATGTATCTCAAGATAACCTCTCCTGAGTAGGCACTCTAAGGCCCCTGAGGATGAGGGTTGGATTTCCTCTCGGAAACACCATTGTGCTAAACAACACAACAAACCCTGCTAAACAAAAAAAGCATGCACAAAAACGTCACATGAAAAATCCATATTTAAAAATATAAAACCCCATAATACAAATACATGACTTCTAATGCTACCATCCTCTTCCTTTTATGATTGGTGAGCTTCCTCACGCCGGGTCCCACTCGATAATGGAGCTACTCTCATGCATACACTCCTCCTAAATGGTTGTGTTGTCTTCCATTAATCCTCCATGATCTCCATAACAACACTGTTGATCTGGTCAACATTGACCTAGTCCAAATGCTCTAGCTCCTGTTCACACCTTAGGGTGCTTTATTAAGCTGAAATGACGACCCAATTTCACATGAGAAGTGGTTTTATTCTTCATAAAGAGATTTATGGGTCTCCCCACCCACTTATTCACCTATCCAAGTGACAAAACAAAAATTTAATATTCCAATTAGCTGCAAGATAATTTAGGAAATATTACAGTCCTCCCCTCTAAAACGTTTCTTTTCCTCAAGCAACTGAAAGGATAGTGCAAAACATCCAATGAATATGTCTCCTCCCAAGTATACAAGTTAGCCTTTGGTAGATAAACCAAATAGCTCTCATCATGAAGAAGTGGGAGATACATGGAAAAAGTTATATGCTATCTATCGGCCTCCTGAAGGCTTGAGAGATGGTAAGTGTGGGGTGCCTCAATACCAATGAAAAACTCTAATCCCCATGCTATCATCCAAAAAAAATGAGCCATCCTTAGTAGCTCATAGAAACAATCACCAATACCCTACTTCTGCAATGTATAGGGGCTGCATGGCTGAAAATGAGAGATAAAGTTATTCAAATCACAGCGTCTCTCTCTCCATTTATGATAAATATGGAGCTTCTGATCTTGGGATTCAATAATATAGTCCTCAGGAAGCCAAAAGGTACTTGGAATATCATGATCCCACTCTTTGGTTCTATGAACCTCTCTTGCCCAATCCATCCCACATATAGTGAATATATTGTCATCACCATAAGGGCTCCAAAAGAAAAATTGACTATGTGTCATATAACATGTTGGATGGTGACAATAGTCACTCAAGTGATACCAGCATTTTTCTACCTCTAGTTGTCTCAAAACATCATATGATAAGTGGCCATCCAACCACTTGTTTTCTACCATAAGCTTCTCAAAAGCTTGAAAATAGTGAAGGACATTAGGTGTTAACTGAATATGATCCAAGAAAAACATGTCTTGCCCAAATTCCTCTATCAATTAGTCATCCCCATCACTGAATGTAGTCCCAAAAGGACCATGAAATCCACAAAGAGGCTTGCTCTCTTGTGGATCAATGTGCTACAAATGTATGGTAAGAGAATATACATACATTATTAGCTGATAAATAAGCCTCAAAACACAATATTTACCATATATTGTAGACAAGTTGGTGAAGAGGTCCTTAGATGAACCTTACCATCCCTTCATCAAAAGGGGAAGTGAATGAAACAACCTTGCAAGGTGGTCGCTCTCCTCCTCATTCATCAAACAAGCTACATACCTCCTGATATGTTGGAGCACATATTCTTTGAGATCCTCCCAATATAATCCCTCCATGATGGTGACATAGGACTTAATGGAATCCTAATGCTCTGAAAAAGGTGCCTCATATGCTGCATGTAGAATCCCCTCCTTGAGCTTCGAGTCTCAAGTCAAGTAGATCTGATCATGAAAATAAATGACTCCATCAACCACTCTATACCTCACATCTATAACTTTCCCATCAAGAACCTTACATGTGAAGAGGTTCTTGGAATACTCCACCAAAATTTGGGACTCCCAATATGGATCCATCCTTCCCAACAATGAAATTGTTGTAGAAATATGAAATGAAGCACCTGTCTCACCATAGCTTTTCTCTTTGACATGCTCAATGCCAAATTCACATGTTGGAGCAATGTTACCCCACTTTTGTTGCCTCCCTTACAGCTGATCTTTCCCAAGACAAGATTGAAGTACATGGAGGTCAACCTCCTCTTGGAAGGTATTTCCCATCCAAAACTTCCATATTTTAACCAACACATGCAAGAGTGTTAATAACCTCTTATCATATTCAGAAATATTCCTCATGTGTGGAAGTATCATTTGCTTCTCCAAAGCTATGGATTAGCCCTTTGACACCATGCTTATGCCATCATATATTCCTTAATCATCCTCTATCAGCGCAAATAACTAAGTGGGAGATGGAAATGTCAATATCAAAAAATTTCTCCTCCCTACTTTGGACCCATCATAGGCTCTCTGCACTATGCTAGCCCCTCCCAAGGCTCCTTCCGTCTCCATATATATCAATGCTACACCATGTTGAGAGAACTCTTTGTTTATCTTCCAATCACGGGGTCTCCTTGGTGGATTACCTCCATGTAATAAAATGTCAAGGCTTGGAGCATGATGTATATGTGAGTGGAATGATTTGTACCTGCCCTCACTATGCAAATAATCCTCCTTCTTTTGTGCATAAACCTCCTGAAAAGGATGGGTGTGTATGTTCCAAATCACTTGATGCTAACCCTCCTTCTCATCTTCTCCTACCTTCTACAAGATCTAACAGTCTAAGGTATCTTCTTCAAATGTAATCAACCCATGCATACCCAACACCTTATTGGTGTCAAAAGTCTTAATCACAAGGGAATGATCTATCATGGTGTATTTCCCCAAGACTATATTCAATGTTGTAACACACTTCCTCCATTATTTTGTCTCATTTCCTATCAACATAGACACATGTTGCTCCTGATATTCATATGTAAGATCCTTTGGAACTTCTTGCAAGGATATAAGAGCTCCTCTAGTTGAAGCAATTGCTTCATCTCCATCCCAAAATGGTGGTAGATATCCTTCTTCTTTTACAGTGTTTGAGGCTCTTTCTCTTCCTTCTCCTCATCATTGGATAATACCTCATCATTAAGAAATCCTTTTGCTTGATCTCCTCTTGAAGGAGGAATCCTCTTGTCTTCTCCCTGAGAAGAAAGTTCTCACTAAAGTGGGGCCTTTTCCCTTGGAAAAATATGTTGTAGATATTTAACCCCCTCAACAATGTTCTGAAATGGAGTTGGTTTCATGGATCCTTCCAACTCATGCAAAGGTTATGATTTCTTGGGTTTGGCTAGCTTACCCAAAGAAGTTTTAGAATGTCTTTGATCAAATCTTTTCATTAACAGCCTAGTGAACTTTGCATAAGAATATATATATGCATTATTCAATGAATAAGATTCATAAAACCATAAGTCATAAGACTTAATTTCAAGATGCACCACTGCTACTCTAATTGCTTCTTCTTCAAAAACTTTATGTAGCTGAAAATATGTGTCTAGCTTCTTCACCCAGGCCTTGGCTGTACTCTTGGGTGACCCATCCAAAGTTGGTAGAAAGAATCTACCCAAAGTGTGTTGCATGCACCCTCTTCTTCTATTTTGGTTACTGAGTCTTTTTTCTTCTTTGATTTGAAGAATCCCTTGCAAGCTAAGATGCTCTTTGAACCTTCTAGATGGAGGTTCATATTCTTAGAGATAGTCACCAAGAGTCTCCTCCTTTGGTGTGTCTCCCTCCTCTTCTTCTCATGCCAATAATGTAGGCATGGTACCACGTTGTAGATATGATGGTGTAGCTGAATTCTCACACTCACAATGTGAAAATCTGCAGCTTCCTTCATGTTCAAGCCCTCCTGGATAATCTCTATATCTCTCCATCCTCATCTCCATGGTGTCTTTGTTAATGCCTTGCATAGTATGTGAAAGAAGACTTGAGAACTCCTTCCCTTCCATTTCACCTGATAATGGGGTTTTGCCTTCATCTCTTCTGCATATATTATCCTTTATATGATAAGCCTACTTAGATTACATAATGGCTTAAGTACACAGGTTGAGCCAAGATTATGCTTTGATACCACTGTAATATTCCCAAATGGAGAAGAGCAAAAATATAGCACAAAAAATTGCAAATATGTAGAAATATCAATAGATCAATACATGAGACAACAATAGACCCATTCCATTATTATAATAAAAAAAAAATGGGTACATATACTTGAGGAAAATATCACTCAAGTTGGGCAAACAAGCCTCCCATGAAAGAATACACCTAGATCTGAAATACTCCTAATACAATAAAAGATGGAATGTCGAAACCATGCTATCTATGAGGGAATAGATATAGCTGAAAATGGAAATCCATTTATATGCTACTACAATGCTCCAATAGTGCAAGGAATATAGATCCAAACCCCAAAACAGATTTCCACGACAACCCAGAAAAGGTTTCTAGAAATACACACTATAAAAAATATAGCAGATATGGCCCTAGGGCTGAATAATATCTAAAACTAAATCACTGATGGGTGATGGATGATATGAAATAAAATATGGCTGATTTTCCTCCAACATATCTCCTAAATGAAGGGTTTATCCCCTCAAAGGAAACACAACTCCTCCAACTATGGCAATAAACCCGCTGTTGCAGTTGCTCTCTAAAATAATGCAGTCCTTGAGGGAAACTACACTGTAGCTGATGATAGCTAATTATCGTAGTGCCAAAATATGAAATGATGCCCTGAGAAATTCCTCACAAGATTTTGGATGGAAGGATGATCCCTCCAATGGAAAAATAGCTTAGAAATTGGAGATCTCTCTCCTCCACTGCTACACCCCTGCAACACAACTCAGATCTGGAATAGAGTATGTTGTATATGAGACTGAAGCTTGGAAAAATTCCAGATAGTGGTAATGCAGTTCAAGGTAACCTCTCCTAATTAGAAACTCTAAGTCCCCTGAGGATGAGGATGGGATTTCCGCTCGGAAACACCCTTGTGCTAAACAGCACAACAAACCCTGCTAAACAACAAAAGCATGCACATAATTGTCCATGACAAATCCAGATCTAAAAAAATCAAAATGCAAAATACAAATCCATGAATTATAATTTTCCCATCCTCTTTTATGCTTGATGGGCTTCCTCACCCTAGGTCCCACTAAATAATGGATCTACTCTCATGCATACACTCCTCCTAAATGACTGCACTGTCCTCCATTAATCCTCCACGATTTCCATAACAGTGCTATTGATTTGGTCAACATTGACCTAGTCCACATGCTCTAGCCCCTGTTCAGACCTTAGGGTGCTTTATCAAGCTGAAATGATGACCCAATTTCACATGAGAAGTAGTTTTATTATTCATAAAGAGATTTATGGGTCTCCCTACCCATTTATTCACCTATCCAAGTGAAAAAACAAAACTTTAATATTCCAATTAGCTGTAAGCTAATTTAGGAATATTACATCATCCTAAAGTTTCACCCTTCCTACAAACCACCCTACAAATTTGCCCCAAAAGCATTAATAGGGAAACATTTTCTCCAACCACCGATGCAAATTGTGGCCTCATTAATTTTTCCTCTAATGGTTAAGGGTCGAATATTTAATTAATAATCATGGGGAAGGGGTTAGCCTTGGCCCTTGCTCTCACTACTTCTTTCCCGTGGGCATGAGGACCAGTGTTGGGGCTAGCCCTGTCCCACCCCCAAATGCACCCACCATACACTTTAAATAAAATTTTTAAACTATATGGTTAAGTAAAATATAGTGCGGCATGTTGGTAGGGCGCTGGTCTTTCTCCTCGGAGGTTGTGCATTCAATTCTGTTGAAGTGATTTTCACCATTACCAAAATTTTGGTTGGCCACCAAGGTGTCACATGGAAACCTCTGGTTAGGCCATGTTGTGTTCCCTGGTTGGTCTAACCAAAACCAATGAAAACACTCCAATTCAAAACCAATATGAATGCGACAAGTGGCAAACTGCCATAGGTCAAAAATGTTAAGTCAACCATGCACAGTCACGGTCCAGTCAGTAGTACCAACTACTGACTAGGCAACCTTGTACATCCAAAAACATTTTTTTTATTTACCCGAAAGAGAATATCGTGATAGTAGGAGAATATAGAGTCAGTTTTGCATGAAACGAATTGTGGCAGATTCAGAACGATGAGATCGACGTAAGTGCATAGGTTTTTTTCCATTCTAGGAGCTTTGAATTTTAAGCATAAATTTGATCCAAAGAATCATTCCTCCGCACTGGAAGATTTTGGACCTCCAAAAGCTCTTTATATATCAGTAAATAGATGAGGGTTTAGCTCCCTCTCCCTTCCAGTATCAATCCAGTGAAAATTACTTGAATGCGACATTTTGAACATTTCTTGAAAACTGATGATTTTCCCTAACTTTGGAGACCTTGACTTGTTGTTGTAGATACCATCTTGCTGCAATTTCCCATAATATGTAGAACAAAAACCTATCCTTTGCAGGAATAAACACATTCCCTCATCATTTTTCAATCAAAGAAAGCTTTAAAAACTTCAAATTCTTCTCACCTTGAACACTTTCAACATGACGATGTTTAACATGTCTCGCCTTGTGCTTGGCTCGATGCTTGACCAAATGTGATCGACATCGCCATGCAACATCCCATTTCAAAGAAACACTTTTTGAAACCCAAAAACAAGGAATTTTGAACCCTATTCCCTGTTTTAAAAATTTATTTGGTACTTGCTCTTTGACTTTTGCATTCTCTTGCACTTACATGTTGTCCACACCACTGCTCAACAATGATGCATGCTACTACAATTTTACCTCATTTTTTTTACCTAATTTTGGAGGAAACATGTAGACTCATAAATAATCTTATCAAACTCATTAGAAACCTAAATTAAAACAGTTTTTTCGTTTGATGCATCTCCTTGAAAGGCCTCATTCACAACATCTTGATGCTTGAACATTAACAAAACAAAATTTTTACTAGCATTCAAAATCCTCTTGATTTGTCCAACATGCGTAATAGACAAATTCATCTTCACTATGCACTCTAATAGTTTACTCAATCCCATTCTTGAACAAGTGATACTTATTCTCATGGTGATGAAATATTTCTCTGCTATCATAAAGATATGGGCTACCCAAACCAATACCAGAAATATCAAGCAAAACAACATCAAGGTCAACTTCATTAAGAAAGTTTGTAGTGATTTCAAATCTAAGTATGCACTTCCTCGTCACCTACAAATTTGAATTCTTACATATCCAACCTAAATGATATGGTCTTGGATGAGGAATGGTCTCTAAATTGAACTTCTTGACTAAGTCTCTAGAAATAAGATTTTCCTATGAACCACTATCAAATAGGGTGTGAATCTTGGTATGCTTTGAAATAACTCTAACATGGAAAATATCAACTCGTGTTTCATCATCTTGAGTACTATCTATACAAATTTAATTAATAGTACTTGCAATGTCCTTACCTTTCAAACCCATTGCTGTTATCTTTGTTTCATCTCCAGAATTAGAACCTAAATCATGTGTTATTGTTGCAGTTGTCTTCTCCTTCTCCTTGTTTTTAAGCTTGTTGGGTCTCATATCTGGATGAAGTTTCTAGCAATGATCATCATCATGGAAATCTTTGGAACAATGTGTGCATGTGATTTTTTCTTTCTACATCTTGATGGAAGCATTCTTCTTACCTTTACCCTTAAACTTACCCTTTTTTTCTCTCCAGATTCAAAGGTATTCTCACTTGTCTCATCTGAAATATGTTTCCATCTTACCTCTAGATGTGTGGCCTGAGCACACACCTCATCTGAATTTGAAGGATTAAACACGAGAATAGTATGTCTTGGGTAACTATGTAAACCTCCAGTGTATTTCATTTTTTTTTTTTTGAAATGTTAAATATACACCCAATATTAGAGCTCTCCTCCTTAATTATTTAGTGTAGCTTTGCACACTTTTTCCTTTACCTTTCCTAAAGTTTGCCCAGTCCATTACGATCTTTTTCATGTATGCTAATGGATATTATTTTCTTCTTAAGGAAAAAAAAAAATCATTACAATAGGATAATACCTTACCATGCTTCTTCATGTCCTTTTGAGTTTTGGCTTCCCAACGAATAAGTGTTTAACTTTCCAATCTTAGTGAATCAAGTTGAATCTTGGTGTCATCATCCTTGATTCTTTGTATCCTGCAATACACTTCAAGCTGACATACCCAATTACCTAATCTTTCAGCATCTACCTCTCTTCCATACATAGGAAAATTAAACTTAATGTCAAGCTTCAAAAATGGAGTTTTACCATGACCTTTTGGATAATGTGGAGGTGTTTTTGGAGGGCTTGTTGTGGAAGAAGATGATGGTGAAGACTTTGGTGAGGATCGTGGTGAGGAGAATGGTTGTTTCAAAGGTGATTTTTCACCATTTCCATTACCTTTTGCAAGCTTTTCCCCATCTCCTCCTTATCCTTTTGAAGACTTATACTGCTTTGGAGGAATAGAGCTCTCACCTTGAAACCTTGTGTTTCTCTCCTCATGGATAAATTTAACCATTGTTATCATATCAAAGAATAATTTTCTAAAAGCTTTCTCATCCTTTGACATAGTTGCATGCTCTCCTTCATATGACATACTTGCTGAAGCTTCAAATGAAATTTGAGGTGGGATTTGTGGTGGAGATTGTAGCAAACTTCAAGTGTTTTAATGCTCTACCTCTTTTTTACCACCACCAGCTAATAAAAGGGTATATGTTCTCAATTGGTATTATTAGTTTGTTTAAACTCAATATTGAGCTTGTATTTTATTTGTATTTTTTGTTTCTTGTTTCCTCCTCTATTGTAGCATGCTATGTTTTATAACTTCTTTTCTACATGTTATGATGTTCCACTAACCATCTAACAACTCATTTTCCCCTGTTACATTGCTTGTAGGAAAGCAACCTCCCCTACCAAGCACTGTGAATTTCATACACCCACGTGCCAAATGCAACAAAACACCATGCATGGTAAATATAAGAAAACCAATACCTATAAGTAATCCCATTGTAGTTGCTTGATCCCTCTCTTCCTTGCTTGATCTTTTCTTCCTCTTTACGCTCTTTGCATTTCATGATCCAATACTGAAGTTCTCAAAGAAAGCACTAAATATCCAAGAGTGTGAGAGAGATAATAGAGAGAGCTCCAAAACTGAACTGAAAAAAAAAATAAAAAATAAAAAAATAAAAAATAAAAAATAAAATAAAAAATAAATAAAAAAATAAAAAAATCTTACCAACTGATCCTCAGAAGCCTTTTTATTAATGAGGCATATATTTTTTTCATTTTCTTCCTCACATGCAACTTGTGACCTTTCACCTTCCTTTTCTCCTAATTCATTAATAAAATGCCAAATAATGCCACTTGCCTTTGAAATTCCTTTTCCATTGCCTTTGTAATTTTTTTCTTAGCCATAATAAATGAAATGAATGTCTACTAGTATTTTTCACCCAAAATTAAGCTTGGAATACTTGTACCATGACCTTGGTATTATATTTGTTTTACATCAATTTTTAACTAGGCTTGTTACATTGTTTGTCTCTCGAGTTAACTTGCCAAATGCATCAGAAAATCAAATGAAAATGAGATGGAGTACCTTTTTTTTATTAAGTAGGATGTCCCAGAACTCCTGAAGTTAAATCACCCAAAAATACCCTTGTTAAAATGTGCTAAAAAATAACATAAAAATACCTCTCAAAACCAGAAATTCTAGAACTAGTGAGCTAATTAACCTACTAAATATCTAATCTAATCAATCGAAAATGATTTTTGGCTGTATTTTTTATTAATTATAATGTTTTTACATCTCAATAAAAGTGAAATAAACTCAAAATATCATCGCTATCATTTTCTAATATATAGCATAAATGTACTATTGTTTTGCTACAAGATTTCCATGAATGATTTTCTATCTGCTTTATTAACCAAATCAAAGTTCCCAGTAGGTATATGAATCCATTTTATTAATTTTTGTGGTCTTATGATCAATATGGAGTTCCTAGGGGTGGTTAGGAGTGTTGTGGGGAAAATCAAAATGGTTTTGGAGGATTTTTTCATAGTGCTGCATTATAGTCTGTAAGTGCTACATGATAGTGACCAGATCTATTTTAGAATAGAAAACAGTGGAAATAGGAGTGTTGGTGGTAAGGGTAGGTAAAAAATGGATGAAATATCCTACTTTAATCCTAATAGGATTTAAATATCCTATCATGTAGTAGAAGAGACAAATTCTCCTATTTTTGTAGAAAAATTGCGTACATTGGAAAACTGTAGAATGTTGGAATAAAAGTGAGAGAAGGGATATTTGGTGAGCTTGAAGCATTCAAATATATTTATTAAAGGCACATGAAAATCATATTTTACCAAGATAATATATATTAAGTCTAGCTTCACCAGATTCATTAACTAATTACAAACTAGCTAATATGCAGGATTTAGAAATAAAAGTGTAGAGAAGAAAATTGATGAGAACTAAGCTATAAATGATGCATGCATGAACACAGATATTTTTGTTATTATTGAAACCAATAAACCATGTAGACAATAGCAAGATCAATTTGGATCCAACTCTGTAATCAAGACTGTTTGTAAATGGAAATAACTAGAAAATGAAACTACACTAAAGGTACAAGGAAAAGAACAAAATACAAAGGGATTTCAGTACTTAGGGTTGTTCCCTAACCCTAGGGAGATGAGTCCATTATAAATACAAACAAAACTAAAAATATTTTGGATTTCATTAAATACAAATAGTGTTCATACATCAACAATAAAAAGTCTTAATGCAAAGGGATTTATCCTAGCTATAGAACTCTAATCTCTAATTTGAATCGCATGTGGGTTGTTATACCCTCTTATTTATAAAAAAATACTTGAGGGGAATCCTCCTTAAAGAGGGGGATTGTTTCCCTCCAATTCCATAAAATTATGGATTTGGTTCCCTCATTTATTTCAAATGCCAAGGAGGATAGATCCTTTATAATCCAACAAAGCTCAAGATCCTCTTTTGATGGGAAACAAAAACCTACATTCTCTCAATCAATGGATATCCATAATATGTTCAATAAATTCATAATATTCCATTCATTTATTTTTAAGGAACAAATCATTAGATCCTCTCATTCATAATTTACTCAATATTCTCTCAATATTCTGCAAAAGTAAATAATATTAGGCACATAATATACAATTACCTTAAACCTTACTAAGAACATACTAAAGCTAAAAATGATTATTAAGTGTACAAGGAGAGATTTAATATAGCCTTTATGTTCCTAAGAAAGGTTATATGGCTCTTAACTTGTGTCTAATTTGGAGGCCAATCATACCCCCCTACTAAAATTGTTGCTCATCCTCTGAGAAACCTACTCATCTTCTTTGCTCCATTTTTCTTCATATATGCCTCCAATAAATTTTATAACACCGCATGTTGATATGGATGTAGCTTCTCTTATTGGATGGAAGGCTACATGTTCTTCAATTATTTCCATTTCGTTATGTATCATGGGGTATTCTACTTCTAGGATTTCTCTTCTTAGCTAGTTTTCTTGGTGTTTCAATGTCTTTTCAAGGCTCTTGAGACTCTGTATGTATGGTTAGTATAAGTTTTAACCTTTTATCATTCTAAATGAAGCTCAACCATTTATATTTAATCTATTCTTGTCTCTATTTTTCTTTTCATTTACCTTTGTCTTTTCTTTCATTTCTTCCTTAGTTTTTGTGAGCTTAGTAAGGCCCATTACACTCTTCTACAAATTTCTATTTTCTTCTCCTAGCTTGAGGCTACTTTTATAACCCTTAGATGCATTCCTGCAACAATATATGGTGTCTTGCAACAGCCTTGTAACATCTTGTAGAAAATTCTCTCTATCTTGTAGTAGCTTGTTAGTATCTTGTAGCAGTGCCAGTAGCAACCATTTTTCATGCATAGCAATGGTGGATCTGCCAAATTTTTTTTTAAATATTATTCTCTCTCTCTCTCTCTCTCTCTCTCTCTCTCTCTCTCTCTCTCTTTAAACAAAAATGCATGAAAAACTTTGAGTTAAGTGAATTAGCCCCACCTATATTTTTTATTTTTCTTTTATTTTTCTTAACGATATTGAATGAAAAATAAACTTGGAGTTATTTGAGTTAACTGCGCTGGCCTCCAACTACTTTTTGAACTCCATGATAACATCCCGTTTTTTTGGTTTTTAAACTCTTGTGGTGATCATTTCTTAAAGAGCTTCTGGGATTATCCACAGTATTAAGGAACATGTGTCAACGTTTCGAATCCCAACGGGGATCCATCATCAAGGTATCAAACCATTAATAGAGATAAGTTTTTTAAAAAGAGACGACCAAAGTTTTTGTATTTTGTATTTTTACTTTATTAATTTTAATAATTACATTTAATGAATTTTATTTTATTATGGTTAATATTTAATAAAATCAAAGTTTTTTTAGATTTATTATATTATAATTATGCCTATTTTTTAAATAATTAGTTAGTTTAAATATTGCTATTTAATTTTTTAATTTTATTATGCCTCTTTAAGATACTAATTTACCATGGTTTTTTAATAAAGAATTTAAGATTTATTTATTTTTATTATGCTTATTTAATCTAATTAATTAGTTTAATTTATATGCCTATTATTTATTATATTATATAGCAACTAAATTGGTCAATTTAATTATAAAAGATATATTAAATTTTTATTATATTTATACTAGATATAAATATATATAAATAAAGGAATTAATTATTTAGTTTAATTTTTTATTTATGAATATTTAATTATGCTTAATTTTAATTTACTAATTAATCTTTTATGCTAGGAAAAAAAATTTAGGGAAATTTTTAGTAAAATAGTAGAAATTACTAATAATAATTGATTAATTAATTAATTTTGATTTTAAACAAAATAAAAATCAACTAATAGGGATAATTATTAGAATTTTAAATTATTTAAAACAAAATTAGAATTCAAAAGAGGAGGAACATACCTGATATTTTTTACCTGAGAAACTATACCTCGGCAGATGGCGTCTTGGAGGAACAAATTTGTCAAAGAAGAGGTCTCCAAATTTTACTGATTTCAACTCCCCCATCCCTATTGAGATTATCTCGATGCTTTATAATCTCAAGGGCCTCTCTTATTTTTCTTCTTCCTTAAAACCAGATTGGTGGAAAATATTTGTAGACGACACCAACATAAAGTGGACCCATGGTAAAGAGAACCTTGAAGGATTTTTCAATCACCTTAACTCCATTTCCACAGAGATTAAGCTCACGATGGAGGTCGAAGAAAATAGGAGCATTTTGATTTTGGACGTTCTTGTCACTAGGAATGAATGCTTTATAATCAATGAAGAGGGAATGCCTAAACATCAACGATCAAGCTAAAAATAACTTTAAGTCAACTTCTTAAGCATGGACAAAGGGCATGATTAAAACATTGCCTCGTTGGCTAAACCCTAACAAGTAATACTTCGAAGAGAGATTCCAAAACAAAGTTTAAATAACATCAAATAGGCAGGGATAGCCATAAAACATATTTCAAAACTACTATATTGAACCATTTTTGGAATGAAAAAGCATAGGTAGATCGAAGGAGCAACTAATAATTCCTTAAACAAACCCATCAGAGGAAAACATCAAGGCAATAGACAATAGGAAGGACTAAGGTGCCTCCAACAACATTTCTTAGCCTATACTCTTCTCTTCTACTGCAACATAGAAGGATGGATACATAATGAAAACATGAGAAAATAATAACATGAAAGAGAAGCACTTTACCAATAACCAAGCTCAGGGATCCTGCAAGCTATCCTCCTTCATTGTCAATCAAAGCAATCCATTCAGAAACTCCACAAGACCAATTTATTCTTTAAACTCATAAAAACCATGTATTTCTCTCAAAGCTCATCAAATTCCAACGTTAAAAATGAATCCTCAATGCTCTATTTAACCAAGAGGGAGGAGAAAACCTAATGAAGTCTCTAGAAGCCTATTGGCTAATTAGAAATTTCACTATTGCCCTTGAGACCTTGCAAGGTCCAAGGCACAAAATATCTTAAACAAAATATATTTTTCGAGAATTTTTAGCAAAGAAGTTGACATTTGGGCTCTGCCAAGCCTCCTAAAACTTTCCAAGTGTAAATTTTTGAATTTTCCTCTATTAAGGGCACAGCAATGAGTTTTAGGATGAATCTCCATGCCAAGGGCGTAGCACTGGAGTAGGAAAACTGGGTCAACTTGCAGCAATGTTTTGAGGGCCTTCCCGATGTCGAAATAGGCTTTGTGATGGCTTGTTTGAAATCCATTTGAGTATAATTTCTAGATCTACCCTTGGTTCTCTGATTTAACCTCTGCAACCTATTCAAAAAGAAAAATTCCAAGGCTAGTAAAGGTGCAGCACCTATCCTGAAAACTAGGCAGAAAGGTGAAAATTAGGGTGTTTTTAACCCTTTTGGAGGACCAAAAAAACTCCAATTGACCTGAAACTTTGTGAGCATGCCACACTAAAGCTGAGGATTCCAAAAATGTAAGCCTTTCCTCCTGAAGATGCTCTAATAAAAAGTGTAGCACCATGGGTGACACCCCCTTGGCCCTCAAAATTAGCAAAAAACCAAAACTTGTCAAAATTCTCCCAAATTTGGTGGATGTGTGCCTCATGGGTTTTGAGAGACCTGTAGATAATATTGTGCCAATATTCCAAGGTTAGATTCACCTTTTTCCTCTTTTAGTGCTTGGATATTGGTTTGGGCCTTTTTTAGTTTAGCCCTTGCGATTTGGTTTCTTCGGGCATAATCTTTAGCCATCCTTCTTTGGAGGTCAAGATCTTGATTAGCTTTCTTCAATTTAGCCTCCAAGTGTCTGTTGGCTCTTTCCAACCAAGGCTCCCGATCATGTGTTGTATCCATGGCCAAAATCTCATCTAGAGGGAGTTGTTTTGCTAGGGATGATTCTTGTTCCGTTTGCTTTGCCAATGCCTTCTTCAACCCCATGGTTCTAGGTCTCCTCCTAGATTGTCCTTCCTCATCACTACTCTCTTCATAAGTGCCCATGAACTCTTCTAGTTTCACTTGTGCCTTTTGGGCTTCTTTCCGTGATTTGATGGCTCTAGCTTCATAGATTGAAATTTGTGCTCCTAGCTGCCCGTTCTCCAAGTCAAGGGCATCATTCACACTCTTGGCCCTATCCAAATATGCTTGGAGGTCTTTAATTTGTGCATTTTTGTCTTGGAGGAGAAAGTTTGTTATTCTTTCTTCATTATCCTCAACACTATCCACCTTAATGATTTCAAAGTCCCTCTCAACCTCATGATCTTCTTATTTTTCTTTTACCTTTTGTTTACCTTTGTCTATTGGCTGATCTAGGGTGGATGACATGGTCCCTTGCCTTTTTGAGGTAGAAAACACAAGCATTGGCCACTTTTGATATGTGAGAGGAAAAAACCCAAATTTGTCTACTAGAATGCCCTCATCATGGATGATCTCAAGGCTTCCTTTCTTTTCATCAATGATCTCTGCATTGATGTATTTTACATTGTGTTCTTGACTTCGCTCTTGAGACTTACCTTCATCTTCTTTCATGTTAACATTACTGTCATGATCTTCACCACTATCATCAACTTCTTCACTACTTTTTTGGTTCATAGTGTCATTGCTGTCATCATTACTAGGGCTATCAGTCATCATGGTTTCTTATTCATCACTGTCCTTTCTGTCTACAACATTATCATGACCATTATAATTTTCTGTGTGGTCATTGTTAGAGGTGTCTTTATCAGTTTCTTCATTACTATTTTGTGCATTTTCATCGTCATTTTCCTCAACCTCTTTACTGTCCTCTATAATGTCCTTACTGTTTTCATTTTCATCTATGCTTCCTTTAACTTTAGCGCTTTCCTTATTGCAATTATCTTTATCAATACCGCCTTTAACTTCTGCACTTTCCTCACTGTCATTGTCTTCATCAAATCTGGCCTCTTTGTCACTTTTCTGGTCATCACTACCCTCTTCCTCATTATCTGTTTCTTCTTCATTGTTTTTCTCACTAACTTTATCTTCATAATATACCTCTGTCTCTTCTTCATCATTGTCATTATCTTCTTCCTCATCATCATTCTCTACCTCTTCATTTTTCTCTTTTCATTCTTTATAATCATTTGTTTCTTCTTCTTCATCATCAGTCTCTTCTTGATTTGAAGCTTCAGGAGAAGGTGAGGGAGGGAGGTTCTCTTGAGGAGAGGATTCATGTGTGGATGAGTAAACATGGTCAGTGGGGGGTGAAAGAGGAGAGGAAGAAGGTGGATGAGATGATGAGCATAAATTTGGCTGCTGAGGAGGCTATGGATTTGTGAAAACTTCATGGGAAATGAACACTTCCCATGGGATACCTTGTTGATCTAATTGACACAACACAATCATCTTGATAAGAGAATGGTGAAAATGAATTTGCATTTGTTGTGAAGAAGGTCTCTTTTTCACAATGTATGACATCTTATCAATACTTCTATAAAGATAATAGGGAAAATTCAGCAGCTTTCCCCTAGGTGAAGTGCATGAGTAATCTTATATGGTAGGAATAAAGCCTAGAAAACCTACCTTCACAGGTGAAGTATTTCATGCTGATTCTCATTAATGACACATATCTCTCTAGTTAGCTTGGTATCTGGGTTTCAAGAAGGGTTGATAATGGCTTAGGTCCAAATTTTCCTATTTGAACCATTTTTCTCCTATACTAGGTATCTCGGTGGCCATGGAAATGGTATTGATGGGTAGTTCAATGTTCACTCCTGCTAAGTTTACTTGATGGTCATGGAGGTTAAGGATGAAATGCATGGTCAACTCAGGATGACTCTGGACCTGTTGTACCCTTTCACAGAAGTCAAAGTAGCCCACCTCTTGGAAATATGCAACTTTCATGGGAGAGGCCATCAGTTCTTTGGTATTTAGTGGCTCAAATATGTTTACCCTTCTACCCTTTTTCTGTTGTCTTCTAGGCCCTTGGCCTCCCTCACCACTGCCACTATTAGTTTCCCTTTTCATCTTGCTCTTTTACTCTTGCCTTAAAGGCCAAAACACTAATTTTGCTTTGTGAAAATTGAAGGATAAATCAAGGGTTTTTCCTCTAATCTAAATGACAAAAACTGAGGAAATGGAGGAGGTGCCTTGTTACTTACCCCTCAGAGGTGTTGTGGAACATTTGGAGGTGATCTTGAGGATTATTTTTGAGAAAATTTGAGGGCTTGATCTGCTAGAGAAAACTTGTGGATGAACGTGCAGCACAAACGAATAGCATCAATCCAGTTGGGCCTCTACACACGCTATCAGGTCGACTGCTGCATGTGCCTGTGTGTAGCACCTGGCAAAGGCTACACAAGCTGTCGAGCTTATCGGGCCGCTGCTAAACTTGCAAGTGTGTAGCACCGGCAGAGACTGCACGAGCAGTCAGGCAAGGTTGAATGTGTTCTGGTGCATGGGCCAGTCGGGTGATTTCTGAATGGACTAAGGCAGTGGGCCTATCAGGAAGAAAATTGAATTTTTCTATGCGTAGTGCCCGAGCCACTTGGGCCTCTGGACATTGTTTGTGTGTAGTGCCTGGGCTAGTCAGGCCTCTGCACGTTTTTTGTGCATAGCGACTGGGCCAGTCAGGCCTCTGCACGCTGAAATGCGTAGCGTTCGTTCACAACTACGCAATGCTTTGCTGAATTTTTAGAGGGAGGTACACATAGGCACACAACAAGGTTTTCCAGGAGTGTAGAACTGGGTTTTTCCTTCCCGAAGTTTGCCAGAAATCTTGAAATATCTCTTTGAAAACCTTTCACTCTCTTTTGCAGATGAAAAATGAGCTTGAGTGATCACTGAGATGCTTTTATACCCTTGGAAAAATAAATTAAAACTAAAAGCCCACTTTTGCTAATTTTTTGAGTTTTATCTTGTCACTTTATCACTGATATTCCTTTTTCCTTTTGCAGGAGGTGACTTAAGACACACAAAATGATCTTTTTTCTGGGTGATCTGGAAATATAATTTCTTCCCCTTTCACTGATTTTGATAGTGATATCTCTATTTCAACAAAGGTTGTAATTCATTTCCACTATGTCTTCTCTTGGCCACTTCTGTTTTGTTGCAGGTGCCATGACACAAATAATTTTTGTCTCCTTTTTCATTCTTGGAATTTAACAACTTTAGTTACTCAACAACAAACTCATGATTAGCTTGGTTTTCCATTTTGAAACTTAACTGTATGCCTTCTTTCTTTGACCTTTTGAGGGCAATTTACTGCTCTTGAAGATCTCTATCACACTGATACTCTTTCCATTCTCCTCCCTTTGATGTAGTGAAGCATGGTTACCTTGGAAAACCCTAGAAATTACCTTCAAGAGCCTATTAAAACTATCTTCCTATTATCATCATGGAGGCTTCTCATTTTAATTTCTAGTTTCAAAAAATATTCAATTCATGCTTGGTTGTGATGATGTACCTCTGTCCTTGTGGTTTCTGCATTGGCTTCTTGCTTGGCACAATGCTAGACTAATCAGTCCTAAAAACCTTGATTTTATTTGAAAATAGACTGCCTCTTCTTCCATTTTCTTGAGTGTGCCTTCAAATGAGGGGCAAGCATCTTACCTTACTTAATTTTCTTCTAATAGCCACCTTAACATTCCTACAAAAATTTCAAGATGGGCAGTTTTCCTTTGTAGAATTTGTGCTTGATTAAAGAGGTCATATTTGAAGGTTTTCCTTATCTGTCTTGGAACAACAGATTCTGACCTCCCTTTCCATTTGATTCAGATTCTTAGCACATGAAAAACATTGATTAATAACATCCAAAATAACCCTACAACCTATGAAACCCTAGTGACCTAGTGGGAGGCTCTTTTAACTTGGTGCTTGACTGTGATTACGCTTGGGATCTTGTCAGTGTAAAAATAGAGTTTTTTTTATTAATGGTTGTATTTTAGTATCTATAAATGGATGAATTTGACTGATCTAAAGATCTCATAGAGGGATTTTTAGACCATCTATTCTTAAGATATCTGGTGAACATGGGAAAAAAGTAGGTTGATTGGTGATCATAGATTGCAAAGGGAGGTGTTAGGCAAGGCAAAACTGAGTGCTAAGGTCAAAGGTAGCCAAACATAGTGAAGATGAGTGGTATGAGCCCATGATGGGTCTTCTGGGAGTGATAGGTTGGCCATGATATGATAGGATAGTAAAATAGTGAAAAATTGATCCTAAGGATAATGAAGGTAGTGAGATTTCTAGAACTCACAATATTCATGAATTTTGTTTCTAGAAATATAGGATAAGCACTTAGTCATCTATAAAAAGGAAAAAATTACTGATGACTAACAGTGGCTCCACTTAGGGAGGGCAGCTCCTGTTCAAGAGGTGTCTAGAACTTCAGATCTTTGGTTTTATGAAGAATAATGCCTCATCCATTGGGCATATTGTTCTTTCTTTTCATTTGCTGATGCTTCTTTGAAGTTGTGATGTGAATAATCTGAAAAACATGATTAGATCAACTTCATGTCTACCTACCCAACCTTCTTCTCTAACATTTTTTTCTTGGGTGCACTTGAACTGGAAAACCCTTGACAATGTTTTATTTTGAAAGAAAAACAAACTATCTACTTCTACTCTTATCACGTCCAAGAGTTCGGATTATGCTAGTGAACTCTTTTTATTCTCTACCTAGACTATCTTACTGTCAAGGTTAAGCTATATGACAGACCTCCTTCTCTAAGCTATTGACATGAAATTGAAAGCATGGTTTAAATAAGGATTAGGCAATCTGACTTACCATGGGTTGTGGCATTAGGAAAAGCTGCACACAAACATTATTTTTGTACAAACAAAACTAGAAAGGTAAGGGCTATGATTTATCATTTGGTATGCATCCCCATCTTCCTCTTTGGTTCAATTTTGAGCATGTGGAACTAGTATATTTCATTCCTAATCTATCCTTTTTGACAAGTCAAGTTTGAATGATTTGACAAGCTCTCTTTTACTAAATTATCAACAAAAACTTAAAGCATGTTCAACCATGATTAGGTTAGATGACTGAACAAAATCTTCCTTTTGAACAATTAGTGGCATTTAGGCTTGCACACTTTCAGTATTACCTTTTTTTGGGTATGGGGCTGCACCTCTTTTAGAATCTACCCTATCTTTCCTTCTTTCTTTATTTTTGTATTTTTTGTTTTTTATGATCTCCCACCATGCTATGTTATGTACAATGAATGAAGGTTTGAAACTAGGACTCTTGACGGAAATAGTGTTTGAGCTTCTTGCCATTGACAGGACCTCTAAATAATTATTATCCATTCTATCCTTGTAAAAAGAAAGAATTATGACCTCTAATTGACTGAATGAGATAAGGACATTTCCAAAAATTCTCAAATTTACCATGTTTACCTTTGTCCTCCCTCCTAGAATCCCATTTCAGCACTATGTCTTCAATGTGGAAATTGTTGGATTTAGTTCTTCTGTCAAATATTTTCTTTATGTTTTCTTGCACTACTTGATTCTTGTCACATAATTATTCCCTTGTCTGCTGGAAATGAATGGTTTTGGTTTAGCCTCCTTTGCATGTCATTTTCCTCTGAGTTCACTTCTTGGAGAAGCCTTACCACCGGAACTCCCAAGGATGTTGGGAAAATGGCATCCATGCCATATACTAGTTGATAGGGAGACATACCAATTGATTTCTTGGTGCTTAGTCTATCAACCCGTAGTGCATGTACTAGCTTACCGTGCCATGCCTTTTGATTCTATTCCAAAAGCTTCTTGATTATATTGACCAAGATTTTGTTTGAGGACTCAGCTAACCCATTACCTTGAGGGTAATAAGCTGTGGAATGTCCTAATGTGATGTGATATTTATAACAAAATTCAACCATTCTTTTGGATTTAAAGGCAACAACATTATCTATGATGATATTTTTGGGGCAACCAAAATCTAGACAGGATGTTTGTCTCGAGAAATTTGATAATGACCGATTTGGTGGCATTCCTAGAGGGGATGGCTTCTATCCACTTAGTGAAGTAATTAGTAGTAGTGAGGATCCACTTGTGTTGGGCAGATGAGGTGGGGTGAATCTCTCGAATGAAGTCTAAACCCCATTGTTGAAAAGGAGCTTCAACAGTAATGGGATGCAAAGGAAAAGGTAGGAGTTTTCTCTTACCATAAAATTTTTGGCATTTATGGCAATTCATGACCAGTTTGTGGGTGTCAGAAAAAAGTGTGGGCTAATAATATCCATCTCTAAGGATTTTGTTAGCTGTGGTTTTCTAGTAAAGGTGGCCTCCACATTCTCCCTCATGTAGCTCGTGCATGCTTTTATTTGCATCATCCTCAAGAAAACATTTAAACAAAATACCTACAGAATTCTTCCAATATAATCTTCCATCTAAAATGTAGAATTTTAAAGCTTTTTGTTTCAGGAATCTAGCTTTTGTCTGCATTGAGATAGAAAATCACATATAGGATATCAACATACCAGGATGAACTCAGAAATACTTCTTCAACATGGGGGGATATGCACTCTTCTTGTTCTGCTAAAACATTAACCATATTCATATCTAATGCTTTGAAATTTGATTCAGCCATAATTTTTGCAAGTCCTTGTCCTTTAACTAGTTTAGTGGGTCTGATTTCTAAGTCATATTCTAAGATAATAGGAATCCACTTTCTCCTTTTACCATTAGGGTCCTGATTCAGAATGTCTTTGACAACTGTGTGTGGAACAAAAGCAATGATATGAGAATGTAATATATAAACTCTAAAGTCTTTTAATGCCTTAATCAAGGCAAAGGCTTGTTTCTCCATGATGTTGTACTTTAGAGGATCATCTCTAAGGGCTTTCCTGAAGAAGGCTATGGGCTATTATTGCCCCATCATATTCTTTTGAAATAACATTGCAGCAATGGTATGTTCAGATGCAAATGAGAAAATGTATAAGTCTTTAGTAAAATCAGAACTGATTAGAACCGGTGTTTGGGTGAGTGCTAGTTTAACTAGTTCAAAAGATTGTTTAGCTTCCAAGGTCCATTTAAACCCTATCTCCTTTTTTAGCATGTTTGTAATATTCCTCAAAATTTCAGCAAGGTTGGGGATGAACCTCCTCAAGAAGTTGATCTTCCCAATGAAGGATTGTAACTCCTTGATGTTTCTAGGATGGCTGATTTCCAATATTTCTTCAATCCTTTTGGGGTCTATTTTGATTCCCTCTTCAGAGATGATGTGGCCTAGGAGATTTCCTTCCTGGAGACCAAACAATGTTTTCTTGGGATTCAAGGATAGGCCATATTTCCTACACTTTTCAAAAACTTTCCTCAAGTGAACTAAGTTCTCTTCATCTGTCTTAGAGTAAACAGTGATGTCATAAAGGTAAATGACTATGAAGTAGCCTATGTCTTTTGAAAAATATATGTCCATGGCCCTTTGGAAAGTGGCCCCCGCATTCATCAACCCAAATGGAATTTTAACATACATGAATGTACCCCAAAGGGTGGTGAAGGTATTTTTGTGTTGATCACTTGGGAATACTAGCACTTGGTTATAACAGGAAAATCCATCAAGTAGTGAGATTCTCTTAGAGCCAACTACCCTTTGAAGTATGTGATCCATTTTAGGCAAGGGGTAGTTGTCTTTTAGGGAGGATTTGTTCATATTTCTAAAGTTAATGCAAATCTTAATCTCCCCGGTCTTCTTCCTAACTAACATAAGGTTGGAAACCCACTCTGAGTATCTAATGGGAACTATGATCCTAGCATCATACATTCTTTTAATCTCTTTCTCAATTAAAGGTAGTAAAACAGGGGTTATTCTCCTCAAATTTTGTTTGAAAGGTTTATGATTTTATTTAAGAGGAATTTTATGTTGAATAATGCTTCTGTAATATGATTTCAAATCCTCATACCCCCATGCAAACACATCTTTAAACTCTTGAAAAATCTCAATATATCTCTGTTTTATGTGAGGAGGAAGATTTTTGGAGAGTTTGATCATTTTGGGTTCCTTTGGGCTGCCTATGTTATACTCCTCTACATCATTCTTGGTGGATTGTATCTTTAGTTTTTTAGTCACATCATTAAATTTGAACAAATCTTCTAATGGTGCAAGTCCCCTTGGTAATGTATCATCTTTAAATTGTAAGACCTTAAGGTCCCTTTGGTCTAGATCCTCAAACAATTCTGCCTCACAAGGATGTGCAATCAAATTTATATCAGTAGTAGAGGACAACTCTATTTTATGGACTTCTTCTTCAGTAGAAACCACTTCATCATGCTCTAGGCTTGGTTTTGTTCTTGTAAATTCATTCCTAGATTGCAAAAAGTCATCAATTTGTTCATCACCCTCAAACACTTGCCAATGGTTTATGTTTTCAAGCACCGTGGGCCAGTTTTTTAGTTTGACAGTGTATTGTTCAGTTGCATGGGGTATTTGGAAATTGCTGGCAGCAAAGGTAAGCTCATTGGCAAGGCAATTTTGGGCTCTAGGGATGAAAATGAGCTGATATTTCTCAAAGGTTTTGAGGAGATCTAGGGTAACATTTTTGTACTCTCTCAATCTTGGATTTTTTTTTGAATAATCACCTTTCATTTTTTTAATTACCAGCTCTGAATCTCCTTGGGAAGATATTTTCTTAGCTCCTAAGTATTTGAGTAAATGCAAGCCAAGGAGGAGAGTGTCATATTCTGCAATGTTATTAGTACACTGAAAATCAAGTTTGTATGAATAGCCTTCATTCGTGTTATGTATCCAGACACCAAATCCTGAACCTACTTTACCACAAGAGCCATCAAAGCTCATGTTCCGAAGTGTTTCTATTTCATGTTCACAATTATCTTGTTGTTCAGGGTTGCTAGAGTTTTGGATGATATGTTCTTCCTTTGAGGATAGTTTTGACTATTCTGGTGGGCCTAGATCTTTGTCATTTTCATTCACTTGTTCACCAATGTCATTTTCATTATATAAGATGAATGATTTTAAGTCTGAATGAATGGAATAGACAGGGGTGTTGTTTGGCCTATCTAGACTACTTACCATATACTTCATGTGGGACTCCCGGTATAACCTCCTGGTTTGGTTGAAAATAGGGATGGTATCATATGAAATGTCAAGTTGGAAGTTCCCCTGAAGCTTGGATCCCCACGATCTAGATAAAAGCATGCCATACATAGGGGGAATTTCAACAAGAACTATGTCCATGACTAGGTTATTAGAAGGTATTTATGCTAGATTGACACAAATATCCTTGATTAGGCTCAAACACTTGACTCTACTCGAATCAAATGAGTACAAGTCTTTGTAAGGTTTAGTAATTTCTAGGCCTAATCTCTCCATCACAACTTTGGGAATGAGGTTGTGAGATGCATCGGAGTCTAGCATGGCATTATGCAATATTTTGTCATGTATATTTAAGCTAACATAGAAAGGTGGAATGGCTCCTTCTTGGAATTTTCCTTCTACTTTAGGACCAAACAACAGCTCTGGTTTATCATATGTCAATTTTAAAGTATCAGTATCATTGCCTATGTTCAAAACTTTCAAAATTTGAGACCTATACACTTCTTGAGTAACTAGTTCAATGAGAGGTATGGTTATCTTAATTTTGGCAATCTCTCCTTCAAAGCTGAAAGGTATTTGTGTTTTGGGCATATTTACATCAGTTTTATCAGCCATGAACTTTTCTACATTTTTAATTTGCTGATTCTGATTTTGAGCTTTAGACAATAACATTTTTTCAGGGCCACTAGTTGATGTACTAGGACATCTTGGATCACTATTTTGCTGGCTAACTTTTTCTTTGTTTGGATCAGTTTTCTTAGCCATAGTGTTTGTGTTGCTTGTTGTCTTTTTATGGGTGTTTTCAGGGGTTTTCCTAACAGCAGTGTCTAGATTTTTTTTCTTGGGGGCATATTGGTTCTTTTTTCTCCTAAGGTCATATTGCCTATGGACCTCCATTATGGCATTTTCAAATCCTAAGCGGTAGTCTTCAGAATCCTCATGGTTTATTTCAATTTGATCTGAGGAAAAGAAAACTTTTTCTTCTTCAGTGATAAAAACATCATATTCGTTATCAGAACCTATCAAATTTACATGGTTTTCTTCCGGCTCCATAATTTCTCCTTCTTCCTCATCTACACAGTTTTGTTGAAAGGGAGGTTTGATTTGTTGGTCATTTTCCCTTTGTTTGATTTGAGGAGTTTCTCTTCTAAAGTTTTGAGCTCTATTTCTGTTTTGGGGATATTCTTGGTTCTCCCTAGGAGGTTCCCTTTCATTTAAGTTTATCCTCTATATCATTCTCTCCATTGTTCTCATTAGGTTGTCCATTTTGGCATCGGATGAGGAGGTTAACGCTATGGTTTCATCTTTGTAAGTGACTCTTTTTTCTGACCTCATTCTAGCTCTCTTTTCAATGAGGTTGGATTCTGCACTAATAGATACCCTTTTCAATTCTTCTAAAGTTGTGGGGTCTCTATATCTCAATTGGTATGTCATATTTGCATCAAAGCCTCCAGGAAATTTCACTAGTGCTAGGCCTTGTGGGGGTTTCATGCGAGTTGGGAGGGCATTGTAGACACTGTTCTAATGCAGGAGCATCAAGGGCATTTTTTTATTTTGTAAATATGTTAAGAGGGGGTGGGATGATTTTTAATATTTTATTAATTAATTTGAATAAAATAGGAGAAGGTGAGGATTTTTGTAAATATCATTTTATTTAATAAAAGGATATGAGGGAATTTAATTAGTTAGGAATAAAGACCTATCCTTTAGGGATGTTGAGAGATTTAGGGGTTTGTTGAGGAATTGAAGGGATTGAGCATTTAATTTAATGATTTTTTAAATTGTATAAATAGGAGGGAGTTTTGAGAGAAAAGACATTAGAGATAGTGAGAGGAGTGGAGAACAGGGTTTGAACAGCCAAGGCTATAAGCCTTTGGCAAATTTGTAAGGGCCAAATGTTGGAAATCTGGCTATGTACAAAGGGTTTTTAAATTGATTGCATTTTTTACAATGAAGAATTTGTTCTGAATTTGTGTGTGTGTATTATATTTCTGGTTGAATTGGTAGAATGAGATTAGAGTTTTTAAATTCAGTCATTTGATAAGCTTTATAGACCAGCTCTGCACATAAGTTAAGAATCGACTTTAACAAGTATTATAGTTCTTATTTGAAATGATGAATCTGTATACTTTTATGTCGATTTATAAGGGCGTATTGTGAAACTATGTTCATAGAATTGAACAAAAATTACATTGGGTTCAATGAAAAATTAAATATACCTTGTGTGAAACAGAGCGCAAGGTTTCTGCAGAGTTCTGTTACTGGACATTGGCAATAAAAACAATAATCGATTGAAATTCTTGTGAAGTCGATCTGTATTGCAGGTATTTAATAGCCGAACTGCAACTAAGTTAAATTGAATCGATACTCAGAGTGGATATGCGTATCGGTGTATGGATAGCGTTGAAGGCGTTAAACATTGGAGATTCAATGTTATATATTACAGATCCAATTCAGGAATGCGTTAATGCGTTAATGTTGAATGAGAATCCTGGATCGATTCTCATCTCTGTTATGAAATGATGGAGCGCTATTCTCATGGTATTCTGCCTGCAAAATAAGTGTTAATTTGTGAATGAATTGCAGAATTCATATAACGTGGTTAAGAACTGGGCGTGTTAAATTGTGGTGAATTCTATTGGAGCGATGTCAATCCTGGCATAGATTGACTTAATGGTGGATCGAAGAGGCGATGAGGATGCATTGAAGCAGTGAAATGGTTCATGAAGGATACGATGACAGTAGAGCAAATCTCGCGCTAAGGAAGCTGGAACAAATCTGAATCACTGGTATGTATAGGTGGCGCAACGTTTTAAACTGTATCTATTGTGAATAAACAAGTGATATCGACTTATGAATCATTGGGTTTCATGTATGGAGAAGTTTTGGCTTAAATAATAGGACAGTCGACACATAGATGTCAGAAATGTTTGAATGGAATGCTGTGTAATGATTGAAAGTCTCAATTTGTAATCAAAGGTAAGAAAGCACAGGACTGTATTCCTGTAACCCTGTTTATTCATTGGAATGTAATTATAATCGGTTTTAATAACTGTGTGGAGAAATAGCAATTCCATAATCATTACTGAGGCGCAGATGCTGAGATGCATGGTGAGTAAATAATGTTGGTATTCCAGGACACTATTGAAATGAAATCGAACTGAACTATAGGAGCGCAGGTTGAATGGCAAATAGAAGGTTGACAGAAAGGAGAGCTGACTGCATGGGTAAGTCAAGTATGTGTTATTGACATTAAAATGTTTGAAATTTCCATGACTATGTGTTAATTGATAATTATATTCAAACTGGGAATTTTTTAAGGGCGTACCTAAAAGTTGAGTTAAGAAGTAATAAGCTTTGGTCAAGCGGTTAAATCAATGGAGTTCTAATTAAAGTCTTCACTTAAGAGTTGTGAATGAATTTATGTGTAGAGGGATTTGAACTCACATTATCATTTGGTTGCTATGAAGGATTCAAAGAATGAATATGCCAGTGAATGGGGTTTTTTTGTTTAAGTTGGACATTTACTGAGATGTAATTTGTCATGAACAAATCAATGGAGATCCTGGGAATTGCAGGCTGGCCTAGCCTGCGTCATTTTGGTATCAGAGCTTGGCTCTGTTGAATTGAAAAATGTTTTCTTTTCTGAATGAGGACAAGAAGGTTTGTTGAAATGAAATGTATTTTTGAATGTATGATGAATGATGAAGATCAGATTTTAAATGCAGCATATACAATTGCAAGTGAACAGAATGCAGGCAAAGGAGATCAGATTCTAATCTGACAGTCAAGCAACCAGAATGCAGCTGAATGAAGAAAGAATCATGCAGGTATTGGTTTGTTTAGTTTTGAATTGGGTTTTACTGACAAGAAATGGATTGAGGATTGATGGTTGCAGCAAAGAAGAAACTCAGCAAAGAAGGAATTGTTGCTGACAGCTAAAGTTTGCCAGATCAGGCCAGAAGATTGGAAGAGAGAATCAGATTTTAAAATCTGATTGACAGTAGTTGAATGTCGAGAAATTGTACAGAGGAAGCATAAAGATTTGCTGAAACAGATTTGCAGGAGTGGTGAGATTCTGAAGATAATTGAAGTGCAGGAGAATGGAAGGACAAGATCAGACGAGATCTTGGAGGTAAGATGATATGTTTTTGAAGAATAGAATATTTTAGTCTTTGCATTGAAATATTATTGCAACTCCCAAAAGGCAATTGCTAACAGATAAAGGAAGCTGGTGAAAGTTTCTAGGTGAAAACATAGAGGTGACAGAACCTTGGGAATTCCAATAGAGATTGGATAAGGAGAACAGTTGTGAACAGGTAGATGAGTTGAAGCCCAGGAAGAGCAAAGAGAAGTGCTCAAAGGAGGTTCCAGAGATAGAGAACCAATTGCTTGCCAAAAGACTGAGTGAGGAGAGCTTGGTGAGGTAAGTAGCGGCAGGACAGGACTTGCTGCTGAAGAGGCTTTAGTGCAACTCATAGTAAAGTGAGTGAGGGACTCATAGAGATGGAAAGGATGATGACTAGTGACAGTCATAACAGAGGTTCTGAAATCAACCACAGCAGAGGACAAAAGAAGAAGGATGCCAAGGAAAGTGGCATACAGAGACAGTTAAGCAAAGAGGAATATGAGAGGGAGAAGGCTGAGATAGCAGTTCAGCTTGAGGTGTTAATGGAGATGTTGCAAAGAAATGAGGAAAACCAGAAGCATGGTTATGTCATGAGAAAGAAGCTGAAGTGGCAGAGGCTACAAGAGAAGTGGAATCATCAGATGAATATGCAGTTGATAAAGGAACTAAGGGAACTTGAACAGGTTATTGATGCCAGACAGAGGATAGAGAAGCTCGAAACAGTTGAGCTACAGCAAAATGAAGATGCTGAAGAAGATGTTGAAGTTTCGATATGTTACCCAGAGAGTGGACCATTACTTTTTGAAAGTGATGAAGAGCTGGAGGAGTTGAATCATATGAATGATTCGAAGCAGCCGGAAGATTTGATGACTGAAGCATTAAACAAGACCGTAAGGTCTTGTGATTTTAAAACTAATGATTTGTGGGTGATTGCAGGTTTGGAAGAAGAGGAAGAACATCTACTGAAGGATGTTAAGGAAGATTTAGCAGAAGAAAAACCATGTGAGGAAATGGAAGATCGTGTAAAATTTCCAAAGTCCACTCCGAGTAAAATCATTGAGTTATATAGAGAATTAGACTTTCAAAGGAGGAAATTGGAAGAACAGAGGATGAATGTCCGGGATAGATTGCTGAAGAAGGATGACAAAGCGGTTGTCATAAATAATAATCAAAAAGAAATTGCAGATGGTGAGCAAATGAATGTTGCAGAGGGACAGGAAGTTTGGGAGGCCACAACATTCATAGTGACAACTAGAGCAACATGTGAGGCAACATTTATAGTAGCAGCAGCAGAAAAGGTGATCAAAACAAGTGAAGAGCAAGCAAGAATGAGAGTTCAGCAATCAAGGGATGGAAACAATCAGCAGACAGATGACATACTGGACAGAGAAATTGAGTTGATAAGGAGGTTAATGATAAAAACATCCCAGAGAAAAACAGCCGAAAGAAAGAAAAGAAGCGACAACAAGAGAATGACAGTGGAAGATTGCAAGAGCAGAGCAAGTGGAGCACTACAGCACAAAATATGGGAACCTGGAAGACAACAGCAGATAACAACAGCAGTAAATCAATCGACAAGCAAGGAAAGGTTACAAAATAAAATTTGGGATCCAGGAGGAAATATCTAGACTTATGACCAGGTGGTCATGAATTTTCTTACATGGGGAGTCTGATGCAGGAGCATCAAGGGCATTTTTTTATTTTGTAAATATGTTAAGAGGGGGTGTGATGATTTTTAATATTTTATTAATTAATTTGAATAAAATAGGAGAAGGTGAGGATTTTTGTAAATATCATTTTATTTAATAAAAGGATATGATGGAATTTAATTAGTTAGGAATAAAGACCTATCCTTTAGGGATGTTGAGAGATTTAGGGGTTTGTTGAGGAATTGAAGGGATTGAGCATTTAATTTAATGATTTTTTAAATTGTATAAATAGGAGGGAGTTTTGAGAGAAAAGACATTAGAGATAGTGAGAGGAGTGGAGAACAGGGTTTGAACAGCCAAGGCTATAAGCCTTTGGCAAATTTGTAAGGGCCAAATGTTGGAAATCTGGCTATGTACAAAGGGTTTTTAAATTGATTGCATTTTTTACAATGAAGAATTTGTTCTGAATTTGTGTGTGTGTATTATATTTCTGGTCGAATTGGTAGAATGAGATTAGAGTTTTTAAATTCAGTCATTTGATAAGCTTTATAGACCAGCTCTGCACATAAGTTAAGAATCGACTTTAACAAGTATTATAGTTCTTATTTGAAATGATGAATCTGTATACTTTTATGTCGATTTATAAGGGCGTATTGTGAAACTATGTTCATAGAATTGAACAAAAATTACATTGGGTTCAATGCAAAATTAAATATACCTTGTGTGAAACAGAGCACAAGGTTTCTGCAGAGTTCTGTTACTGGACATTGGCAATAAAAACAACGATCGATTGAAATGCTTGTGAAGTCGATCTGTATTGCAGGTATTTAATAGCCGAACTGCAACTAAGTTAAATTGAATCGATACTCAGAGTGGATATGCGTATCGGTGTATGGACAACGTTGAAGGCGTTAAACACTGGAGATTCAATGTTATATATTATAGATCCAATTTAGGAATGCGTTAATGCGTTAATGTTGAACGAGAATCCTGGATCGATTCTCATCTCTGTTATGAAATGATGGAGCGCTATTCTCATGGTATTCTGCCTACAAAATAAGTGTTAATTTGTGAATGAATTGCAGAATTCATATAACGTGGTTAAGAACTGGGCGTGTTAAATTGTGGTGAATTCTATTGGAGTGATGTCAATCGTGGCATAGATTGACTTAATGGTGGATCGAAGAGGCGATGAAGATGCATTGAAGCAGTGAAATGGTTCATGAAGGATACGATGACAGTAGAGCAAATCTCGCGCTAAGGAAGCTGGAACAAATCTGAATCACTGGTATGTATAAGTGGCGCATCGTTTTAAACTGTATCTATTGTGAATAAACAAGTGATATCGACTTATGAATCATTGGGTTTCATGTATGGAGAAGTTATGGCTTAAATAATAGGACAGTCGACACATAGATGTCAGAAATGTTTGAATGGAACGCTGTGTAATGATTGAAAGTCTCAATTTGTAATCAAAGGTAAGAAAGCATAGGACTGTATTCCTGTAACCCTGTTTATTCATTGGAATGTAATTATAACCGGTTTTAATAACTGTGTGGAGAAATAGAAATTCCATAATCATTACTGAGGCGCAGATGCTGAGATGCATGGTGAGTAAATAATGTTGGTATTCCAGGACACTATTGAAATGAAATCGAATTGAACTATAGGAGCGCAGGTTGAATGGCAAATAGAAGGTTGACAGAAAGGAGAGCTGACTGCATGGGTAAGTCAAGTATGTGTTATTGACATTAAAATGTTTGAAATTGCCATGACTATGTGTTAATTGATAATTATATTCAAACTGGGAAGTTTTTAAGGGCGTACCTAAAAGTTGAGTTAAGAAGTAATAAGCTTTGGTCAAGCGGTTAAATCAATGGAGTTCTAATTAAAGTCTTCACTTAAGAGTTGTGAATGAATTTATGTGTAGAGGGATTTGAACTCACATTATCATTTGGTTGCTATGAAGGATTCAAAGAATGAATATGCCAGTGAATGGGGTTTTTTTGTTTAAGTTGGGCATTTACTGAGATGTAATTTGTCATGAACAAATCAATGGAGATCCTGGGAATTGCAGGCTGGCCTAGCCTGCGTCATAAACCTGGTGCAATAATCTTGTACACTTTCCCCTACATTCCTCTTAAGGTTTTTATATTCTGAGAGGACTTGGAGAGGGTTTTTCTTAATTTCCCACTTGTTTATGAATGTTTGGTAGAGGGAAGGGAGATCATGTATGCTGTTAGGACTCAAGATTTTGAACCATTTTTTAACTTCTCCTCCTAGGCTTTGGGAAAACATCCTCATCTTCATGGTTTCCTCTTCTAATTACATGTAATCAAAGGCATCATTCATTTTATCTACATGTTGTTGGGAATTGGTAGATTCAGCTCCAGTGAAGTGGGGAATTCTGGATTGGTAGTCATTTGGTAAAGGTAACAGAGGTTGTGGTAACACTAAGGGGGAATACCATGCTGCCATGATGTGAGCGAATGGAATCCAAGGAGGATTTACAAGGGGAGTGTTTGTGAGAGGAGGTGAAGTGATTTGCACAATGGTGGTATGAATGGGTGTGGTCGAAATACTTGGACCTGTAAACTAATTCTGAGAAGACTTGGGATGAAAAGAGCCAAAGTGGTGGAGAATTTGGAAATCAGGTGGAGTGGAAGGAGAGGCTTCTCTGCTAGGACTCTGCTACAAATATATGGGCTCAAGGTCAGTCTGGTCAATCCTACTTTGTGACTTGGTTCTGAAAAGGTTTCTTGTATGGTACAAGTCAAACTGGGGATCTTGCAAAGCTGTAAGATGTTTAGGGATAGAGCTTGATCTATGAATGGTCCTAACAGTAGTTAAGTTTCCAGTTGTTGAATTTTTCCACAAAATATTTTTTGGGTCATCAACTATGGTGGGAGGGTTTGGGTCTAGATGAGATATGGTACTGATCCTTTGTGAAGCAATATTTTAAACTGAAAAAGTAGAGAGGCTAAAAGTTAGGATTGTTTTAGGAAGGCTGACCTCTCTTAATGCTTGTTAACATTACATAGTATAGGACTAGGTTTCTAAACTTCTCAGGGCTGATTTGACCCAATCCTAGGGAAATCTAATGAGAACCAGTGAAGTAATAGGCCTACTAGAGGCTAGTGGAGTTGCCAGGTGGATTTATTTAGTTTTTTTTAAGGATGTATGTTTATGTTCCACCACCAATAACTGACAAAAAACCAATCTAGGGATGTTTTGGGGTTTTCTGAGTTCCTCTAGGGATACTAAGATTGTCAGTGACTCAAAGGTCCCACCGTGATCGCGATTATGTTAGTGTGATGAGGTGGAAATAAATCAATAGAAAATACTTGATAGGAGTGTTTCTAAGGTTTTAAGGAATGCTTAGGATGTTATTTTCTCACAGTCCCACCATGATTGCCATTATGTTAGTTTCTCGTGATTTGGAATATTGGTAGACCAAATGCACAGGGTAACATTAAATTAGTCTTTGGATTCCTAGGACCTAGCCTTCCTAGACTCAGAGAGGGCTCCCTCTATTGTATGCAAAGGATGTGAACTTGTTTGCTTATAGGTTTTAGATTTTCGGCTAGTTGTTAAGTGTAGGGCTTGTTGTTTTTTTGGTTCAGTAAGATGGTCCAGTCGAATAGGTGGAGTGAGAGGTCTTCAAATCATTGGGCTATGGAGTAAATGAAAGTTATGGATATCTCAACAATGAAACCGAATGCATAGCAGGGAAAATCTAGCATGGTTAAAGAGATCCTTAAGGTATGTGTGAAATGAAATGAACAATAATTTTGTGAACATAATAGCTGTGTAAGGGCAGTAAAGAATCCTTAAAAAAATACCTTTAAATAGGATGGTCTGAAATATTGATCAACAGAATGACATAATCATTATACATGGAAAAACAATAGCTTTCTGATTATACTCAAGAATTCAAGATGAACAATTCAGTGAACCATAGAAAGCAAGAAACATATCTAACTTTTAGTGATTTCACCTTCAAGGTTTAGAAAACATCCATGATAACAAATAAATTTAATCAATGAAGAGGGAACACTTAAAAATCAATGATCAAGCTACAAAGAACTTTAAGTAAAATTCTTAAGCATGGATAAAGGGCATGATCAAAACATGGCCTCGTTGGCTAAAACCTAACAAGTAATACTTCAAAGAGAGATTCCAAAACAGAGTTTAGATATCATCAAATAGGCAGGGCTAACCATAAAACATATTTGAAAACTACTATATTGAACCATTTATGGAATGAAAAAGCATAGGTAGATCCAACGAGTAGCTAAGAATTCCTTAAACAAACCCAACAGAGGAAAACATCAAGGCAATAGACAACAGGAAGGACTAAGGTGCCTCCAACAACATTTCTTAGCCTATACTCTTCTGTTCTACTGCAACATAGAAGGATAAATACATAATGAAAACATGAGAAAAAAATAACATGAAAGAGAATCACTTTACCAATAACCAAGCTCGGGGATCCTGCAAGAAATCCTCCTTCATCATTAATCAAAGCAATCCATTCAGAAACTTGCAAGACCAATTTCTTCTTCAAACTCATAAAAACCATGTATTTATCTCAAAGCTCATCAAATGCCAACATTAACAATGAATCCTTAATGCTTTATTTAACCAACAAGGAGGAGAAAACCTAATAGAGTCTCTAGAATCCTATTGGCTAATCATAAATGTCTCTATTGTCCTTGAGACCTTGTAAGGCCCAAGGCACAAAATATCTAAAACAAAATATCTTTTTGGGAATTTTTAGCAAAGAAACTGACATTTGGGCTCTACCAAGCCTCCTAAAACTTGCCAAGCACACATTGTTGAATTTTCCTCTATTAAGGGCACAACACTGCATTTTAGGATGAATTTCCATGCCAAGGGCGTAGCATTGGAGTAGGAAAACTGGGTCAACTTGCAGCAATGTTTTGAGGGCCTTCCCGATGTCAGAATAGGCTTCGTGATGGCTTGGTGAAAATCCCTTTGAGTCCAATTTCTAGATCTACCCTTGGTATTCCGATTTGACCTCTATAACCTGCTCAAAAAGAAAAAAATTCAAGGCTAGTAAAGGCGCAACACCTGTCCTGAAAACAAGGCAGAAAGGTAAAAATTAGGGTGTTTTTTACCCTTTTGGAGGACCAAAACAACTCCAATTGACCTGAAACTTTGTGAGCATGCCACAGTCAAGCTGAGGATTCAAAAAATTTAAGCCTTTCCTCATAAATATTCTCTGAGAAAAAGCGTAGCACCATGGGTGCTAGCCCCTTGGCCCTCAAAATTAGCAAAAAACCAAAACTTGTCAAAATTATCCCAAAATTTGGTGGATGTGTACTTCATGGCTTTCGAGAGACCTATAGAGAATCTTGTGCCAATATTCCAAGGTTAGCTTGGCCTTTTTACTATTTTAGTGCTTGGATATTGGTTTGGGCCTTTTTCAGTTTAGCCCTTGCAATTTGGTTTATTTGGGCATAATATTTAGTCATCCTTCTTTGGAGGTCAAGACCTTGATTAGATTTCTTCAATTTAGCCTCCAAGTGTATGTTGGCTCTTTCCAACCAAGGCTCCTGATCATGTGCTATCTTCATGGCCAAAATCTCATCTAGAGGGAGTTTTTCTGGTAGGGTTGATTCTTGTTCCCTTTGCTTTTCCAATTCCTTCTTCAACCCCATGGTTCTAAGTCTCCTCCTAGATTGTCCTTCCTCATCACTATCTCTTCATAAGTGCCCATGAACTCTTCTAGTTTCACCTGTGCCTTTTGGGCTTCTTTCTATGCCTTGATGGCTTTAGATTCATAGATTTCAATTTCTGCTCGTAGCTTCCTGTTCTCCAAGTCAAGGGAATCATTCACACTCTTGGCCCTATCCAAATGTGCTTGGAGGTATTTAATTTGTGTATTTTTGTCCTGGAGGAGCAAGTTTGTGATTCTTGCTTCATTCTACTCATCACTATCCACCTGAATGATTTCAAAGTCCCTCTCAACCTCATGGTCTTCTTATTTTTATTTTACCTTTTGTTTGCCTTTGTCTATTGGATGAGCTAGGGTGGATGGCATGGTCCCTTGCCTTTTAGAGGTAGCAAACACAAGCCTTGGCCCCTTTTGATATGTTAGAGGGAAAAACCCAAATTTGTCTACCATAATTCCCTCATCATGGCTGATCTCAAGACTGCCTTTCATTTCTTCAATGATCTCTACATTGATGTCTTTTGCACTGTGTTCTTGACTTTATTTTTGTGACTTACCTTCATCTTCTTTCATGCTAACATTACTGTCATAATCTTCACCATTTTCATCAGCTTCTTCACTACTTTTTTGGTTCATAGTATCACTGTTGTCATCATTACAAGGGCTATCAGTCATCATGGTTTCTTCTTCATCGTTGTCCTTTGCATCTGGAACACTATCATGGCCATTATCATTTTTTGTGTGGTCACTGTTAGAGGTGTCTTTATCAGTTTCTTCATTACTATTTTGTGCATTTTCATCTTCATTTTCCTCAACCTCTTTACTATCCTCTGTAATGTCCTCACTGTTTTCATTTTCATCTATGCTTCCTTTAACTTCATCACTTTCCTTACTGTCATTATCTTTATCAATTCTGGATTTAACTTTTGCACTTTCCTCATTGTCATTATCTTCATCAAAACTGGCCTCTTTGTCACTTTTCTACTCATCACTACCCTCTTCCTCATTATCTGTTTCTTCTTCACTATTTTTCTCACTTCCCTTGTCTTCATAATCTGCCTCTGTCTCTTCTTTATCATCCTCCTCTTCTTCATAATCAATTTCCTCTTCTTCATCATTGTCATTATCTTCTTCCTCATCATTTGTTTCTTCTTCCTCATCACCATTATCTACCTCTTCATTTGTCTCTATTTATTCTTCATCGTCATTTGTTTCTTCTTCACCATCATCATTCTCTTCTTGATTCGATGCTTCAGGAAAAGGTGAGGGAGGGAGGTTCTCTTGAGGAGAGGATTCATGTGTGGATGAGAAAACATGGTCAGTGGGGGGTGACTGAGGAGCAGAAGGAGGTGGATGAGATGATGAGGGTAAATTTGGTTGTTGAGAAGGCTGCAGATTTGTGAAAACTTCATGGGCGATGAACACTTCCCATGGGATACCCTGTTTCTCTAATTGATGCAACACAATCATCTTGGTAAGAGAATGGTAAAAAAGACTTTGCATTTGTTGTGAAGAAGGTCTATTTTTCACAGTGTATGACATCTTATCAATACTTATATAAAGGTAATAGGGCAAATGTAATATTCCTACATTAGCATGCAACTAATAGGAATATTGATGTTTGAATTTTGCACCTAGTAGATGAATAAATGGGGGAAGAGACCCATACTTAACTTGAATTATCATAAAAAACCTCTTGGTGTTAAAGGGGATCATTCTAGTAGCTGGATTTGACACCATCATGTGTGAACAAGGGCAATTGGATGTGGACAAAGTCACAGTTTGACCAAGTCAACAACATTCATGGAGAAGAGTAGATCATCAATGCAAATAGCTCAATATGAACAAGGATCAGTTTAAACAAACATATGAGAGCTAGCTTGGAGACACTTGGGTGTGAAAAGGGGTGAAGCAGGTTGAAGAGGTCAACTTTGACCAAATCAAACAGCGTGATTATGGAGGAGTGGCCTTGATGGAGATACAACGCAATTTTGGAGAGAGATTGATCATATGAGGTTGGAAACCCTAATGGGTGGTGCCCAAGATGAGGAGGCTCACATAGTTTATAAGGAAGAGGAGGAAAACCATTTGAGGTTAGCTTGATGATTATTGATTTTATGGTCTGCATGACTATTTGGCATTCTCTTGTTGTTTAGCAGAGTTGCAGTGCTGCTTAGCACAAGGCATTCCTGTTCAGGAATTCCTTCTCCTACTTTCAGTGTTACACCATTTTTTGGTCATCTAAGCTATTACTATTAGATGGACCTAAGTACACCATGTAAGACTAATTTTACCCTAAGTAAAATTGCTTTCACTATAAAAAATAACTTAGTAAAACACCTTTATTAAGTTGTTTATGGTCTAAACAAGAAACCCCATGAGGAAATATTAAATAAATCCACATTTTTTTTATTTTACTCAAGGAATAATTAGTTAAAAATAGTTTAATTAATATTCCTGGTCATATTTAACCCAAAACAGGAAAATTAATTAGATAAATTATTATTTATCTTATTATTTTCTAGGAATAATTATTTAAACCTTATTTAAATAATATTCCTTGTTAAATTTGACTAAATCACTCATTAATCATTAAATAAATCATTATCTATTTAATTATTACTCAACCACATACTTAAAATGATAAATAAATCGTTTATTTATTTATTATTTACAAATAAAGGGATTTGACCCAAGTCAATTTTTTTTCCCTCCAACAAAAATAATAAAATATTCCATAAAAGTTGGATCTTGATTTGGTTAATAATATTTTAATTATGAACCAATATCTAGACCAACTCAATATTTTGTTATAAATAGAAGGGTTTTTCCATTCATTCATCACCTTTTGTTGCCTAAGATCACTCTGGATCTATACTTTTGGTCTGACTTTGATCCACCATCATTGTCATATTTTCTATCCTTTTGCTTGTGAGCTCCCTTTGAGTTCCTTTTTTGTATGGGTTTTCTACACCATCAAGAGAGAGGAATTTTAGATCTGAAGTATTGAGGACTTACAAGAACCCATCCCATTGAGGAGAACTGGTAACATCCTTCTATGCTTTCCTCCTAGGTGCCCTTAATATAAAATTCATTCAACATATTCTTGTCTTGTCTATTGGATGCATGGAGTAAATATCATTTTATTTACTGCTTAATGTCTTTTGATGCATAGATATAGATTTTTGCAGCATTCATCTTGATCAACTAATTGCATATCTGAAGATATTGGTAGTCATTGTTGTTATTAGGGTTGTTTTTTATGTACAGCTAAAGTGGTATTTTTTCGTACACTTGCAATAAGATTCATACTAACATTGAGAGGCCTCTTGGAGGAGAATTGTACTTCATTTTTCCACATTCAAGCTTGAGGCCAAGCATCCTCCTTCAGCTACAACGTTATTTCTATAGAGTATAACGTTGTGTTGCAGGGTGTTGCAGTGGAAGGTCCACAACACCACTTTCGGAGCTTGATTTTCAGAGGAGGGAGCATTCCTTTCTTTGGGAGATCAGTGAGGGAGATTTATGAGCATATTTTACATCTTGGCACTTGGCCAAAGTATTCTCCACATCCTACAGTGCAGTCCCTTGTAGAAACTGCGTCATTTTTCTGAGTATTTTAGTATCAAGGTCAAGACCCTTGATCTTGAGCTTGTTCCTTGGGGAAAAGGCCAACCCTTCTCCCGGAAGGATTGTATAAGCATATTCTTATACTCCTTGTATTAATCATCTACATTTATACAAATATATAGTATAAATATGTTGTTTCAGATCTGGATCTGCAGATTTGGTATTTTATACTTGTACTTTCATGGAGCCCTTACCGGGTCATTCATATACTGTATAAAAAGGAAGAGATCTCCATTTTTCTCTGCCATCGAATGATTGTAAAATCCAGATCTATTATTTCTTATAATTTTTTGCATAAACCCTCATTACAATAATGTTTTCACATGCTCCAGGATTTTCTGTTGGCATAAGTCATGTGGTTGGGCATTTTTGAGTTGTATTGACTTGGGGAGACCTATTTAGTATGGCTAGAGAGATTTGTTTTTTCTCCAATTCCATATGTGAGATGTATATAGTATGAAATAAGGGATCCAATTCCAATTTCTCATAGTTATAGCATAATTTTTTGAAGGTAACGTTTTTATGGTCCATATTGCTACATTTCCCCACTTTTGGGATCATAAAAGGCATAATAAGTTGTTGCCGTAACACTAATTGATAGCTATGTTTTTTTCAAAACATTTTATGAGTTAATTTCTCCCTGCTATTCCAGTATTTTGCTTATCCACTACTGCATTCCCATTTTGGGATACTACATCAAATCTAGTAGCTTGGCCCTAGTGAAGTGCATGGGCAGTCTTATATGGTAGGAATAAAGCCTAGAAAACCTACTCTCACAGGTGAAGTATTTCATGATGATTCTCATTAATGGTGCATATCTCTCAAGTATATGTGAAAATGGAAAAATGGATTTGCAGTTAGCTTGGTATCTGGGTTTCAAGAAGGGTTGATAATGGCTTAGGTCCAAATTTTCCTGTTTGCACCATTTTTCTCCCATACTAGGTATCCTGGTGACCATGGAAATGGTATTGATGGATAGTTCAAAGTTCACTCCTCCTAACTTTACTTGATGGTCATGGAGGTTAAGGATGAAATTCCTGGTTAACTCGGGATTACTCTGGACCTGTTGTACCCTTTCATAGAAGTCAAAACATCTCACCCCTTGGAAATATGCAACTGTCATGAGAGAGGTCATCAGTTCTTTGGTATTTAGTGGCTCAAATATGTTTACCCTTCCACCCTTTTTCTGTTGTCTTCTATGCCCTTGGTCTCCCTCACAAATGCCACTATTAGTTTCCCTTTCCATCTTACTCTTTTACTCTTACCTTAAAGGCCAAAACCCTAATTTTGCTTTATGAAACTTGAAGGAGAAATCTAGGGTTTTTCCTCTAATCTAAATGACAAGAAATCAGGAAATGGAGGAGGTGCCTTATTACTTACCCCTCAAAGGTTCTATGGAACCTTTGGAGGTGACTTTGAGGATATTTTTTTTAGCAAATTTTAGGGCTTGATCTGCTGGAGAAAACTTTTGGCTGAATGTGCAGCACTGTGCTAGTCGGGCCTCTGCACATGCTGTCAGGTCAGTTGTTGAACGTGTCTGTGCGTAGTGCCTGATAGAGGTTGCACGAGCAGTTAGGAAAGGTTGAATGTGTTTTTGTGCACGGTCCGGTCGGTTTATTTCTGAACGCGCTAAGGTAGTGGGCCTGTCGGGCGGAAAAATGAACATACTTGTGCGTAGCGCCTAGGCCAGTCAGGCCTATGCACACTGTTTGTGCGTAGTGCGCAGGCCATTCGGGCCTCTGCACGCTGTCTGTGCGTAGTGCCCAGGCCATTCGAGCCTCTACATGCTGAAACACGTAGCGTTTGTTCACAGGTGCTCAACGCTTTGTTGCATTTTCAAAGGAAGGCGCACACAGGCGCGCAACAAGGTTTTCCAGGAGCGTAGCACCGGGTTTTGCCTACATGAAGTTTGCCAGAAATCCCGAAATCTCTCTTTGAAAACCTTTCACTCTATTTTGCAGATGAAAAATGAGCTTGAGTGATAAATGTGATGCTTTTATATTGTTGGAAAAATAAATTAAAACTAGAAACCCACTTTTTCTAATGTTTTGAGTTTTATCTTGTCACTTTATCATTGATATTCCTTTTTCCTTTCGCAGGAGGTGACTTAAAACACAAAAAAATGATCTTTTTTATGGGTGATCTGGAAATATAATTTCTTCCCCTGTCACTGATTTTGACAGTGATATCTCTATTTTTATAAAGACTGTAAGTCATGTCCACTATTTCTTCTATTGGCCACCTCTGTTTTGTTGCAGGTGCCATGAAACAAATTATTTTTGTCTCCTTTGTCATTCTTGGAATTTGACAACTTTAGTTACTCAACATAAAACTCATGATTAGCTTGGTTTTCCATTTTGAAACTTAACCCTATGCCTTCTTTCTTTGACCTTTTGAGGGAAATTGACTACTCTTGAAGACTTGATCTCTATCACACTGATACTACTATTTCCATTCTCCTCCCTTTGATGTGGTGAAGCATGGTTACCTTGGAAAACCCTAGAAATCACCTTCAAGAGTCTATTAAAATTATCTTCCTATTTTTCATTATGGAGGCTTCTCATTTTCATTTATAGTTTCAACATATCTTCAATTCATTCTTGGTTGTGCTGATGTACCTCTGTCCTTGTGGTTTTCTACATTGGCTTCTTTCTTGGCATAGTGCTAGTATAATCAGTCCTCAAAACCCTGATTTTCTTTGAACATAGGCTACCTCTTCTTCCATTTTCTTGAGTGTACCTTCCAATGAGGGGCGAGCCTCTTACCTTACCTAATTTTCTGCTAATAGCCACCTTAACATTCCTATAGAAATTTCAAGATGGGAATTTTTCCTTTGGAGAATTTGTGCTTGATTAAAGAGGTCTTCTTTGAAGGTTTTCCTGATCTATCTTTGATCAGGAGCTCAAGTTCAAGCTATGGAAAAAGCTCAAAATTGAAAGTATTCAAAATCACTTGCAACCTGAATGGGTGGATAGGCCTCGTCGATACGATCCTGATGTCATGAACAACACTCAAATCTGACACTGTATGTAAAAGTTATTCAAGTTTGAAAATTCACAATTTCATGTAAAAGACCACTTTGACCAGGTTCGACTTTCAATTTTTGAAAAACTAAAAAAAGAATATTCCTTGAATATTCCTCAGAATATTCCACTTGGGTTACTCGATTTTGGAAAAGTGTCACTCGCTCATTGGATGGAAGTTTGACTTCTTGTTATTTTGACCAATTAAGGGTTACCACATGGTAGGCCCGGAGGCCGCCATGTGGCCCCCAGGTCACGAAAAATCTGGCATTTTAAAAATTTTGTTAGTCAACGTGATTTGAACCGACGACCTATTGGATTCCAGCGCAGAGGCCCGACTGGGCGAGCTACATATTAGTTCTTATTAAACAAAGTTTTAAACTTTTATTTATGGTTTGAATTAAAGTTCATTGGGCGGCAAAGGGGGGTAACCCCTAAGGGCCAGCCCCGGCCACCACATGACCTACCCACAGGACAAATCACTCAAAACCATGGGCTCTATAAACCCAAATGGCTATGTTTCCAGTTTGGTGTGTTGTGGCATTCGCATGTAAATGGCAGTGGTGATATAAAATTTTATGCCCACGATTATGAAACTGTTGAACTTGCAGTTATCGCGACAGTCAGGTCGGTGGTCCCATGTGACCCGACCGCCTGAAATTTATCATAACCATTAATGGTTCTAACGAATTTGGCACCTTCCCTTTATTTTTGGAATTTCCTCCTTTTTGGAGGGGTTAACTCCAGTATCTCCACAATTAATGGAGGTTTTCAAGGGCAGATTGGGTAAAAATGGTTTTGACCATAACTTCTCCAATACATAACCTTTTTGGACGAATTTTTCTTTGATTTCAAGTATTTAGAGGATTTTGAATCCATTGGAATAGGTTGCAGAGCCATTGGAGTTGATCTTCAGTCGCTTTTGCTTCAGGGAAGCAATGAGAGCCATGAGGGCCAAGAGGGAGTTGGAGCCGTTTTGGGCAATGCTTAACCATTTGAGGTGATAAAAAAGTCATTTTCGACTATTTTCATAATTTCAGAGCCATTGGGATAGGTTTCAAAGGTATTATAGGTGTTATACAACCATTTTATCTTCAGGGAAGCTTTTTGAGCCACTAGGGCCATTCTGGTAATAGAGCTGTATTGGGTTGTACCTTTATGGTCAAGGTGAAACAAAGACCATTATCAGCTATTTTACACCTTATAAACCTATTGGAAGAGGTATTAGAAATTTTTGAAGACTTTCAGAGCTCGAAAAGCTTCAGGAGAGGTTTCAGGGCCACCAGGGCCATTTTGGAATTGGAGCTGTTTTGATTTGTACCTTTCTGTTTGAGGTGAACCAAAGATCATTTTCATCTAATTTAGACCTTATGAACCTAATGGAAGAGGTTTCAGATCTTTTTGAGGACTTCTACAGCCCTAAAAGCTTTAGAGGAGTTCAAAGAGCCGTAAGGGCCTTATTGAAGAAATCATTGTATATGGTAATTCTTCATTGTTTAGTGAATTTGGAAAGGCATTATTAGCTTTTTAATGTCTTATGAATCAGTATTTGCATTTATATTTGTCTATTGAGACATTTTTAAACTTGTATTATCATTTTGGAGCATTTTAATACAAGAGGACAAGCTCATTTTGGGAGGCTTGATCCAGCAGACGTAGCCCAGGAGGGGTGAACTGCTCATCAAACATTTGTGTCATGTTATGCTGAAGTTATATTGCTGTAAATTTATGATTTAAAATGTTAAAAAACAAATTAAATTAACTTTCCTTCACACATAAATTCATCAAAAGTTACCAAAAACACTTTGTTTAATCAGCTAGACATGGAGAATTTGGCACACATTTAATTAATGGAAATGGATACCTTGCACACATTTTCAAGTACTTCCATTTTCATATTAGATGGTATCAGAGCATAGGTTGAGCTTAGGTTGAGAGTTTGTTTTCTTGAAAAAGGTGTTAAAATAGTGTAAAAGATTGACTGTTTTATTGGTTGCAAAATGGTTGATTGTATGAGTTTGCTTGAGTTGAAAAGATAGCTGTTGATAGCTAAGTCTTGGAAAGGAAAAAAGAGTTTTAGGCTATTTCCTTACCCCAAATTACCTCAATATTATCTTTGGAAAACAAACCCACTTGATTAGTGTTTGCTACAAAAGCTATTGGAGTTTGTGTTTTATGGCTGCTTGAATAAGAAGGGGTCTTTACTGACATTTGGTTAAAAAGCCTGTCATTTGTTGGAAAGCTTTGAGAACTGTTCTTTGGAAGTTCCTTTTTTTAATTTTACCATTTACATAATGTCAACTTCTTCTACAAGTGAATTTTCCTCCTTCATGAGATTCTTCAATGATGACATGAAGAATGAGTTCATTAAGGTGAAGGACATGGTGCAGATTCTCATTGAGGATCAAAGAGAAAGTGTCAAGCTTCATGCACAATTGTTGGCTATGAAGGATGAGAAGGAAGCAATTCTCCAAAGGTTGCATGAAACGGAGAAACAACTCCTTCAAGCTCAATAAGCTTTGTCCAAGAACAAGCGTGAAGAAGAGGTAAACCATTCCAACTTGTCTTCAATTTCCTCAATTTAAATTGTGTGTTGGTTCTTTTGAAAAACATACAAGGCGCATCGGGTCCAAAATAATGTTTAAGATGGTCTATCATGAAGGAAAAGGCTTTGGAAAGCATGCACAAGGCATGGTTGACCCTATTTCGGTTGTGGAGTGACCCAAGAATTTTGGTCGTGGTTATGTGCAGTTTAATGGCGAAGAATCCAAATCCTTGAATGCATGTGATGCAAATTTAAAGAGAACCTTTATTCCAAGTTCTAAAATGCATATATGTCAATTTTTTTTTAAGGATGATTTCCATTTTTTTAAGCCATCATTGCAGCAAGTAGAGGGTAAACATGTTGCTTATGGCGAACCTTCAAGTTCAATCAGTTTTAAAGACAAGAACTGTGATGAAAGTCTGAAAAATAAAGTTGTCTCCTCTACTAGTTCATCGTCTTTCGAAGACAAAAATGATGGACATTCCATGCAGAAAAAGAGGTATAATTATTCACATGATCAATTTGATTATGTTTCAGCAAAGAATGATAATTTTTCTTGTTCAAATGAAAGAAAGTTTTGTTGGACATTTTGTGGTGGATTTAACCATGTTGCTTCAAGATGCTGGCTGAAAATGAAAGCACACAGGAAGCAGAAGAGGCAAAGAAAACTTTCCCAGAAAGTGCTTAAGAGTTGCACATTTTGTCAAAGGAATGGACTTGATGTCTCTCATTGTTGGACTTTGCATCCAACAAGTCATTCAAAGCACATGCAGCTAGAAGAAAAAAAGCTTGACGTAAGTGGATCTATGGATTCCGTTATCAATGTGGAAATGGAAGATTCACATGAAGGTGTATTGCAACCGCAAAAGACACCATGGAGTTGGCTTGGTAGGAAGTGGATTAAATTCTTAATGCAATAAGTCATCTTCATTTTTTACATGCAAATTTCAGATTGGTATGGATGTATTTCAATTGAAAATTTGATGCAAGATTGCATGTAAAAGAAGTTTCAGTTGAAGGAATTAATTTGTTGTTGCAAAATTTCGCCATGGAGGTGTAAAAAAATGAGTATGATACTCACTTATATTGCAGCAATGTCTTTTACTTACTCTTAGTCACCCACATGTTTTTGGGATGATGTACTTGTTGGTATTTGAAAAGAAGAATTGAAGTTGCACATGTACATAGAGGTTGTATGTGTAATTAGCGAATTGTATATAGTTCATTGTACATGATACATACACATTTGTTTGTCAAGATGTATCTTGTTGTTTATCAACTTATGTCGATTGTGTCACACATGTTTATCGACTTGTGTCGATTGTGTTACACATGATTGTCAACTTGTTTCTATTGTGGGCACACTTTTTACATTGATGTGTGTCAATTGTATAGCACATTTTATTGTCAACATGTTGTTGATGTCGTATGTTGCACAAGGTGCCTTTGGTGTTGATTGGTGCAGAAAATGAAGTGTCAGTGCAAAGCAGTGCAAGATTCCATGAGTTGGAAACGCATGCAAGCAAAGAGGGCACAAAGTTTACAAAGGGTCATTTCTAGTTTCAGAATGGCAGATTGGTATGGCGAGAAAACTTGGTCAGGATTCGACACAAGTACAAGGCTCATTCAGCAAAAATTCACCATGAGGATAGTTGGCAAGTCAGGAACATTTTTGAAGGCTGAAGAGAAGAGGATGTTGTTATTCTCTCATTTTTTGTACTACAGTTCAGTTTCAGAATTTCAGTGAGCTTTTCAGGTCCAAAAGCTTCTCATTTGGGAGGTGTGATCAAGAGCTCAAGTTCGAGCTATGGAAAAAGCTCAAAATTTAAAGTGTTCAAACTCACTTGCAACCTAAACGACTGGATAGGCCTCGACAATACGATCTTGACGCCATGAATGACACTCAAATCCGACACTATATGTGAAAGTTATTCAAGTTTGAAAATTCACAATTTCATGCAAAAGACCAGTTTGATCAGGTTTGACTTTCAATTTTTGAAAAATTAAAAAAAGGAATATTCCTTAGAATATTACCCAGAATATTCCACCTAGGGCAATCGATTGTGGACAAGTTTCACTTGCTCATTGGATGGTAGTTTGACTTGTTGTTATTTTGACCAATTAAGGGCTACCACGTGGCAAGCCCGGAGGCCACCACATGGTCCCCAGGTCGTGAAAAATCTAGCATTTTAAAATTTTTCTTGGTAAGTGTGATTGAACTGATGACCTATTGGATGCCAGCGCAGAGGCCCGATCGGGCAAGTTGCATATTAGTTCTTATTAAACAAAGGTTTGAACTTTTGTTTATGGTTTGAATTAAAGTTCATTGGGCAGCAAAGGGGGCCAGCCCCTGCCACCATGTGACCCGTCCACAGGACCAAGCACTCGAAACCATGGGATTTATAAAACCAGATGGCTATGTTTTCATTTTGGTGGGTTGTTGCATTTACATGTAAATAGCAGGGGTGATATAAAATTTTATGCCCATAGTTATGAAACCATTGAACTTGCGGTTATCGTGGCAGTTAGGTCGGTGGTCCCATGTGACCCGACCACTTGACATTTATCATAACCATTAAAGGTTCCGAAAAATTTGGCACCTTTCCTTTATTTTTGGAATTTCTGCCTTTTTGGAAGGGTTAACTCCAATTTCTCCACAATTAGTGGAGGTTTTCACGGGCAGATTGGGCAAAAATGGTTTTGATCATAACTTCTCCAATACAGAACCTTTCTGGACGATTTTTTTTTTTATTTCAGGTATTCAGAGGATTCTGAATCCATTGGAATATGTTGCATAGCCATTGGAGTTTATATTTAGTCCCTTTTGCTTCAGGGAAGCAATGAGAGCCATGAGGGACAAGAGGGAGTTGGAGTTGTTTTGGGCTATGCTTAACCATTTGAGGTGATCCAAAAGTCATTTTCAGCTAATTCTGAGCTTTTTAACCTAATGGAAGAGGTTTAAGATTTTTTTTATGACTTCAATAGGCTAAAAAGCTTCAGAGGAGTTCAAAGAGCTGTCAGGGCCTTATTGAAGAAATCACTGTATATGGTAATTCTTCACTATTTAGTGAATTTGGAAAGGAATTATTAGCTTTTTCATGTCTTCTTCAATATTTTCATTCATATTTGTCTATTGAGAGATTTTTAAACTTGTATTAGCATTTTGGAGCATTTTAATATAAGAGGACAAGCTCATTTTGGGAGGCTTGATCAAGCAGACGTAGCCTAGTAGGGGTGAACTGCTCATCAAAAATTTGTGTCATGTCATGCTGAAGTTATCTTGCTGTACATTTATGATTTAATATGTTAAATAGAAAATGAAATTAACTTTCCTTCACACATAAACTCATAAAAATTTACCAAAAACACTTTGTTTAATTAGCCAGACATGGAGAATTTTTCACACATTTTCAAGTACTTCCATTTTCAGATCACTCTTGGAACAATGGATGCTGGCCTCCCTTTCCATTTGATTCACATTCTTGGCACATGAAAAACATTGATTAAGAACATCCAAGATAACCCTACAACCTATGAAACCCTAGTGACGTAGTGGGAGGCTCTTTTAACTTGGTCCTTGACTGAGATTAGGCTTGGGATGTTGTTAGTGTAAAAATAGAGCTTTTTTTATTAATGGGTGTATTTGAGTATATAGAAATGGATAAACTTGAATGATCTAAAGAGATCATAGAGAGATTTTGAGACCATTAATGCTTAATATATCTGGTGAACATGGGAAAAAAGTAGGTTGATTCGTGATCATAGATGGCAAAGGGAAGGGTTAGGCAAGGAAAAACTAAGTTCTAAGGTCAATGGTGGCCAAACATAGTGAAGATGAGTGGCATGAGCCCATGATGGGTCTTCTGTGAGTGAAAGGCTAGCCATGATATGATAGGATAGTAAAATAGTGAAAATTTGATCCTAAGGATTATGAAGGCAGTGACAATTCTAGAACTCACAATATTCATGAATTTTGTTTCTAGAAATCTAGGATAAGCACTTAGTCATATATAAAAAGGAAAAAATTACTGATGACTAATAGGGATATGGATTCCTAGACCTCAAGTAGGTTGAGAGAGCAACGAGCACATCGAAGGGCGCAGATCGCTGAGAAGTGGTAGGAAAGGGTGATGAAAGAGTTAGAAAAGCAGGAAAGTAGTTGACAAGACAAGGAGAACGTGTCGCAGATGAAAAAGGAGATGGAAGGTTAGATGGGATCCCAAGGAATAACAGGGACCATCAAGGAAGTTAGGCAAGTGTATAGGAGCCTAGCCTAAAGAGAAAATGGAGAAAATTCGAACATGGAGGATGCGTGCCTCGAGGAGATGTCCGATGTGGAGTTGCATGTTGCAATGGAGTAGCTATTTCGAGAGGGGCCAACACCAATAACTCAAGGTAACTCTATTCCCCAAAGTTCAAGTAGCTCTAGTCCCGACCTTACCCTATTACTCTATCAGCCACTAGTTGAAATTTTTGTTAAGTTATGAGAGTTTAGAAAGTAGAATAGTGTTCAATATACATCAAAAATATCTACTAGCAATAGTGCTAGTAATACAATTTCACAGCCAGGAAATAGAGGTTTTATTCTAGTATCATCCACACAAAGAAGTACGGTGGGGTCATTTACCCTATATCTAGAGTTCTCTTGGAGGGGCAATGATGATGTGGAGCATCATTGGTATCTCTACAAAGCCATATGGAGGGCTCAATAGACACCAGAGGCGGTTAAGTTGATCAAGTTTCAAACTACTCTGTAATGTTCCCTTTTTAGGAATATTTCCAAGATGTTCAATATGGACGATGTGTAAGGAAAAATGGACAAATAAAATGCAGACCAAAGCTTGGTTCCTGTTGAATATTATTTTTGGGACTTAAATATGGATTTTCATCAGAAACAAATCAACTTAGATATGCTAAACAAATCTCCCACAAACTGGTATCAGTGAGATATTTCCTCTTAAGACATTAAAAATCAACAATCTGATCTAAACCAGAGATTGAATGAAGCATAGATTACTGGATATGTCATCTTTACAAGAAATTATGAGATCTAGAGGCTAGCTGGCCCTTTTTAGACTCTGTCTATAGACTCTTGTCGAGAGGTAATATCCCAAAAGGGTTTACTTAGCAAATCATGCCTGAAAAATGCATTATTCAGGTATTATGACTTCAGATACCATATAATATGTCTGAGAATTCTTAGAAACCAATAGAAATAACAACAACACTCTTTACTTAGCTTTAACATCAGAAAGATGGATAAAAGCAGCATTTTATGCACTAAAATAGGTGTATAAGAAACTCTGCATAAAATTAAGGGTCAAGGTTCTGGAATATGTTATATTAGGTTAATAGGGACTCAAATGTCTAATTTTAGCAAAAAAAATTAATTTTTTCTATGTTAAACAGTTCCCCCTTCCCGACTAGTCAAGAAAAACCCTGATTTCCCATGACCTAAATTATGCAGAAAAGTGTTGAAGCTTGGGTAGCATAATTTCTAAAGGGCTTGGCTAAGTTGATGTAGAAATTTCAGTATTCAGGTCCAAAATAATATTCATATGAATTATACAGAGAAAAACATTCATTTCTATGAAGCAAACCCCCAAAATGAGTTGCTGCCACACATAGAAAAAGACTGCGGAATATTTCAGCGTTATTTTTCAGGAGATTCAGTTGCTGTAAGTGAAAACTCAGATATATGACATATCTATGGCTGAAACATCATATCCATACCAGATCTGGAAACTACTCAGCCTCCTCTACAAGATACCCTTGGGATTTCATCAAAATAATGCATGACGAAGTGTAGATCTGACTTATAAGCTACAAAACTGCAGAATACACCGAATTTATGAAGATGAATTTATTATAACAAAGATAAGATCTGAAATATCTTAGAACAGTAGCTACTTTAAATATTTACAAAGTGAGAGGAAAGCCTCAATCACTGGAGATCTTCTATTTCACAGAAATCAAATATACATTAAACCCCAATGCAGAAAATGCAGTTCTTGAAAGGGACTGCGCATTAGCTTTAGAAAGATGAAGCAAATGCTATAGAGTACAGATATGAATACAAAAATGGAGAGATATCCTCTTCCGAGTGGTCACAAGACACCCTCCTTAAGAGAGAACCCCTCCTAAACACTAGATCTCTACAGATCTAGGATAACACTTGCTGCAACCTGCAAAGCAGCTAAACCCTCCATGGGCCAGCATTGTCCATACAAGAAGAGATTGGTCTTCAACCTAATAGTGGATCATTTCAATACATTCTCCTCCAAAATCTACTCAAGGAAGGAGGGAGGATTCCTAAACAGGAAATCCTCTTCCCTTAGGCTAAACAGCCAAGAGAGCTAGAGTTGCTCAAGCGACCTCTATTTCGAAAATCCTTCAACAACCTTTACATGAGCCCTATCCTCATTTTCATCACTTGAAGGTGTGCACGAACCCTAAACCACTTCAATGGACTTAACCCCTTTCGCATTGATGTCCTCCTTCTAGAACTACGCAATTTGTCTAAGAAGTTCAATGAATCTGGACAGAATTGAGATTTGGTATTGTTGACCCAATCAAATGTCTCAATCTTGTTTCATACACAAGTGGATTTTATTACAAAGGCCTATATTTATCCCTCTTCTCATTGGGCATGTATTTATTCTTTGATTTAAGGAGTTATTCATGTCCTCCTTTACATTTTATTCCTCAATCATGAAATTCAAAAATAAACAAGGCAAAATTAATGTTCCAATTAGCTAAAGCTAATTTAGGAACATTACAGTCTCCCCTCCCAAATGTTGTTTGTCCTCAAGCAACTGCAAGGAATAACCAGACTTCTCCTTCCCTTCTGTGGCCTCCTCAATGAATCCCACCATGGCTGAAAATGGTAAGCAATGAATCTACCCTCCAATGACCTTCTCCAAGTGCAATATAGCAAGTGTACATCATGAGAAATGGGAGGTATAAGTGGCGATATTATTGTTGCTCCATGGCCTCATCAGGTAGGAGTGATGAAGAGCATGGGGAAAACTTTTCCCAATGAGTGTCTCCCACACCCATGCTATCATCCAAGAAAAGGAGCCATTCTTGATAGCTCATAGAAACAGTTATTAATCCCCATGATGTGCATTGAGTAGGGGCTACTAGGCTGGAAATGAGGGATGAATATACCCAACTCCAACTGTCCCTCTTCCCACTATTGATGGATGTGGAGCTGTGGATCTTGGGCTCCAAAAATGTGGTCATCATGAAGCCAAAATAAAATTTAAATTTCATGATCTCCTTCATTGATTTCAGTGAGCCTCCTTTCCCACCCTCTTAGTCATATAGTGAACAATTTACCTTCACCACATGTGCTCTAAAAGACCTTTCGACTAAGTGCCATATGATGTGCTGGATGGTGACAATAGTTCCTCCCTTGAGACCAGCATTTTTCATCATCTTGTTGCCTCAAGTCAAGATACCATAAGTAGCCATCCCACCACTTTCTTGCTGAAATAAGCTTCTTCAAATCTTGGAAATGATAGAGGAAAATAAGTGTTGGCTGAATGGAGATCAAGAAAAAAATGTCTTGCTCTAATTCCTCCCATGTGAGAGGCTCCCCTTCATGATACAAACTCAATACATGACCCTTTGTAGAAGATGATACAATGTACTATGCACCAGCCACAAACATTTCCCTCCTCTTCTTAAAATTCAATTGAATATGGGAGAGTGTATTCCCAATGGATACATTCATCCAATGTATCATTCCTCCTATCCCACATATGCTCCTCATAAAAATAGAAACATCAGAAACATAGGGAGCAAGAATAGAATTCATGTTGGCTGCCATATGCAACAAATGTGAAGGGCAATGATCCCTCATATGCAACCAACGCAGTTTGGACCTCAACTGCAATAGAGACTACTGAAAAATGTGGTCTTCCATTGACTTGCATGCTGCCCCAATCTCTTCATAAGCTTGGATGAAATAAATGATGGATGAGGCAATGTGAGCATTCCTCCAAAGAAAAATTCCTCCCCAAGTCCTCCTAGGGAGTGGATATAAACATTGCTCATGGCCTCAAGTAGACCATGTAGCCTCAAAGTAAGAATGCTCCTCCTTGGAGCAACATCCTGCACATATGTGGTTAAGGGATGCATGTATACATGAGATAATTCAAAATAATCAACACCCTTACCACAAGTTTTGCTCATGCAATGGGAGTAGATCATAGATGCGCCTCCTTCCATTCTCAAATAGAAGAGAGAAGACTATAATAACTCTTCCCAAGAGTCATGTGCATGCATAGCTCCCATGCCTTATGTAGATGTGGGAAGGCTGCTATCCTTTCCCTTATTTTCCTGCCATAGTGCAGAAACTGAAATGAGAGTGGGTGTGGATGATGTTGAGAGACTGATTCTCTCCTCCTTGAGCCTACCCAAGACTCTCAGCACTGCATCAAGACCTCCCAAGGTCTCCACTTCTTTGAAATCAATGGGCAATGCCTCACCATGTGAAGCAGTCACCTCTTCTTGATGATCAAGTGGTGTTCTTGGTGCAATGTCTCCAGGAAATGAGACATCATCTAGTGGTGACTGAATACATGAATGGAGAAAACTCTCCATGCTTCCACTGTGTAATCCAATCACCTCTTTAGGTGCATCAACCTTCTGCAATAGATAAGAATGAGATTGACCGTCTTCTCCATCTTCTCTCGGTATCCTCATGCTTTTGCACCTTCTCCATCTCAAGGGCTTGTGAAATGAATCCCCTTTGATATCTCCAAGGGAAGATATTATTCCTTCCTTACTGCTCTTGCATAGCGTAGTGCAACTCTGTTGTTCTAGATCAGCAGCACATGGAAATGTAGATCTCTCTATGAAATGGGCTGAAATGAGAACAGATGAATTCTTGACCATACCTTGGTGAAATGTAGAAGCAAGAAATTCTTCTGCAACTATGTAGTCTTCCTCCATTGAACATGAAGGTTTCTCCTCCAAGGTTGTGCCAGCGATGGTAAAAGTCTCTACCCCCTCAACCTCCTTGAGATTTTCTTGAATATCCTTCAAGGTCTGGAAAAAGAGTGGGGGAATCTCTTTTTCTGTCATTCCTTCTTCTTCTCCTCTTTCTCTCAGAAAGAAAGTGGGGATGTGACAACATTGTAAATCAGATTGTGTGGCTGAATGCTCACACACATCATAAGAAGTACTGGGTACTCCTTCATCTTCTTGAAATTCTCTAGGAATTTCACTGTAGCTTCTTTTGCTTTGAAACCCTCTTGGAGATTCACTACACCCTTCTTCTTCCATTAGTTGAACCTCCTTAGAGAGGCCCTTTTCTAATTTTAAAATGGATAAAATTAGTCTCATCCTCTCCATCATTGTTCTCTTTATTTCTTGGGCTTTGAAAGCCACAGGCTGAGCCAAGAAAGGAGCTCTGATACCACTGTAATGTTCCTTTTTCAGGAATATTGCCAAGCTGCTCAATATGGACGCTGTATAAGGAAAAATGGAAAAATAAAATGAAAATAAAAGCTTGGTTCCTATTTCATATGCTGTGTGGGACTTAAATATTTATTTTCATTAGAAACAAATCAACTTAGATCTGCTAAACAGATCTCCCACAAGCTGGTATTAGTGAGATATTTCCTCTTAAGACATTAACAATCAACAATATGATCTAAAGCAGAGATTGAATGAAGGGGAATTTATTGGATATGTCACCTTTACAAGAAAGGATGAGATCCAGAGGCTAGCTGTCCCTTTTCATACTCTGTCTATAGACTCTTGTCGAGAGGTAATATCCCAAAAGGGTTTACTCAGCAAATCATGCCTGAAAAATGAATTATTCAGGTATGATGGCTTAAGATACCACATAATATTTTTTATAATGCTTAGAAACCAATATAAATAATAGCAGCACTCTTTACTCAACTTTAACATCAGAAAGATGGGGAAAAGCAGCATTTTATGCACTAAAATAGGTGTAAAATAAAATTTGCGTAAAATGAAGGGTCAAGGTTTTGGAATGTGTTAGATTAGGTTAATAGGGAATCACATGTCTAATTTCAGAAAAAAAAAATAAGTTTTTCTATGTTAAACAGTTCCTCCTTCCCGACTAGTCGAGAAAAACCCTGATTTCCCATGACCTAAATTATGCAAAAAAGTGTTGAAGCTTGGGTAGCATAATTTCTAAAGGGCTTGGCTGATTTTATGCATAAATTTCAGTATTCAGGTCCAGAATAATATTCATATGAATTATACAGAGAAAAACAGACATTTCTATGAAGGAAAACCCCCAAAATGAGTTGCTGCCACACATAGAAAAAGACTACAGACTATTTCAGCGTTATTTTTCAGGAGATTCAGATGATGTAAGTGAAAACTAAGATATATGATAGATCTATGGCTGAAACATCAGATCCATACCAGATCTGGAAACTACTCAGCCTCCTCTACAAGATCCCCTTGGGATTTCATCAAAATAATGCATGAAGAAGTGTAGATCTGACTTATAAGCTACAGAACTATAGAATACACATAATTTCTGAAGATTAATTCATTATAAAAGAGACCAGACCTGAAATATCTTAGAACAGTAGCTAATTTGAAGATTTACAAAGTGAGAGGCAAGCCTTAATCACTGGAGATCTTCTACTGCACAGAAATCAAATATACATTAAACCCCAATGCAGAAAACACATTTCTTGAAAGGGAATACGCAGTAGCTTTATAAAGATGAATAAAATTCTATAGAGTACATATCTGAATACAAAAAGGGAGATAGATCCTCTTCCAGGTGGTCACAAGACACCCTCCTTGAGAGAGAACTCCTCCTAAACACTAGATCTTTGCAGATCTAGGATACCAATTGCTGCAACCTGCAAAGAAGATAAACCCTCCATGGGCCAGCGTTGTCCATACAAGCAGAGCTTGGTCTTCAACCTGATAATGGCTCATTTCAGTACATTCTCCTCCAAGAGCTACTCAAAGAAGGAGGGAGGATTCCTAAATAGGAAATCTTCTTCCCTTAGGCTAAATAGCCAAGAGAGCTAGAGTTGCTCAAGCAACCTCTATTTCAAAAATCCTTCAACAACCTTTACATGAACCCTCTCATCCTTTTTATAACTTGAAGGTGTGCACAATCCCTAAACCACTTCAATGGACTTAACCCCTTTCGCATTGATGTCCTCCTTTTAGAACTGTGCAGTTTGTCTAGGAGGTTCGATGAATCTGGATGGAAATGAGATTTGGTCCTGTTGACCCAATCAAACCCAAGCAAATGTCTCAATCTTGTTTCACACACGAGTGGATTTTTTTACAAAGGCCCAGATTTATCCATTTTCTCATTGGACATGTATTTATTCTTTGATTTAAGCAGTTATTCATGTCCTCCTTTACATTTTATTCCTCAATCATGAAATGCAAAAATAAACAAGGTAAAATTAATGTTCCAATTAGCTGAAGCTAATTTAGGAACATTACATACTCTAAGAAAGAGAGGTCTTTGCTAGTTCATTAAATGGTCCAAAGCTCATCCAAATCCAGTGATAGATGATGTAAAGAAAGAATTTTTCAAAGAATTCAAGTCACCTCAGACAGATCAGCAGGGTTTATCAAAGATGTGGGGGATTAAACAACAAGAAGGTGAAACTGCATGGGATCTAATGAGAAGGTTCAAGGATGCGATTGGAAAACTGAGTTACCCAATCAATCGAAATCATCAAAGAGATTGTTTTATCAAGGCCCTTCTTCTATTGACAAGAACTCCCGTAACGCAATAAAAGATCTATACATTACAAGATGCATTAGAGCAAGCTTTGAAGATAAAGGCTATGGAGGGGTATCCGAAGGAGGTCAAAGGAGGAGGAGCAGCTCAATACCCTTCAATATTGGGGTTACAACATCATATAGTCAGTCTAATGGAAAATTTGAAGGATATTCAGCCAATACGACCTGCAAGACCCAATGTATGGTGTACACATTGTCTCATGGAGGGACACGTAGTCACCAAATGTCCAAGGTTGTGGGGATAGAATATGGGGGCTTCAGCAGCAGGGACACAATGGACTCCACTAGTAGGGAGAGCTACAGAGATAAACACTCAAGGTCTATATGTGTCACAACCCCACTTCCCATGGTTCCCTGCGCAAAATAATCAGGCCGCAACTAAATACTGCGAAATATGCAAAAGCATTAGTCATCCACCTCGCCTAAGCCCAATTTTGAAAAAATACTCCAATGTTCCAAACAACATATACTGTGAATTATGTGCTTCCACAACGCACAATACAGAGCAGTGCAGCGCCCTAGATGCACTGGTGGAATGATTGGACAGGCCATCATATAGAGTGAATAAGGCTCTCGGGGGACTAGGAGGAGGAATGAGAGGAGTCAGAGCTAGAGGAAGAGGACCTATGAGATGTTACAATTGTGACCAAGAGGGCCACATAGCCAGGGAATGTCCACTTCACAGAAGACCATGGTCCTCTCAGTGCAAATTCAATACACATGCAACTGAAGACTACCGAGATTTAATTAAAAGAAATGAAGAAAGAGCCAGAAAAAGATGAGACAATATGGTAAATGCAGAGCCAAGAATAGTATAGGCTCAGGCTATGCGAAATGTAGCCATAGTAACATAGGGAGGAAAAATAACAGGGTAATATGCACAAAATATAGACTCGATAAAGCTGATAAAGCCAACATCTCCAAAGCCATTCTTCATGCCAGATAGACAGAAGAAATATTTTAAAGAAGCAGTGGAAACATTTTCCCAACGTGGGGGGAGCAAAGTCATTGAGTTACCGCAACTGACGATAGACAAGGAGAAACAAACTAATACAAGCACAATGATTGAAGAATGGTTCTGACTATTTTTAAAAATTTTAAGCAATGAACCGATGCTGGAGAAATTGAAACAAAATCTGGATATGGTGGTGTAGGAAAACACCGAGCCGAAGGAGTCAAATGACTCAGCCCAGAAATATATACGAAGAATAAATAGAAATAAGATAAGAATAGGAAAATAATTCTGTGTAAACATTCAAGTCGTAGGATTCCAAATTAATGACAACATGCTTGACCTAGGGTCAGATGTCAACATTCTGCCAAGGAAGACATGGGAAGCATTGGGGAGACCAAAGCTGACATACTCACCAATCCAAATCCACATGGAAAACCAGTATTTCATTGTGCCTATAGGTAGGCTGGAATAAGTCGAGGTCGATGTTACGGGGGTAAATACATACACAGACTTTGAGGTGATACACATTATGTGGGATAAGGATCCCTACCCAGCATTTTTGGGGATAGACTGGGCTTTGGAGAACTATGCAGTGATCGATTTGAAAAAGGAAATGATGATATTTGAAGACGGAGATGGGGAAGTCAGGGTCACTCAGCCACTTGACCCATATCAAGGACCATGATATACAAAAAATTTTGACAATAGAGAGGGTGCTCAACTTCTCGATCATCTCTATCATATGATAGTAGGAAAAAGAGAAGGTTATATCAACCCAACAATGGGGGGGATTGTAAGTTGGAGAAGTGTTCAAATCTTAGACTTGGGCTTAGAAATAGCATGGGGTGATTGGCAGCAGGGAGGATACGAGACCAATACAAGAATATGTGCTAACATCCGAAGAATCAACTAGATCAGAACTGAGATAAGAGAACATCTGACTTTATCAAATATGAATGCTGTAAATACATTTATTGTAAAAATAGAGAATAAAGTGCCAGCGGAACATAGAGTCCTTCTCATGGATGTGGCTCTACAATCCACTTCAGCAAGGTGGTGAAGCAACCACCGCTACTCTCTGTCGTGATGGGAGGGGGTTTCAGCAGAGTTTAGGGCCAGATTCAAAGAAGAGGAAGGACCAAACTTCACTGAAAAGTACCATGGGGATTCTGATCCCATTAAAAATTTACAACATTGTGAGTACCAATGGAAGAAAGTAGGGTACCTGAAAAATCTGTTGATGCACAATTTTATACATTCACTAGATTCAGTTCCATAAGATTGGTACCTAACTGAAGAGAATAAAGGATGAACCGACACCTGGAAAGCAGTTGCGGATAAGTTTACACAATGCTTATCCTTTGAAGGAGAAACAAAAATCGTCACACAGGCGCTAGAGGCCATCAAAAGAGTATTATTATTTCCCGAAATTCGAGAAGATGAGGAACAACTACTCTCGAAACATAATATCCAACAGTCAATAGCATGCAAAAAGATAGACAGTGGAATGCATGATGATGATCTAGAAAATATTAGACACTTATATTTTGAAGAAAATGAAGGGGAGCGGGATATACAAGATGAACCTACAACAGAGGGAATTCATCTGCTACCATTGAAGACCAAGAAGCTGAACATCGGAACACCAGAAAAGCCCAAAATTGAGTCAATTGGCGACTACTGGGATGCATAAATGACTAAGGAGATATTTAATCTTCTATAGGAATATGAAGACTTATTCCTATCCTCATTAGTGGAGAAAAAAGGAATAAAAGGAGACATGGGGGAAATGCGTATAATTCTGAAGCTCGACGCAAGACCGGTAAAGCATAGACCATGCCGTCTGAATCCACGAGTGAAGGAGAAAGTCAAGGCAGAGATTGATAAAATGCTGAAAGTACGGTTAATTTTTCCAGTGGAAGAAGCAGAGTGGGTAAGTCCTATAGTCATACAAATTAAAAAGGAAAAGTCTAAAATTTGGGTATGTGTTGACTACAGGAGCCTCAACAATGCATGCATAGATGATCCATTCCCCACTCAGTTCAGTGACAAGGTGCTCGAAAATTTGGCAGGTGTTATCACTGTAATAATTCTTAAGTTGTGAGATTTTGATTTTTAGTCAAAGAAAATTAGAGGTTATCACATACCAAATTTTAAACTCTAAGATCTAGCCTTCTTAGGGTTCAAAGAGGGCTCTCTCTATAAGTTTTAACTTTGTTTTAATTATATGATATTAGGCTAGTTATGATGTGAAAATTGGTTTGTTTTGGTTTGATTTGGTTTGATGAGGAAAAATCACTTAGTGAGATGGATAGAGATAGATCTGTTTTTCCATTGGGCTAAGGAGTCAAATGTCAAGCAGACAGGACTAGGATCAAGGTCAAAAAGTCAAATATTTTTAGGGAAAGATAGACAATTCATTTTGGAAGGCTAATTGGTGAAGTGATTTGATCGAGATAAAGAGAAATCAATGATTCTTTGACCCAGATTAGGAAGGAGAAGACAGGGGTCATCCGAAAGAGGGAGCAATTAAGGGTTCCCTACTCTGGAAATCAGCAAAAAACATAAAAATGATAACTAGTTAAAGACAGGGTGCTTTTAACAAATCCTATAATAATACTCCTAGTTCATCACTCAAATTTGTAACACATATATGGATGCATGTAAAACATAAGAAGACAAACAATGACAGTAGAAAGTACTTCACTTCAATGGCTCATCGCATGAATCCTGAAATATGATGCTAGATGATTTGATCCAGTTTGCTACCTTAAATTGCTACAAAAATCCTTCAGGTACAACAAAAATGACTATAGAAATCTTCAGAAATTTATTCCACAATAATAATTCAAAGGATGAAGTATATATACAAATTTTATTACAAAATATCCTAGAATAATCATAGGATTTTTCTAGCGAAATACAATATATTTTACAAAAAAATAGTGACAGTTGCTTAACAATTTAGCAAGTTGTCCTATTTATCCAAATAAAATAGAACTGTTATTTTGGATTAGGTGTAGCTGGCTGCCTTGCTATCTCCAACGCTGGCACAAGATATTTCAAATGTGTTTTGAAATGTTATCTTTTAATCTTATACTCTTTCATCTTTGATACTCTTTAATCAGTTATACACTTAACCATTTTTTAATTGCCTTATTGCTGTAATTTTCTGTTTTGACTGTGTAAAATTAGCACGCTATTTTTATCCTCTTCTCTGCAATTTGACTCTTAAAGTAAGTCAGTGAGTGATTCCCAATATTATTCATAAGGAATTTTAATCTTTTTCAACTTCCTAAAGTTCTCATCTGCCTCAATGTACCTAGACAATGTTGGTTTTATAACAAATAGGTGTTTTATCTCATGTTGTAGATAAAACAAGTCTTCAAAACTTTTATATAAAACCTTTCTTGTAAGAATTACTTGTCCTTCTGTTTTTTCTACCTGCTCTTTTGCATGATCTCTTATCTTCTTGTTGTAGTATTCTTGTGGTATGAGTTTATCATTAATAACAAGGATGTTTGGCAAACCTCTTTGCCTCAAGATCTCAAATTTAACCAAAAATTTAGTTATGGCTATGTTCATGTTTTCACATTTTTCTTCTAGTTGTTTCATCAAATTCTTCTTTGAAATTACTTTCCTTATTTCAAGGATTGTCTCTATTCTATCAGTAATTTCTATCTCCTCTACTTCTTGCTTGTTCTTGCTGTTGAGAAACTTGATTAGTTCTAGGGCATGTTTAGGTTTGGCACCTAGTTCCTCCTTTGTTTTCTGAATCTCTTCTTGGGCTACCTTCAGTAAATCCCTTTGCTCATAAATTACCTATATTGATGGCCAAACATCATTGATGGATTCAATTATTTTAATCCATAGTTGGTTCTTTACATAAGACATTGGGTCTTTCAAGGTTAAATCTTTTTGTAGATTCTTCAACTCAACATTTAGCTTGTTAGCCCTTTGTTCCTGATTTTTGGCATTGATTTGGGCAAGCTTCTTGGTGTCTTCAAGATTTTCAATCACTTTATTAAATCTATTGATTTCATTGGTTTGAAGTGACATTTCCTCCATGGATTTGACAAGATTGGTGGCTTCATCTATTGGCTGCACTATTGATGTAGATGACTCTGTAGATGAGGTAGTAGAAGATGTCACTGGCACTACTGTGGCCAGTGGTAATTTTCATGCCAACTCTTCTGCAAGAGTTGAAGGCACAACTATAGTTTCCATGGGAATTACTGTAGGAACTTGTTGTCCTTTTGTAGTTTCTCTTTCATCGACAAGCTTGTCCATTTGGATTTACATCACCTTTATCTATGCTGTCAATTGTAAAATCAAGTTCATCATATCATCTTTTTGGCTTGCCTCTTGCACAATTTCATTGGCTTGTGGATGTTCTGTTTGTTGAATATTGAGTTGTTTTCTAAGTGGTGCAATGTCAGCATTCTTTTTCTTCACCAATTCCTCTGCAACCTTCACATTGGCAGGATCATATCCTACTTGAATAACCAACTCTTCTAAAGAATCAATCCTAATACCTTTGGAATATGAGGAAAAATTTTCCATATTCATTTGATCTCTCATATTTATTATTGTATTCTAAAGATTTTGGGCACTCATTTCCCTTGTAGTAATGGTAGAATAAAGCATCTCAGAATTTTTTCTGTGAAACTCAATTTGATCTAATGCATGGATACTTTCTGTAGGAACTTTAAGGTCAACCTTTTTGTAATCTACCACTATTTTGGGAGTCTTGACTGTTGGTTGAAGTAAGGAAATAATCAAATTCTTATTTGAATAGTCAAAAGTTGACAAAAGTCTATTTTGGATCCTTAGTGTTTGTTTTAAATACTGAGAATAAATCTCATTCTTGATTTCTTCATTCTTGGCCTTTATCTTCTTATATTTCTCCCTGATGTCAATATCTTTATCCTCTTCTGACTGTGAGGAGGATGCCTCCATATTTTTTTGCTTGTCTATTACCTGTGTGTTTGAATTATTAGGATGCTCTTCATTTATAATCTCTATAGTTGGCTCATTTATAATGACTGTAGCAGCATCTATGTTTGTGTCTGGAACATTTGTATCTTCCACTTCTATGGTCTCTTTTTCTTTATCAACTGGATTAAACTTAGGCTTTCTATTATGCCTGAGTTTAAACCTAGTCTCAGTGGTTGTTTCTGCAGTGTAGGTACCTTCTTCTCTGACTATTTTCGCAGATTTATATTCTTGGTTCACAGTTTTCAAGGTGTGACTAGTATCACCATGTTTAACTGCTTCAATCAAGGTATTTTCTAGCCATTCTGCTTGATTAGAAAAAATTTCAATCTCTGGCCTTTTGTCATGAATATAAGGTGTTAGTTTGCATTTAACCATCGTTTTGCTGAGAATTCCTTGAGGGTCATAATTCCATAAGAAGATGAATTCAAATTTGTACTCCAACAAATGTTTTTTTGCTTCTATTGCTATGTCTCTGTGATTACAAATGAAGGGTCCTATCTGATTTTTCAACTTGAATTGGCTCTTCTTTTTGGCAGCCAAGAAATTGATTGAATCTGAATTGAGAATTTGCCTAATTTACTCCAAGTCAAAAAATATCATTGACACATACTTAGGTAGTTTATAGGGTAAAAGATTTGACCCAAAAACTCTGATTTCTTTATGTTTCTGATATAAGTACCAATATCCAGTTTTACTTTGTTCTGATATCTATAATATTTTCTTTATCTCATCATTGATTCTTGGTTGTACATTGTTTTTCAACATGTTTATCAATGGATGAATAAAGGAATCTATAAACTCTGCATAACTGAACTATGTGGACTCTTTTCTAATCAAAGATGTCCAAAAGATGACTAACAATGGATTTCCCTCTACATCCAGCTTCCTACTTGGAAGTATAAGAACATATGAAAAATAAAGGAAGTATACTTAAATACTCCTTCAATTAGAATTTTGACAAGCTGATCATGGATATTATCAGCTATGTATTCAACATAATTGTAAATGATAGAAGGAGGCTGTCCTGGTACAAAGGTATATAAAAAACCTAGGATTGACTCATCTGTATGCTCATCTGTAAAATACACTAGGATGAAGGACAACATGGATATGACATGCCTAGACCCTTCAGTAAATTTTGAAGTAGAATAAGGAGGGTTTAGTTTTGGAATTTCAACATAGGAAGGCATGAAATTTTGGAAAATATGAAACCTTTTAGGAAAGTCCAGGCCAATGTAAGGCTTGGTGAGTGCTTTTATGGATAAAGGAACTGCATTGGGATCTGGTTTGAGCTAAAGCATTAGGTTAATCGACTCAGCAGTAATTGTGATCAATACTTCTTTATTTGCATTAAAAATTTCTCTTTGTTCAGGAGAATAATAAGTATGAAAGAACCTAATGATTTCTAGACATTAATGAGTGAGTGGAACTACATACTCAGGTAGGTTTGACTCCCAAATCTAGACTTCATCTCCTTGATCTAATGATTTTATAAGACTTTAGCAGTGGATTTATAAAAGATTAAATTCTATCACTGGATCAGCTATTTTGTAATCCACATATGCTAAGGGTGTATGTTCAATGTCTACAACAAGAGCTTGTAGAGGGTTTACAACAATTATGGTTTTGGAAGTCATTGCTGGGTTTGATTTTGACATTTTTAGACCTTCTAGGTACTTGAAACTCTGTATTTTGGCTTTTTAAACTCTTTTGTAAGATTTAATTGTTTCCAGAAGGTTTTCCTGGTTTAACAGAGGTCTATGGATAAAAATACGCACAACTTGGCTTTCTTTTGATTTTAAACCTTTTCAATTTGGCTTTAAACTGTTCTTCAAGCTCTTTTAGGTTCAAGAAATGATATGAAAGGGTTTTTTATTCTTCTTTTGGATAAATTGGACTAAAAATTGTTTAAATTGGGCACATAAAGACTAGGATTATTTGCAAAGGGTTTCTGGATAAATTTGAATTCTTTTTAAGGTCTGCAAAGGATAAATATATTCAAATTTTCTTTCTAAAATGGATTGCAGTATTGAAATGGAGTTTATCAAATTTTTTATAGTGAATTTGTTCTTTGCAGGCAACTACAATGATCTTTCTATGGATAAATGGGCTTTTAAAAGCTTAATTTCTTAGAAATACTCTTTTTCAAATGATAAAAAAGTTGTTTTTCTATGAAGAATACCTGTATGTGAAGGTATTTGGTCTTTCAAATGGGTTTCAACAGCGTAAGACATGTTTCTGATGGCTTTTGAATCTTATGGAAGTTGAAATAAAGCTTCCAATGATCTTGATAAAAGCTGTAATGACTTTTCTGGTTTCTTTTGAGCGTGAAAATGGTGTATAGGGCTTTCTTCTTGAGTCGGGAGGATAAGCACACAAATAATGCAGAAAAGGGTTTAACTGCGCATAGTATGAATTTATATAAGGTTTTAGGTTTTAAAAGCGGATTGGCATTAAATGGAAGTCATATCAAAGCGGGCTGGTTTTGGTGCTTTGAAGGAAAAATCGGAAGTGGTTTTTCACACGGACTTTGGGCGGTAAGTAGTTTTCTTGGATCGAATGTGATCCAATCACATATTGCCACGTGGTGCATAGATAAGGGTGAAAAACTACCCATTTCGCAAATCTTGAAATGGTTGTTGATCGCACAAGTTGAAATGTGATATGTCGTTTGTATTGTTGGATTTGGGGAGATAAGTGCGAATGGTGGAGATTAGATGAGGGACTTTCTCAGCAAATGGGATGTGCGGCCCAAATATTTTGTGTTGTGGCGGGGTTAGTTTAACATTAAAAACATATTTTTTAAACGTAAAACTAATGTTTATTTTGATATGCGGGGTAAACGAATTTACACAGCAAATGGAATGTTCACATATGTTTTACAACCATTAGGGCGGGTTTATTTATATGATATGTTTTTAACCTATGGGGATATAGGCAGGGTTTTATTTCAACACATGGGTAATATAAAACCATAGGTTAACGTTAATAAGTGGGTTTTTTATGATATTCGTAAATAAAGGAATTAATAAATATACGGGAAGGGGTAATCTAAACGGATTAATACTTTATGTTAAAAATTAATATGAAATTAAATGTAGTGAATGAAAACACAAAAAATGAACTAAGTAAAGTGTAAAAATAAACATTTTTAAGCACAAATAATTGCACCATTAAACATTTACACTTAAACTTAGGATAAATTGTATTTTATGGGTTTTTGAGTGTTTTTTGGATGAAATGAGATTAATTAAGAGGGAAATTTACTTTTTCTATGCAAAAAAGGTGTTTTACTTAGGAAAATGGATTATATTTTTGGAAGAGGGTGAATACGCTGAGGAAATGGGCTTTTATGAAGGGAATCCAATATTTTTAACCAATCAGTTACCAAGCCTTGGGTCCAATCCCAACAGAAGCCAGAGAAATGCTCTGAGCCTCTTTAACTGAAGGTTTTGAATACTGTATCATTGTGGGGGAGGGGAAATTAGTAATTTTCATGATGATGCTTTATTACATACCTTGCACAACTGCTTTCTACCTACCCATCGTTATTCTAACATTTTTACTTCATTTGCATGGGTGCATTTAAGCTTGCAACCCTAAATCCATTTTTCTTTTTAAAGCATAAACTATCTAATTCTAACATTATTTCATCCGAGGGTTCAGATTAAGCTGTTGAACTCCTCATTTATTCTCTAACTATCTACTGATTTGTCAAGTTTAAACTGTTTTACATATCTTTATTCTCTTTCTAAACATGAAATTCAAAGCATGAAAAGTTAATATTAGACTATTTAACTGATCATGGATTATGGCATTTTGACCAATCTTCACATAATCATTATTTTTGCAGTAAAAGTAAATAGTAGTGGCATTTTGACTTGTTCACTTTCATGTCTTATTCTTATCTCTTTTTTTCTTTTGGGGTCCATTTTTTATTCTTTTTGATATTTTCTTTTCAAATCATTTGATATTTCTTTTAGGACTTTTACCCTCTTTTCATTTATTATTATTTTAAAATATGGGAAAACAACTTGCAGAAATCAAGGTATGTATATATTTACAAGACTAATCATAGTCAATTCAAAAATTATGAATCCTATTATTATAGGACCCTAACAGCAGGGAATGAAGCTTATTCATTTACAGATGGATTTTCATGATACCATCAAGTGAGGATAGTTGAATAAGATAAGAAGAAAACAACTTTCACAACCGAATGGGGCTCATTTGCATATCTTGTAATGCCCTTTGGGTTGAAAAATGCACCGGAAATATTTTCATGGATCGTGATAGCAGCATTTTGGGAATATATCCACAAATTCCTTGAGTTTTATATGGATGAATAGAAAATTTACAGCCTATTGAAGGATCATGCAACCTTATTAAGGATAATGTTTGAAAAATGTAGACAACTCCAGATTTCACCCAATCTTAAGAAGTGCATCTTTGTAGTACATTTTGGGACACTACTAGGACATGTTTTTTGCAAGCAAGATGATTTTGTGGATCTAGCAAAAGTGGTAGTTATAATCAATATAGAGGCACCAGAAACCGTGAAACAGTTGATATCATTGCTAGGCCATACCAGGTATTACAGAATATTCATCCAAAACTATGTAAAGATAACAGCCCCATTAGAGAAGTTGTTACGGAAATCAGAGCAATTCATTTGGACAAATGACTGTACTACTTCCCTTAATACACTGAAAGAACAATTGGCAAGTGCTCCCATATTAGTTCATATTAATTGGGACAAGCAATTCCACGTCCATATTGACACCTCAACATTACGCTCGGAGCAGTTTTGGATGAACTAGGAGAAACTTCAGCTTATCACCCAGTTTACTTTGCAAGCAGGAAGTTATCGACAGATGAAAGGAACTACACAACAACAGAATGGGAAGCTTTAGAAATGGTGTATTCCCTTCATAAGTTTCAGCATTACCTATTAGGAGGTACATTCAAATTATTCACAGACCATTCAGTGTTGAAGTACCTAGTTAACAAACTGGTCCTTGAAGAAAGGATCTGTAGATGGCTCCTATTGTTTCAGGAGTTCACCTTTGAAGTGATAGTGAAACCAGGAAGACTGAATATGGGTCTTAAACATTTATCAAGGATGTAAAATGGAGAAAATGGAGGGTCCCTCAATGATCAGCTGCCAGACGCTGATCTCTTTAGAGTGGAAGCCATCCCAGACTACTTAGATCAGATAGCAATCTATCTACCAACAGGACAGTGATCGACTGAATATACAGTGACTTAGAGAAGAAATCTCTTAGTAAGGGTAGCAGAGTGTCAGTTAATAGTGGGAAATCTATATAAGATGAGGTTAGACCAACTCTTGCGGAGATGTGTCATGGACCATGAAAGGGAGGATATACTATGGGAGTGTCATTGTGGAGTTGTGACATGGCATGTCAGTGCAAAACCCACCGCAAGAAAGATATTACAAGCAGGCTTATGGTGGCCCACATTACATAAGGATAGTAAAAAATTTGTAACGAGATGCGACATCTGCCAAAGAATGGGACATCCATCACACAAAGATGAACTACCACTTCACCCTGTACAAGCATTGCAACCATTTGCAAAGTGGGTCGTTAATTTTATAGGACCAATAAAACCTGTCCCAAGACATTCACAGACAAGGTACATAATTACCACAACAGATTATCTTACCAGATGGGCAGAAGTTGTACCAGTGAGGGATTGTACAACAGAAACAAGATCTAGGTTCATTTTTTAAAATATCATTCACAGATTTGGCTACCCCAAAAGTCTAACCAACAATTAAGGTACACACTTTATCAATGAGACAATCGAATCTCTGTTAGAAAATTTTATGGTACAACATCATAAGAGCAGTCCCTACCATCCTCAGGCAAATGGAACAGTTGAAGAATTTAATAAGATTCTCGAAAAGGGACTAAAAAATATTTGCAATGCTAATCGCGATGACTGGAATGATCACATACCAGCAACATTATGGGCAACATAACAACTGTGAAAAGACTGAACAACTAGACTCCTTTCCAGCTGGTGTACGGGAGGGAAGTGGTGGTACCTGCTAAATTTATCATACCAAGCCTACAAATCGTGTCAACACTACATTTAATAATGGAAGACTCATTGAAGGAGAAGCTACATGAGCTACATGAACTTGAAGAGGACAGGTTTCTAGCAGAGTTTCATCAGACTATCCAAAAAGATAGACAAAAAACTTCCCATGACCATCATATCAAAAATAAAACGTTTACGGTTGGAGGAAAAGTTTTACCTTATGATAGCAAGTTCCAAAAGTTCCCAGGTAAACTTAGAATTTATTAGCTGGGACTGTACCATGTGATTGAAACCCAAGATTCAGGAGTAGTTCGGTTAGCATAACTAGACAACCAAGCGTTACCACGATGGGTGAATGGTGCACGCCCGAAGCCTTATCATGAGTAAGTTTCATTATTTCCTTTTCAAATAACTCTCACAAGTGAGAGGACTCAGTAGAGTAGAAAATATTAGATAGATTTAATAACTCTCTCACACCCAAGAAGAGAATAGATAGGAATCCAAATAAAGCACAAATGGTAATAACAAAGAAAACTCACAGTTGCGATGCGGAGACCGCATCACAACTGATTATGGTCGGAGGGAGGGTACTATCCAGTGTGTCATCCATGTCAGAGAGCCAAACGTGTCGAACATCATTCCATCATCATGACCCATGATACCTATGTCAGTCCGTAGGATTACCTGGATTTGAGAATTAACTGCCATAATTAGTAACATCCATACCATAATAAATTATTCATATTAGGCCATAATCATTACCTATCATGTCTGCCCAAATCTCGAAGTCACAGTTAGCCATGTCAAAACACACCTCATTGTAGTAACTGATCACTCGATTATAGCCGCGGGGGAGGCAGAAAAAATTAATTAGTTATGGGGTCTAATCAACCTCATTTGTGCCAGTTACATTACTTAACCCACATGAAATAAGAAAGCACGAGAATGCCAGAGAATTTCGAGTTAGAATACGAAACAATAGCAACAACATCTGAAATATCATCAGAAGAAGTCCAAAGAGAGAATCCAGTAGCAGGAATTTACAGAGAAAGAGTAGGGGTAGCATTGCAAGTGTAGAAAATAAGATCAAATATGACCAAGGTAGCATCAACAGTCATCGAGCTTGAGCTCGACGAGAGAATTTAGAGAATGGAATCGCTAGTGGGAAAATATGACAATGCGTCGTTGATCAACACAGACTCTACGGATTCTTACCAATTTCTGGTGATGAAGAAGCAGGTTTACATAGAAAATTATGCTATGGAAGGAAGAGAGGAAGTAGTAATATTGAACCCAGAGTTCAGAGGTATCCATCAGTTGACTATATTGAACCTCAAGAACCTCCCAGTGTTCGGAACCACAAGAGTAGCGATGCAGTGTATGAAATTCTTGCTGAGAAGACTCTAGAACAGGTCACTATGGCTAGGGAGGGAGATACCGGTACGTGCAGAAGATATTTACAGGCTGACAGGGTTATCAACAGAGGGAAGGGATATCTCCACAGCATTCCAAATAGTCTCCAAGAGAGCATAGAAGGTGGGAGATTGTGACTATTACAAGAAATACGACACCAAAAGATGACGGATATCTACCTGAAGAGGCATTTACATACCAAGGAGGTAAATGAAGAGGAATTTACATACCAAGGAGTTTTCATTTCTAGCTGGTGTATGGGAGGGAAGTAGTGGTACCTATTGAATTTATCATACCGAGCCTGCTAATTGCGTCAACACTACATTTAACAAAGGAAGACTCATTGAAGGAGCGACTACATGAGCTATAAGAACTTGAAGAGGACAGGTTTCTAGCGGAGTTTCGTTAGAATATCCAAAAAGATAGACATAAAGCTTGTGTTGTGAAACCAACTCCAAAAAGAGAAGAAAAGAGATATCAATGCCTTAGAAATAAGCCACTTCGAGGGGGAAATCTCCAATACATTACATGAATGAAAAATTCTTGGATGATACAATTTACAAAACCTCCTTTCTATATATAGGAGTCCATGGGGCCATCATGTAATCCTATTGGGCCACAATGTAATCCTAGCCAACCTAAAAATAATAATTTAAGGGCACAATAATAACAAAATGGGGGTTACAAGGGTATAATAATAACAATAAGGGGTTTACACTAACAATAATAAGGAACTATACTAGTGATATAGGGACCTAACATGCCCCTATCCTTCAAAAAAGGGTTGTCCTCAACGCTTGAGTAGCTCCAGGTGCTTCTGTATAAAATTCTCATCCTCCCATGTAGAATCTTCAATGGGTAAGTGCTTCCACTTGATGAGATACTCTGAAATTGTTCGATTCCGTAGCTGTCGAGTTCTTGTTTCCATGACCACTTCAAGTTCCAATATGATTTTTCTTTCCTCATCAAGTTCTGGAAATATTGTTTGAATTGGAATATTTTCACCTATAACCTTCTTTAAGCATGAAACATGGAAAACTGGATGTACTCACGAAGAAGCAGGAAGCTCCAATTTGTATGACATAGTACCAATCTTTTGCAACACCTTGTAAGGACCATAGTACTTTGGTGATAATTTATTATCCTTCTTAGCTTGCTTGAGGGACATTTGTTTGTATGGTTGTAGCCGTAAAAATACCCACTCTCCTACATCAAAACTTCTCTCGCTGCGATGTTGATCTGCCTGTTGTTTCATTCGATTTTGTGCCAAATTCAGGTTATCCTTTAAGAGTTGGAGAACTTCTTGCTGATGCTCGATGTGATCTTCCACTGCTTGAAACTTTGAATTTTCTCTTAAATATGATGTGATGGATGGTGGATGATATCCATAAAGTGCCATAAATGGGGTCATTTTTGTTGCAGTATGGAAGGAAGTGTTATACCACCATTCAGCGAGAGGTAACCACTTGACCCATTGTGTTTGTTTATCAGATACAAAACAACGAAGATATCCTTCCAAACATTTATTTACTATCTCACTTTGACCATCAGATTGAGGATGATAAGATGAGCTATGAGCTAATTGAGTACCCAAACAAGAAAATAACTTCGTCCAAAAATTTCCAGTAAAAATGGGATCTCTGTCGCTCACAATAACCCTTGGGCTTCCATGTAGCTTTTGAATTCTGTCCATAAATGTAGTGGCAACTATACTTGCTTTAAATGGATGAGATAATGCACAAAAGTGTGCATACTTGGTAAGTCTATCAACTACCACCATGATGACACTCTTTCCTTCGGACTTAGGTAAACCCGTGATAAAATCCATTGAAATCTCCTCCCAACGTTGACTTGGAATGGATAAAGGTTGTAGAAGTCCCGGGGTCTTAATTGTCTCAACTTTATTCTGCTGGAAAACCAAACATTCCATCACAAACTTTTGAATATCAGATTTAAGGCCATCCCAAAAAAATTCTTTCTTCACCCTGTGGTAAGTTTTTAAAAATCCCGAGTGTCCTCCTAAAGGAGAAGTGTGAAATTCCAGAAGAATCTTTTGTTTTAGTTGGGAATTCTTACAAAGATATAAGCGATCTTTGTACCATAAGGAATCATTTTTCCAACTAAATGTATCAGATGTACTAGGATCTTGCCGCAAATTTTGAATGAGTATCCATACATCTTTGTCCTTCTTCCATTCATCTCTTGCTTCAGTTATCCAATCTGGTTGGATAATAGAAATGGCACAAAGCAATGCTTCCACCTCTTCATTATTTCTTGAGAGTGCATCCGCAACAACATTAAGCTTTCCTTTTTTGTAGATTATTTCAAAGTCATAACCCAACATCTTTGTGACCCATTTTTGCTGCTCTTCTGAAGATAGTCTTTGTTCCATAAAGTGTTTAAGACTATCATGATCATTTTTTACCTTGAAGTGTCTTCCCATTAGGTAAGTTCGCCATTTCTTTAGTGCATGAAGTATTGCTAACATTTCCTTATCATAAATAGGTTTCTGTAAATACTTTCCTTTGATTGGACGACTTTCAAAATAAATGGGTCTTCCTTCCTGCATTAAAACAACACCAATTCCATTTCCTGAGGCATCACATTCCACAATAAAGGTTTTTGTGAAGTCTAGCGTAGCTAAGATCGGTGCTAGGCACATTGCCTCTTTAAGATGTTCAAAGGCCTTAGTTGCTTCAGGAGTCCATGAAAATGCATCTTTCTTCAATAATGTTGTTAGAGGTGCCGCTATTCTCCCATAATTCTTAACAAACTTGCGATAATAGCCTGTTAACCCGAGAAATCCTCGCAACTGCTTTATTGTCTTGGGGACTTTCCATTCCTTAATGGCTTTAATTTTGTTAGGGACTACTTTAACACCCTCGTGAGATATAATATGACCCAGATATTCCACCTCTTGTACTCCAAAGAAACATTTGGATGTTTTTGCATATAATTGTTTCTCCTACAATAGTTTGAGCACCCCGTCAACATGTTCAACATGATCCTTCCAAGACCTGCTGTAGATTAGTATATCATCAAAAAATACTAGCACAAATTTTCTAAGGAAGGGTTTGAAAATGGAATTCATCAACCCTTGAAATGTAGAAGGTGCATTCGTAAGGCCAAAAGGCATGACCAAAAATTCATAATGACCCTCATGAGTTTGAAATGTTGTTTTTGGAATATCTTCAGTCTTCATTCTAATTTGATGATATCCTCAACGAAGATCCAACTTGGTAAAATAAATTTCTCCATGTAATTCATCCAATAATTCATCAATCACAGGAATGGGAAATTTATCTTTAATGGTGATCTTATTAAGCTCCCTATAATCCGGACACATTCGCCATGATCCATCCTTCTTGTGTACCAATACTACAGGAGCAGAGAAAGAACTTTGACTAGGTTGAATTATACCCGCCTCTAACATTTCTTCAATCATACGTTCAATTTCGCTCTTTTGGACGTAAGGATATCTATAAGGCCTGATGTTTGGAGGAACACTTCCTGGAATCAAATGAATAGCATGATCATGATCACGAATAGGTGGGAGTCCTTTTGGGAGTTTCAAACACCTTGGAATGATTGTCCAAGACTTGTTGGAGATCTGCAGAAATAGATGATTTTGATGTTGGAACTTCTAGTGAGCATAATTGTGCAATTACGCCTCGCTGTTCTTTCTTTAGAAGCTTTGTCATGACATTATAGCTTATTATCCTTCCTGGCTTCCCCGCAATACCCCGTAATTCGACTTCCTTTCCTTCTGAAAAAAATTTCAAGAAAATTTCTTGAAAATTAAAAGCTACCGTCCCCAAAGATTGTAACCATCGTACTCCTAGTACAACATCAGCACCTCCCATAGGAATGGAAAGCATTGGACTAGTCAATACATATTCCCCCATGGTTAGCTTGATATTATGGCATTTCCTAGAGCAATTTATAGTTCCTCCATTTGCAACCATCACTTGACATTCTGGTGCTGGGTATAGGAAACAATTTAATTCCTTGGCTACCTTATAATGAATAAAATTATGGGTGCTACCTGAATCAATCAACACTATTACCTTTTCCTTCTTGATATGTCCTTCTATCTTGAGAGTTTGAGGAGTGGTAATTCCTGCCAGTGCATTACACGATATGGTCGGATTCATTTCTTCCTCTTCTAGGGTTGGTTCCCGGTGTATATCCTCTTCTTGTTCATTTTCTTCTTCCTCTTCACAATCTATGTAAAATAATTTCTTCTCAGCACACTTATGACCTTTAGTGTATTTTCTATCACAAATGTAGCAAATCCCTTTTGCTCTTTTTTCTTCCAATTGTTGTGGTGTCAACCTTGTAGGTTGTGGAAATCTAGGCGTAGCAACACTTCCTTCTTTATAGAATTGAGTGGTAGGCTTCCTTGTCGCCATAATTTTATATTCAAATTTTCTTTCCAACCTGAATGCCTTCTCCAATGAATCAAGTTCCAAAACATGAACTTCATGTTGGATGTTATCCTTTAGAGTGCCTATGAAGAGATAAATCATGTGTTCCTCTGGAATATCAGTTACATTTATATTCAATTTTTGGAAGTCCTCAATGTGCTGCCCTACTAAACCCTTTTGCGTGTTTTTCACATTATGGAGATGAAAATATTGCTCCATCTGTAGTATCCATGTTACAGGATCCTTTCCATCAAACTTCCTCATATCCATATTTGGAATATGGTGGTTCTTCCCACCAACATTAGAGTTTATGAAATCACGATTAACATTTATTTTTTTCTCATCATGAGGTTCTTCTACTATCTTTTCACCATTAGGAAATGTTTCTTGTATCAACTTTGTCAAACCTTCCATGTCTGCTTTTAGAACATTCTTCATGTTTTCCATTTTCTCATCGATCTTAGCTTCCATGTCATCCATCTTAGATTCCATGCTAGCCTCCATGCCATCTATCTTAGATTCCATGCCATCTATTTTATATTCCATGCCTTTCTTCAAACCATCCATATTATTTTCCACGCCTTTTTTCAAAACTTCCATGTCATTTTTTGTTTCTCTTTGCGAGAGCACAATTTGTTGCACTTGCTCTTGTAATTTTGATATGTCATGTTGTCATTCTTCATCTTCATGAGTCATAGTAGAGATTTCAAAGGCTTAATAGGTGTTGAATTCTTTTTAGGGGCCATTTTAGAATCCAATAATGATATCTATTCTACAATATGCCCTTGCAATCAATTCAACTTGATTCTTCAAACAAGACTTATGCAATTCGGAAAAAAAATACACACCTTTTACTTGCTTTTGAGGAGCTTGATATTGAAATTGTATTATCTCTGTGATTGCAGCTCTTCAATATCTGAAATTCAGCACTGAAGTAGCCCTCTGAATTCTCTTTTGAATGCCATAGGTCTGACTTGATTTGGATTCTCCAAGACAAAGTTATGTCCAATCTCCCACAATGACCTAATTATGCACTGGTTCAGTATAGCGAACTTGTACGACTTGCCACGTGTCACTGTTTTGTCCTTCACCTCTGAAATTGATAGCTAAGAAACTACTGTCCGTTTACTTGCGACCACTTTTTACGGCACTCCAATCGGGTGTACGGAGAGGTTGTTGAGAAATTTTATACAATGCCTCTTTGAGGATAGGTCAGAACACAAAAAAAGTACTACCTTCCACAGATCATATCTCCAAAAATATTGCGAACCAAGCTCTGAAATTTTTTGAAAAGTTTCCTTAGGATTTACGCTTCGCACCATAAAAATTTCAGATTCTTAACCTCAGTAGAAAAAACGTTATAGCGCCATTACGATGGCTGTTTGAGAACACAAAAGAACCTACTTCCTGGAATCATATGTCAAAAATATGCAGACCAAGCTCTGAATTTTTGAAAATATTCATAAGGTTTTAAACCGCACCTAAAAAATTTTGGCTTTTGAAACTTTTGAAAATAATTTATAGTGAAAATTCACGATGACATAATTTGGAGCGGCCAAACACACAGATCCAAAGCTCGTGCAAAAGTTGTGAAACTAGCTCCAAAAAGAAGAAAAAGAATATCAACGCCTCCGAGAAAATAATGTTCCAGAGGAAACCTCCAATACATTACATAAATGAACAATTTCTTGGATGATACAATTCACAAAACCTCCTTTCTATATATAGGAGTCCATGGGGCCATAATGTAATCCTAGTGGGCCACAATGTAATCCTAGCCGACCTAACAATAATAATTTAAGGGCACAATAATAACAAAATGGGGGTTACAAGGGTACAATAATAACAATAAGGGGTTTACACTAACAATAATAAGGGACTATACTAGTGATATAGGGACCTAACAGCTTGGCATGACCATCATATCAAACATAAAATGTTTACGGTTGGAGGAAAAGTTTTACTATATGACAGAAAGTTCCAAAAGTTCCTAGGTAAACTTAGAATGCATTGGCTATGATCGCACCATGTGATTGAAATCCGAGATTCAGGAGCAGTTTGGTAAGCACAACTGGATGGCTAAGTCTTACCAGGATGGGTGAATGGCACACGCTTGAATCCTTATCCCAATTAAGTTTTATTATTTCCTTTTGAAATAACTCTCTCAACCCAGAGGAGTCAGTAGGGTAGAATAGAGTAGATAGAGTCAATAACTCTCTCGCACCCGAGAAGAGAATATATAGGAATGCCAATAAATCACAAGCGGTAATAACAGGGAAAACTCATAGTCGTGATAAGCAGACCGCATCACAATCGATTGTGTTCGGGGGGAGGGTAGTGTCCAGCGTGCCATCCATGTCAGAGAGCCAAACATGTATAACATCATTCCATCATCATGACCCATCATACCCATGTCAATCCATAGGATTACCTAGATTTGAGAATTAACTGGCATAATTAGTAACATCCATAACATAATACATTTTGTATACTAGGCCATAATCATTACCCATAACGTCTGCCAAAATCCTGAAGTCACAGTCAGCCATGTCAGAACACACCTCATCGCTGTAACTAATCGCACAATTATAGCCATAGGGGAGGCAGAAAAAATTAATTAGTTATGGGGTCTTATCAACCTCATTCGTGTCGGTTACATTTCTTAACCCTCGTGAAAGAAGAAAGAACGAGAATGCCAGATAATTCTGAGTTAGAACAAGAAGAGTAGCAAAATCAAGCGAAATCTCATCAAAAGAAGTCCAAAGAGAGAATCTAGTAGCAGGAATTTATAGAGAAAGAGCAGGGGTAGCACCACAAGTGTAGAAAACTAGATCATAGATGACTAAGGTAGCACCAGCAGTCGTCGAGCTTGAGCTCGATGAGAGAATTCAGAGAGTGGAATCGTTAGTGGGAAAATATGACAATACGTTATTGATCGACACAGACTTCATGGATTCTTACGAGTTTTTGACGATGAAGAGACAGGTTTACATAGAAAATTATGCTACGTAAGGAGGAGAGGAAGCAACAAGATTGAACCAAGAGTTTAGAGGTATCCACCAGTCAACCATATTGAACCTCAAGAACCTCCCACTATTCGGAACCACAGGAGTAGCGATGTAGTGTACAAAATTCCTGCTGAGCAGACTCCAAAACGGGTCACTATGGCTAGGGAGGGAGATACTGGTACGTGTAGAAGATATTCACAGGCTGACAAGATTATTAGCAGAAGGAAGGGATGTCTCCACGACATTCCAGATAGTCTCCAAGAGAGCAAAAAAGGTGGGAGATTGTGACTATTACAAGAAATATGACACTAAAAGATGATGGAAGGGGGAAAAGATAGACCTCATAAAAAGCCCAGCAGTTAAATTTTCCTATTACCTGATTGCAAGCAAGACCATGAAGCACTACATGAAGGGAGAATGTACCCTCGACACCATTTCAGTTGCAGAACACTACCTCCAGGGAACCTAGCTGAATTGGTGTACACTTCTGTTGGGTGAACTCTTTGAAGCCTACTAAGATAAATATAAAAGAACACTTGGTTTATCTTCGGATACCTCATCATGGTTTTTTCAATGTGGAAATGGACTCACCCGTGGGTGAGACAGCTCGCAAAAATCATGAGTGGTTAGTCGATGGCAATGATGTTTACGCCTTGGAAGATCTTGGGAGACCCCAGCACCAAGGAGGTAAATGAGGAGGCATCTACATACTGGTACAGGAAAATGGTGGACATAGTGGTGAGGTAGCAAAGGGTCCTGAGGAGTCTACTGGAAAAATATTCCTCTAAGATATGGTTCGGGGTCACCCACAAGCAAACATACATTAGGCCCACCTATGTGGATAAAACAATGTTTAAAATGATACTGTTAGAGTGTCAGGTTGACGAAAAGGCATTCCACACTGAAGTCTGCTCCTGGCTGGGGGTGGGAATGGAGATCAGAGACATAATCCATCACTACTCATTCGAGGGCATGCTGCCAAGACTACTACCAGGGGAGACACCGGATGAGACACTGAGCAGGGTGTCTCATCTGCAGTTAACACCAATACTAGAGGAGATGAAAATGAGAGTAGAAGGCTTCAATCGAGTAATGCAAACTCTCAATAGTTCTTCTCCTTGGTTCCCTACTTTTTCAGAATTTCAGGCCTCAAATTTTGCATCACCCTCCATATTTGCACCCATAGTCACAACCCTACCATCCACCATGTTTAATTCACCCCTGTAAACCATATTAGTTCCAGTCAGAAAGAGTATAGCACCTAAACCACCCGTAGCCACTCCTAATGCCAAGAAAGAAAGAGTCATGGTGCCTAGGAAAATAGTTGATGTCACTGAGGAAGATCACACACAACCTATGGATACAGGAGCACCAATTCAAGAGGAGCTAGAGGTGGCCACCCAGGTCACCTCCGAACTCCCTGTGTTCAATCCATTCTCAGTTTTTAATGTTCAAACTTCATCTCCACCCCACACTCATACATATTCACCTCGCACTCACCATTCATCACCTTATATGTAATTCACTTCCAAATACTATTTCACCCGCACTCCATCCATATCAGCAACCATTTTAGACCCAGTAAAGAGAAAAAGAAAAAAAATTGGAGACAACGAGGCAGAGGTTAACTCGAGTAAAACATTGGTACCCGAGGTTAACCAACCTTTGGTTGGACAGAACACTTTCCAGGACCTTTTAATTCGTGGGGGATATTTTACTATAGATACAATGCCCTAGCCCAAGGAGATGACCCATTTTCAACAAGAAAATTTGATACTACAATAGGTTTAGCCAACCAAAAGCATGAATGACCCAGGGAATTAGTTTCACCAACAAAACCAACCGACGTCACCACATGAGCACTCAACAAGATCAATATCCAACGGTCAACCACTCAGAGAGAGACTGCCAAACCATGATATGTCTCGGGTTAAGAGTATGCAAACTTGGGGCACAAAACAACTGTACAATTTCATCTAGCGTACGACACTACAGGTAGAAGGACTATAGAACGACCTCTAGCAGAGGTTCGAACATCAACAACTGCAATCAATGCGCTTACTGAAGAGTGCAACCAGTTAAAAAGATAAAAGGACAGTCTGCAGGAAAAACTGGAGAAGGTGACGGATATTTTCAAGGATCTCTGGCCAATAGTAATAGCTTAGGATGACAAGACACCATGGGAGATAACAACTTGCACTATAGTCAAACAGTCTATCCGCATGAATATAGGTTTCCAGTCTCAGCAAGGAGAATCAAGAGCTAAAGGAAGCACTCGCGACTAGACCGGCGTTACCAGATCTTGTTGTCATATACGCTGAGAAGATCACCGAGAAGCAGAAACAAGCAACCAGGATGCACGAAACCCTGGGGACCACGGTGAAACAATATTACAACCTTATGAAACATTTGCACAAGTGTTCAACCTCATTAACTATTAAGGCCCAACCAATCTCGCCACAAATACAATAGGTTTCATGAGAAATAAAGGAGGCCACAGACCCCATCAACATTAACTAGTTGTACAATCAAGCGGAGGAACTGGAGACCACAATACAAAAGATCGAATAGAATTCCGCTACCATCAAGCAGGTCCTCCTAGAACTGAAACAAACAGTAGAGCATACTGCAGAAGAAATACAACAAATGGCTGCTGAGGCCGAGATCAGAATTAAAGAGGTATTCAACAAGCTACTAGCCGTTGCAAGAGAAACGAAAGCTGAATGAATTGCCACAGAAATGGACTAGCTCATGAAGGGATGACAACAGGCCATTAACGACTTTGCCGATATCAAATCTTCAGCATTGGAAAATTTTCCCAAGTTGGGGCCCTTGTTTGAACAGGGAGAGGAAATGGAGAAGATAGGGCTAGCCACAGAGGCAGGCAGACCAATGGAGACCGAGGTAGCAGAAAAGGATTGAATTGGGACGAGTCAATAGCATGTGTTCGAGGCTAGTTGGGCCACTTGTTTTGAAAATGAAATGGTTTTGAGTCTCGAAGAACAGGTGGCAGAGCGCAACCATAGTAGATAGGGAGCTGTGACAGTTGCGGAGAGCTGGAGAATAGGTGGCGCAACAATTGCGGAAAACCAACATAGATGGCAGGGATGAGCGACAAGGACAGGCAGCAGAACTCCTAGTGATCAGGGAGATATGAAAAATAGCAAAGCAGGAAAGGAGGGAAAACTGAAGGTCGTGTTGGAAAAGTAACAATTATGCAATCAACCAACGTAGACAGGAGGTTAGTCCAGTAGAGGGCTAAGGAAGAGAGCCGCAAGAGAGCTCTGTTATGTTATGTTCTATTTTGTTCTATTCTGTTATGTTCTGTTCTATAACTATTGTAATTTTCCCTTTGGTAATCAAATATAAGGAGTAATGTAATTGTCTACTATTGATAATGAAATATAATTCTACCTGTGGTTGATGTGCTGAGTTCCATGTCAAGAATTTGGTTATGGTGAATGTATTGCCTGATTTTAAATTTTAATTTTTCATCCTGAATATGCTTCATGAGTAGTATCTTGTGCAAGGTAGTTAAATCTGTTTTCAGTTCCTAGTTCTTTCTATGTTGCTCTATAGTTGAGATCGGTCGATATCTAATCTGTTCCTAACCTTACTAAGGTCATGACTTGCCTCGAGTGAGACCCTCTGCTCTTCAAAGTAGGGTGAAAATGTTGGCGTTGTGCTAGACTACTGTGGAAACCTTGTTGGCCTCTCTTCTGAACCTAGGTCTTACTCAAGGACCTCCTTTCTCACCAACACTCTCTAAGTCGATCACAAACCTGTAGCAATCTCAATCAATCCTATAACAGTTCTAGGAAAATCCTATAGAATTTTTTTTTAATCCATATCTTTCAAATGGTAGATTGGATTCATCTGAAATTATTTAAGCATGTTTCCTTAATCATTATGCATCTCCCCATAAAACAAACTTGGCCAAAGGATGTACGAATCACGAAAAATATGGAAAATTACTATAGGTGATGGTGGTCAATTTCTCAAAAAGTATGCACTTGAATTTGCTGAAATTTCTTGAGAATGTTACCAACATCCTTATACATATCCCCATGAAACAACTCAGAAAAATTATTCCTGGTTTTTGAGATATGGTCAAAATAATTTATTCCCTATGTATTTTGGCAATATTGTAGCTAAATATAAATCTCCTATAGAAACTATAAGACATTGAGGAATATGAATGTGAAAGGTGTGGGAATAATGGGTGAATGTTGGAAATGGGTGAGGGTGATGGATTGACATGGACTTGGTCATATTGGAGCATCTGGGTAAAGGGGGTGAAAGCCTTTTCCTCTGACTAGATTTTTGATAATATATTTCTTGTGGTGCTAATTTTTTCTTTGTTGCATGTAGAAGTTGGAGAGAACTTGCATTCACTAGAGAGAGATATCTTACCAGGAAAATTTTTATTTTTATATACCTTTGTTTTTTTTCATTTTTTTTGTTTTCCTAGGTCTGCTAGTTTCCTCAATGAGGTTTTCAACCAGTAGGTTTTCTTAGGCGCCTTAAAAAATGTTTCCACCTAGGATATTTTTCCTTTGTTCTGTTTTTTTTTCAAACCACTCAATGCCTCATGGAGGTTTTCAATCAGTGAGCCAATATCAGGCATCTCAAAGGAGGTTTCTACCTCATATTTTGTCTTTTATTTTATTTTCATTTTTTCCCTTTTTTTTCTTTTATTCCTCTATCCCACTCTACTTGAAAAAAAGAAAATATCTTTGAAGTATAGGAATAATTCCAATGGATCCATGTGCATAACAAGATGATATATTAAATCATGTGTAGGCTTGAAACATATGCTTTTACATATACCTAAATATGAGAGACCAACTTCTTTGACATTGATGATGCCAAACATTGTTGAAGAGAGTGGTGCTCTTGCTTAGGGATTGTGAAGAACCAAATTTCAATATAGTTGTGATGCCCCTGGTTAACTTGTTCATCTAGATCATTCAGTGTGCCTTATTCTTCCATTCCATTCAAATATTCTACTATTTTCTAATTATTCCCTTCAACACATATATGATATGATGATAAGCATAGTAGAAATTCTTGAACCTCACACTCTAATGGCTAGTCTCCATAAAATGTATTACATGATTCTTCTCGATATTCCTCTTATGGATGTTTTTATTCAATGACATCAGGATAACATATTTTTTGAAATACTCTTCGTGATCTAATAGGAATACCATTTAGATCAAGAGAATTTGTTTGGAAGTGTTTTACCTCAACATGGTATGTGGGTTGAGTTACTTTATTGTTTGAATTCAAAAATGGTTTTATAGGTAGTTCAGTGGAAGTGGATATTTGAGATGGATTTGGTTGAGGTTGTGATTGTTGTGGAGGTGGATGTTATGGACAAAAAGGATTTGGGTATGGAATATATTAAGGAGAAGAGTGAGGAGATTGTGGATTTATCCCATGAGCTCCTTTCCAACCTTATTTCCAAGATTGGTTTTGGGGTTGAGATGGCCAAGTTTTCCAAGGAAAGGGTGTGTTCCAATTAACTTGAGATGGTTGTTCATAACCTTGAAATTTTGAATTAATTTCATGCATCATAACGTGTTTACTAAACAGCCTTGGTCTTCTTGGAGCTACATAACAAATATTTTTCGGTGATTGAATTTCTCCATTGTCTTCTTTGTAAACTTCTTTCAACATTGGTATTATGGGAAATATTTAGTAGAATGTGATTATGCATGGATAAAAAAAAATATAAACATACTATCTCCTTTTTCATTCTTAACATTTCTACTTATTCACTTAGATTTCTAAGAATTTCCTCTTTAAAAATATCATTAAAATTTTCATGTTCAACTTAACTTACCGATCTTGATGATGATTTACTTACTCTTTCCCTTCCTCATGATATGCACTTGCATATTTCACAAATTTCTTCAAATGATAATTGATATACATCACCTGTACTCATTAGATCAAGGAGATCAATCCACTCATCCCTAATTTTTCTGAGTAAGATGATTTTTAGCATGTAAAATCCTAAATGATGTAATTTTTCCTTCTTAACAGTATACATAAATCTCTCTATTATATCCTTAAGGCTCTTATGTTATTTTTGAGTCATTGTAAATATTTATACTTCAATATCATGATCTTTATATTTTTCCAGAAATATCCTTTCCATATCATTCCATGATATTATTGAATTAGTCCCTAATATCATCAACTATTAAAGAGCTATATCCTTCCATGTTGTTGGAAACAATCTTAATTTTTGAGTGTTTAATAATGAACCATAAGATCTGTAAAGTATTCCAAGTTCAAAGACAAAGGTTTCTAGATCTTCTCACCTCATACCATGGAATTTTGGAAGAAATTATGGAGGGATATTATTTATGTGAATGTTGATTTTAGTATCTTGGATGGGAAATCCAAGAATATATTCCTCATTGTTATCATCTACACCCATTTTTTCTACCTTATTTTCCACCTTTTCTTCCTATACCTGCAAAATTAGATAGCGATGTGGTTCTTACTGTGGAACATGATCAAATGGGGGGTTTTCGGTGTTGGAGAAGTATATATATATATATATATATATATATATATATATATATATATATATATATATATATATATATATATATATATATATATATATATATATATATATATATATATATATATAATGAGAATGCTAATGCAATGTAAGATGCCTAATGCATTTTTTTTTGTAGAGAATATGAATGAAGAAAAGTAAGAACAAATAATTCTAGTAATAAGAGAGTGATTGATTTTACACCCTCCTGGACAACGGCACAAAAAAGTGATGATCCCAAGTGTTGCAACAAAAATGGTGCAAATCTTGAGGTTAACGACTTAAATGATCAACCTGGGGTTCGCATAAATAGAAGAGGGGTCGGAACTATATGTGCAAGATGCACCTTCCTCTTCCTAGTCTGGCTCCCTTTGATGCAAGTGAAATAAGGAAATGGAAAAACTTCAAATGAGAAAATATCTAGGTAAGTCGTCAATATTAAGGTGAAAAAGGTACATAACAATACACAAATCTATTCTATTTTTGTTGGAAAGTAAATATAGACTAATTGCGGAATAATGTAAGACCTTAATAGAGACCTAACCAAGTCTCAAATGAACCAGAGTGTTCTCAGATCATTCATAGGCTATAAATATTCTCATGCCATGAATTTGGAGGGAATTTAGGCAAGGAAGATCTTGAAAGAAAACAACTACAGGATGTTTTTCTCTCAAGTTAACTTACCAAATGCCCAAAAAAATCAAATTCAAATTATATGGGGTGATGTTTTTAATTAATTAAGATGTATTTGAAATAAAATAAAAGTGGAATAACCCAAAAATACCCTTGTTAACATGTTCTAGAAAATAACATAAACTACTACTCTGAAAAACAAATATTCTAGAACTAGTGATTTAGTTAACCTACCAAATACCTAATATAGTAAAGTGAAATTGATATGGGGTAAGTTTTTTTATTAAGTAGAATTTTTTTAGGATTCAATCAAAGTGGAATGAACTAAAAAGGTCCTAATTAACGTGTGCTAAAATATAGTAGAAAATTACTATTGTTTTGCTACAAGATTGTTGGGAATGACTGTATATCTACTTTATTAACCAAATTAAAGTTCCTAATGGGTATATGAATCCATTTTATTATTTTTTATGGTATTATGATCATTATTGAGTTCCTAGGAGTGGTCATGAGTGTTGTGGGGAAAATCTGAATGCATTTGGAGGCTTTTTTCATAGTGCTACAGGATAGCATGTAAGTGCTACAAGATAGGGAAGTCAACTATTTGAGAGTAGAAAAGGGTGGAAATAGGAGTGTTTATGGTTTGGGTAGTTTAAAAAAGGATGAAATAGCCTACATCAATCCTTATAGGAATCAAATAACCTATCCTGTAGGATAAAAGACAAGTCCTACTCTTCTTGTACCAAAACTATGTATGTTGGTAGACTGTAGAATGTTGGAACAAAAATGAGAGAAGGGATATATGGCGAACCAGGAGAATTAAAATATGTTTATAAAAGACACATAGAAATCATATTTTACCAAAATAATATATATAATAATGCTAACTTCACCAAATCCATTAACCAATCGCAAACTAGCTAATATGCATGATTTAGAAATATAAGTGGAGAGAAGAAATTGGATGAAAAATAATCTATAAATTATGCATGCATGAGCATAGATATTTTTTCAGTATTAATATAATGAAACCATGTAGACAATGGAAAGGTAAATCTGGAGCCAACTTCATAATCAAGAATGTTTATAAATAGAAATAACCAGAAAAAAAAACTACACTAAATGCATAAAGAAGACAAAAAAATACATAGGGACTTGATTACCTAGGGTTGGGCCTTAACCCTATGGAGCTCAGGCCCCTATGAAGACAAATCAAACTAAGAATTAACTTGATTTCATTAAGTATAAATATTTTTCATACATCAACAATTGAAATGATCAATACAAAGGACTTGCTCCTAGATCTATAACTCTAATATCTAATTCGAATCCCCTATGGGGTGCTAGGATCTCTTATTTATAAAAAAATACTTGAGGGACAACCTACTTGAAGAGGGGGACTATTTTCCTCCAATTACCTAAAATTTTGGATTTGGTTACCTCATTTATTTCGAATGCCAAGGAGGATAGATCCTCTGTAAGCCAACGAAGATGAAGATCCTCTTTTGGCGGGAAACACATCCGTACATTTTCTCAATCAATGGAGCTCTAGAATATGATCAATAAATTTATAATATTCCATTTATTTATTGGGAGGGATCAATTCCCTAGATTCTCTCATTCAGAATTTACTCAATATTCTCTTAATATTCATGAAAAATAAATAATATTAGACACACAATATAAAATTATCTATAAACCTTCCTAAGAAAATATTAAAGCTAAAAACAAATTATTAAGTGTAGAAGGAGAAATTTAATATAGAATTTATGTTCCTAAGAAAGATTAGATGAGCCTTAATTTGTGTCTATTTTGGATGCCCATCAAGTGGGTTCCTTCTAGTGGTACCTAGAGAAATGAGAGGGGGTGGTAGCCTCTAGTAGGTATGAGCCTGATAAGGGTTTCTTTCGGTGAAATATGTAATAGAATATTTTCTTTATAATAATAACAGAGAAAAAAACAACAACAACAATGAATTTTTGTTTCATTTTGGTTTTCCACCTAATATTCGGTGTTCTTATGTGATGATGTGCTTGTTGATCCATCGATGTGCTTTAGGCTTATATGTTCTCATAAATTTTTCACAATTTACCTAAGTTATCTAGAAATGCTCAACCCAGTTGTTAATTAGCATCATAAAAGAAAAGTGAAAATACTAATTAGACAAAATATTTATTCACTCTCGTCCTAAGTATTTCTAATGTTTGTTTTTTGTAATTTTATCTCCATAATTTAAATACAACCCAAACTTGCAAGAAAGTCCCTGATTTATTTAAGTTTTCTTCCGAAGTAACAAATATTTGATTTTTTTTTTGTGTGTTATAGAGTGTTATAGAGAGAATGCATAATTTCTTTCTCATTTATTTTTCATTATTGAAACCTTTCAAAAAAATTAAAAATCATCTCTATCTTACAAATTTATGAGTGAATATATACACATATACATATACATATACATATACATATACATATACATATACATATACATATACATATACATATACATATACATATACATATACATATACATATACATATACATATATATATCAAGACAACTCAAACTAAGAAATAGCTTGATTTCATTAAGTAGAAATAGTTTTCATACATCAACAATCGAAATTATGAATACAAAGGAATTGCTCCTAGATTTAGAACTCTAATATCTAATTTGAATCCCCTATGGAGTGATAGGATGTCTTATTTATAAAAAAATACTTGAGGGACAACATACTTGAAGAGGGGGATTGTTTTCCTCGAATTACCTAAACTTGTGGGTTTGGTTACCTCATTGATTTTTAATGTCAAGGAGGATAGATCCTCTGTAAGCCAATGAAGATGAAGATCCTCTTTTGGTGAGAAACACATCCATACATTTTCTCAATCAATGGAGCTCCAGAATATGTTCAATAACTTCATAATATTCCATTTATTTATTGGAAGGGAGAAATTCCGTGGATTCTCTCATTCAAAATTTACTCAATATTCTCTTAATATTCATGAAAAATAAATAATATTAGACACATAATATACAATTATCTATAAACCTTCCTAAGAACATGTTAAAGCTAAAAACAAATTATCAAGTGTATAAGGAGAAATTTAATATAGACTTTATGTTCCTAAGAAAGATTAGATGAGCCTTAATTTGTGTCTCTTTTGGAGGCCCATCAAGTGGCTTCCTTCTAGTGGTACCTGGAGAAATGAGAGGGGGTGGTAGCCTCTAGTAGGTATGAGCCTAATAAGTGTTTCTTCCAATGAAATATGTAATAAAATATTTTCTTTATAATAATAACAGAAAAAAAAACAACAGCAACAACAATGAGTTTTTTTTTTAGTTGTGTTTTCCACCTAATATTCGGTGTTCTTATTTGATGATGTGCTTGTTGATCCATTGATGTGCTTTAAGCTTATATGCTCTCATAAATTGTTCACAATTTACCTAAATTATCTAGAAATTCTCAACTCAGTTGTTAATTAGCATCATAAAAGAAAAGTGAAAATACTAATTACATGGAATATTTATTCACTCCCCTCCTGAGTATTTCTAACATTTGTTTTTCATAATTTAAATACAACCCAAACTTCCAAGAAAGTCCCTGTTTTATTTAAGTTTTCTTTTGAAGTAACAAATATTTGATTTTTTCTTTGTGTTATAGAGAAAATGCATAATTTCTTTTTCATTTATTTTTCACTATTAAAACCTTTCAAAAAAATAAAAATCGTCTCTATATTACAAATTTACGAGTGAATATATATATATATAATGAGCCAATTTTAAACTGTGTGGAAAAACGTCTTGCTCCACGCTCCACACATGCATTCTCTCACACAACAGTTCTACTCCACTTCCATGCATGCTTCACTTTTTAGACTATTTTTTTAGTTTTTACTCTTATTTTTATGAGTGTGAAAAACTTGAATACATATACGTAAAAAAATATAAATTCTATAATATATATTCAAACAAATAAAAATATAATAATTATTACATGAAAATATAAATTAAAATAAATGCATATAGATTTATTTTATTATAAAAAAATATTATTATATTTCTTATATATATAATATTATTATATATTATTATTTCTTAATTTCTTAATTTTATTTATTTCCATGTTTTTTTTTATAATTTTGAACATCTATAAAGTTGCAAAGGATATAGATAAATTCTCATACTTATATAAGTGACACTAAAATAATATAATTTTATATTTGCAAATTCTTGTTTCATCCTTATATTTTCATTTCAAATGATTATTATTTTTTCATTCTATTTCTAGATTTTAAAACTTACACTTTTGATTTCTTTAGTTTTCATTTTAGGATTGCAAATAGTTTATGTTCTCTTATTTTTAATGAGCTAACTTTTTTTTTTTTCCCTTGGTAAATTAGGCTAATCTATATTAATTCGAAAAGAGAAACAGTACATATGCTACACGCTGGGTTGGTAAGTTGTGCTTAACAAATCCCAGCCTTAGTTGCGTGGTTTCGGGGCTGCCTTCGTGGAGGAAACCAACCTGGAAAATAATTGAAGCAAGAAATTACAAAATGCGCAGCAATGCTAGTGTATCCAGAAATTACAAAATATGTGGAAGCATAAGTATAACTTGAGATTCCATAGTAATAACAAGCATGACGAAAAACAATGAAGAACTGAGAAGCGTCGCCGTCCTTAGTCTTGAGCTTCATCATTACTGTTTGGCTCTTCCTCCACTATGGGGCTGGTGTACGCCTGCGTAGCCACTTCCTCTGTGTTAGTGGGTGGACGCATTGGTTTGGGAACTAGTATGAAGAGGATGGGAGCCACCAGATATTCTACGTTAGGGACACGCATCCAAGTACCTTTAGAATCTATAATCCATACATCTCTATCATCACCCTCATCCTCCTAAGCAGGCAGAGGTTTGGTCTTGCGAGGCGGGAGGTGCGCCTGATGCACAATGGTGGACTTCTGAGGTCCACATATACCTCTCTGCGAAGCTTGCACGAGGGCATCCTCCTCCTGATCCAGATAAGGGCTCTGTCTAGCGTAATAGCCTGAGGAGGAGCCTTCAACAGACACTAGACAATTTTCCATCCCACGATGGTAACAACCAGGGAGTGCCCCTCTCTGCCCTCCATGGATGGTTCTTTGGCACAACCTAGGAGCCATGGCCTATTAAAACAGAGGAGTGAAAAATATGGAAGGATGCGCAACAGGGGGAGAGGAACGAAAAATGAGAAAAGAAAGTGGACAGGGATAATGATGAGTGGGAAAGAACATCTGAGGATGTGGGGTAATGGGTGCATATAGACTATTGAGACTGGAGGGACATATGGAGCTGGGATAAGAAGTGCAGGCTACATAAATTGTAGCCTAGAGATTTTCGCGCAACGCAGCTCTAGGAAGAGGGTTGCACAGCGGGCTGGTGGTGCAGGATGGAAAAAACAAAATCAATAAGGTAGACTGAAGGAACTAGCTGTGTGTATCTTTGTGTTGAGGAGCATTTCCTTTAAAAGGTATGTGACACATGCCAAGGGGTAGGTCATGATTGAGCCTCGCACGCTACTACGTGCCATAAACAGTTTCATGAGCGGGCTACAATGAAGATTTATGGTTGATTGGCATATCGATCCAGGTAATCATTTAGGATGATTGTTGCAGAGAGGTACCTTGGAGGGGGTGAGGTTGTCTAAGCATATCTTCATCATGCCTTATATCATTTATCTTGTGCGTATGGTTACCGGTTGAGGATCCAAATTGAGTGAGGATCGATGCTGCAGATCTTCATCCTCATGGCTATGGGATAGATGATTGTCATTTGTATTCTTTCTGTCACCCACATCCGAGGAGAGAAGATCCTTTTGAATGAGAGTATGGAATTCTTGTCTTAAATATTCATCCTTTTCCTGGGTAAGGTTTGAATGAAATAGCTCTCTGTAGCTTTCCACCCCCTTGTTTGCAAGGAGGTTCGCAACTGAGTTTGCTTTCCATCGCACATGGAAAAATGTAATGGCTATGTGATTATGTATTAGCTGGTCCAGAAGATTGAGCCTTTGGGCTAGCCTTTAGCTGGTAGATACCTTTGTGGAAGTCGTACCATGTAGAATTCTTGTGGCTGCCATACTGATGATTTTCTAGTCTCCCTCCGTTTCCAGTGGGCAATACTGAAACTCAATTGCGATGTGAATACCCTGGATGAGCCCCTCCAGCTCCGCAGAATTGTTTCTATCCCACCTCATATTATTGTAGTAAATTTGAAGTGGCCCGCCTTGAAATTTCCTAAGAATACCTCTAACTCCTGCATTTCCGAGGTTGCCTTTGGACGCACCATTGAAGTTACATTTGAAGAAGCGTTTTGGGGGAGGTGGGGGGGCTTCCATTTTTCACTGGTAGGGAATATATCGACGCTTCTTGGGTTGATGTCCACGGGGGTATTTATTATCATGTGCTAGTTATTCCATATATGACGCTTCATAATAGAGGTAGGGAGATCCTCTTGGCTCCATGAGCCTAGGGCCATCGTTTCAGTGAGGTTGTCGTGTATCCTTGCCGAGAGCTGCTTTGACGTGGATGATTTGTATTTGAAGATTAAATTGTTCCTTTCCTACCATATGTTTTTTTTTTCTGAATAAGTCTAATTTCTATTTATATAACATAAAAGTACTAAACTGCCACAGTTTCAGCTAAGTGAGCCTGAAAGCTGGGCTTGATAGTCATGAAATGCATGGTTTTGGACTGCCCATAGTGGGGAAACCAGTCCCTTAGAAGCTTGTATTGATGCCCGCACAGGGGAAACCGACATTGTGTTCAGATAATTTAACAAAAATTGACATATGAAAATAACATTCTTCTCTTTCAGCAAAGGAGAATTAAACAGAAAAACAAAAACCAACCCATGAAACCTGGGCTTCAACACCATGTTCCACCATAAGTTGCCATGGCAACTTATGGTGGAACATGGTGTTGAAGCCCAGGTTGGTTACTTTTCATTAGCAAGAGAGGGAGGTTCCTCCACGATGCGGCATCTGTATTCATCGCTGCTGCCATCTTCATCTTCAGTGGTTGCACAAATGGCTTTATCGGCAACTTCCTTCACCTGTTCCTTATTCTTGTGAGCTCGTGCCATCTCCAGCGGCTCCCTTGTATCCTTAGTAGTGTCTTTGTCCGGAGGGGACTGAAGAACAGGAGTAGAAGGGTGGTTGAGGCCAGCAGATTCCTCCTTAAGGGTGACGGTGATGTAGGCGGTGACAACAGGCCTGTCCAAGGTGCATTCAAATCAAAATTCGGCTCTTTGGGAGGTTTGGCGAAGGGGTATGTGAGAAGACAGAGTGGAGACACAGGAAACAAAGGTTTGGGTGGCCGGTAGTAGAGGATACACCACATGGGGAGGCAGAGAGCCCTGGGCGGATTGCGCTTTCCCAACAAGGCAAGCTCTACCTCTTCAGCTTCTATTTTCCAGAAAATGGCCACTAGAGAGTTCCTCCAAGGAGGATTCAGTGCTGGGGGAGGACCAGGAGCGAGTAGCTCAGCCCCTGCTACTACCGTGGCAGCATCTCATCCTATGACGGAGTTGAGGCATGATGGTGGTGGAGCACGACCAATGTCGACTGAGAGATGGACAGGAGTGACAGTGAGCAGAAGAGAAAGGCATGGCAACCTGAGCACAGGGCTGAGACTTCATGCAACAAAGCTCGCTCTGAGAAAAGTGAAAGTCCGGCAGAGTTTCAATGCAGCAAAGCAGTAGACAGCGTCTCCCTGTGTGCGTTCGAGCACTTGGCTCGGCACAGGCAAGAGGACGGGAGCTTCTTTACGGAGTAAGAGACCTGCAAATAGGGTGGACATGAATCAGATTACTATAATTGAACTCCATTAAAAACCATAGGGGCTTAAAAAAATGGTGGTGAAGCATTTTGAAGCTCCAAATGGTGAGCATTATGGCCACATTTAATGTGGAGTAAATGCTTCTGTGGGTGGCCATATGGCCACCCCACGTGGTTTCCATTGGGATTATCCATGGGACGGACATCCCATCCACTTCAGTTGGCATCCGCATCCGAAGCTGTAATGTCTTTGAGCACCAGACTGATGCAGTCCTGTAGAATAGCACTCTCATGGATAATGTTGAGGGGACCATGATTGAGAGTGTCTACACTTTCCACTCCAAGATTGGCCAAGAAATCTACAAATTTTTTTCCATCCTGTTTGATGTGAGTGAACGAGATGACTTGATGAATATTTAGCCACCCACCCATCATTTGGAGTTGTGCAGCTAGTCGCCAGCTCGTGGCCACCTTTGCAGCATTGGTACCCCAAAGTAGTTGATTAGCCATGATGATGAGCACCTGTGAATCTCCTTCAATTACAATGGGGAAGTAATTATATTGCTAAGTTAAGCATAGACCTTGAAACAAACCTTCCAATTCAGCTGAATTATTGGTATCCCAACCAATTGATTCAAAGTAGATTGCTAGAGGAGCGCCCTTGGAGTATCTGAAAATGCCTCCAAATCCTACTTGTCTGGGATTTTCTTTTTAAGTGCCATCGAAATTCAGTTTGACAAGTCCTATCGAGGGAGGAGACCATCGATTAGGAATTCTCGGAATGTTCCTTGCTATGTTGGTTGGGGTGGGAGTGATCTTAAGTTGCCAGTTCTCCCAAATGGTTATTTCCTGTGGCTTTTTGGGGATGTATTATTCCTTCCAATCATGAAGAGCTAGGGATTCTTGAAGGTTGTTTCTAAATATGCTCTAGATTGTCTCCAATGTTGTGGTTTGGCTTCTGAAGATTCTATTATTTCTCTCCTTCCAAATAGACCATAGGAGTAGGCCTGGAATGAGTTTCCATAGAGTGTTGAGAAGAGCGCTACTATAAGGAAGCTTGGGCCAATTACGAATGGTGTTGGTTAGATCCCCAGCATGTTTTCTCCTTTGGCAACAAAAGCTTATTTTCTCCCAGAGTGTATTTGCTAAAGTACAAGAGACCATGAGGTGTTGAATTGTTTCATTGCTTTGATTATAGTTGGGACATCGAGAGGGGGCAGAGAAACCCCTTTTAATCAAATTATCCCAAGTGAGAATTATTTTGTGACTGAGAAGCCATAGGAAAGTTGAAACTTTGGGCCAGATGCCAGGAGACCAAATACGCTGCCAGAGAGGATCAAGAGGATTAGTGGTCGGGTGCATCAAAGTGTAAGCTTTCTTTGTGGAAAAAATTCCTTTTGTCATATAACCCCACCTAAGAATGTTTGAATTCTCTGAGCATCTGATCTTCCTTTGCTGTAATTCTAAGCTGAGAACTTCCCAGGTGTCTTCCTGTGCTTGGGGGGCGATTTGAGCAGAGTGCTTCCATTTCCTAAACCCATTGTTGCTTATGGGGAGCCAGTGCTGATTTACCTTGTCTTCTAGATGAGTAGTTGGATCTCCAATATTGAGGTGATTGAGAGTGTCGGCAATCTTGGGCTTTTGTTGCCATGAGTCCACCCAGAATCTAGCTGTACCACCATTGCAGACTTCCAAAAAACTATGTTGTTGTATCAGTGCGCTGTGTTGTTTGGCAGCATTCCAAATTAACGAACTAGTATCCTTAGGGGAGAGTCTAATCAGTTCTTCTAGAGGTCTGTTATTGGCCTATTTTGCAATCCATAATTTGGTCCAAGGCCTATGTGGATTCGATATTCATTTCCACCTTATTCACACTCCCATTACTTTATTGCTGTGAGTCAAATCTCTAAGTCCGAGTCCTCCAGCTTCTTTTGGGGTGCACACAGTGCTCCATTTAACTAGAGCCCATTTTTTATTCTAACCAGAGGAGCCCCAAAGGAACTTACGTTGCAGAGTTTTTATCTGTTTGAGGACCCATTTCGATGCAGCCAGAACCAAGAAAAGGTAAAGAGGCATAGATTGCAGCATTTCTTTGATGAGAGTTAATTTTCTTGCCATGTTGAGTGCTCTAAAGGTTCAGGAGGAAAGGCAGGCTTCCAATTTTTCTAGGAGTAGATTCCAGGAAGAGTGCTTAATGGAAAATTCGATGAGGGGGGCTCCTAGGTACTTAGCAGGAAGAGTAGCTATAGAGAAGCCTAGGGTACAAGCAATATTAGCTTGGGTTTGGATAGGGGTATTGAAGAAGTAGATCTGATATTTGGTAGCATTGATGGAGGTTTCGGAGGCTTCAGAGAAGAGGTTCAGAATGGATTTAAATGAGTGGGATTCTTGCATAGAAGGGTGGCCAAATAACATGTTGTCATCCATGAATTGTTGATGGGTGGTAGCGAGGGAGCCATGGAGGGAGATACCTCTCAAAATCTAGGTTTGACAAGCATTTTGAATTAGCCTTCCTAGGTCTTATGCCATGAGAACAAAAAGGAAGGGAGATAGTGGATCTTCTTGTCTCATACCTCTCGAGGGAGAAAAGGGATGAGAGGGTATCCCATTAACCAAAATGGAGGAAAAGGTGGAGGAGATAAGGTTCATAACCCATCTTATCCACATTTGATTAAAACCAAAAGTGCCCAGAATCTATGGAATATAATTCCAACTCAATTTATCAAAATATTTGGACAGATCGATTTTAAGAAGCATACATGCCTTTTTGCTGATCTTTAAAGAGTGAATGACTTCGTGCGTTAAGATGATCCCATCCATGATTTTTCGACCTTCCACATATCCAGTTTGTTCAAGAGAAATGAGCAGCGAAAGAAGTGGCTTAAGTCGATTGGCAATGAATTTTGAGATCACCTTGTAGATCACATTGCACAAGGCTATGGGATGAAATTTTTCCGGCGTGCTTGGTTGATCTTCTTTAGGTACAAGAGCAATGAAAGTGGCATTAAGGGAAGGGAGCAGCGAGTGCATTGATCTTGATTCCTCCACTAGTTGCCAAACTTCCAGCTTAATGAGATCCCAGAAATGGTGAAAAAAGTTTGAGGTAAAGCCATCTGGACCTGGGGCTTTGCAATCCTTATTTTGGGCCATTGCAGTTTCGACCTCTGCCAGGGTGATTGGCCGCAACAGCATTTGATTATTCTCCTCCGTTATCAGTTTTGGAATATGCTGAGTTATTTTGTTGATAGCTGGTTGTCTGTTGATTGGAGGTTCTTGATGGACGCTTTTGAAGTGTTCCAGTAGCTCGTGCTCAATTTCTTCATGATTTTCCAATCGCTCTCCTTGTTGGTTTGTGATATGGGTGATGCGGTTGTGCATTCTTCTTTGAATGGTGGAGCGATGAAAGAACTTTGTGTTTCTTTCTCCTTCCTTTAACCAACGGATTCTGGATTTTTTCCGCCAGAGTATTTCTTCTTGTTTGCGTCTTTCATCCAACTGCTTCTGGAGGCTCTGTTCCTGGGTTGTGAAAAGTTCTATTCTTCCCTTGTTAATGATTTCCTATTGAATCTCTGCCATTCTGTGTTCAAGGATCTTTTTCTCCTGAAAGATGTTCCTGAAGATTGAGTGGTTCCAAGATTTGATTTGAGATTTGAGGTATCTAAGATTTTGCTAAAACTGATACATTTTGGAACTAGTGGGCAGAACAAAGCTCTTCCATGTTGTGTAGACCAAGTTTTTGAAGTTGTGATGGTCAAGCCAGAAGGGTTCGAATCTGAAGGGCCACTTCAATTGGTTGCAGGGTCTCTACCATTGAAGAGAAATGGGCCAATGGTCCGAACCCGCAATTGGTAAGATGGGAGCATAGATGTCTCCCCCCAAAAGTATGGCATTATCAGAAATTAGGAAGAGATCCATCTTGGAAGCTATTTTCCGATTTCCAGATCTTTTGTTGTTTCAAGTGTACATTCCATTAGAGAAAGGCAAATCGATAAGCCAGCTTCTGTTAATGAAATATCTGAAGTGGGAACTTTTAGGCTCCAATATTGGTCGACCTCTTGTTTTTTATTCAAGCATGGTGATCATGTTGAAGTCCCCTCCTATTATCCATAAGGGTGTGTTCTATTGGATTTTAGGGCCTCCATTGTATTCAAGAGCACCATATTGCTTGCCAGATCTTGAGGAAAGTAGACATTTGAGAGGTGCCCATGTATTATAGTGCCTATAAGGTGGAATGTGGCTTGAATGAGATTATGCAATGCATGGTAGTTTGCTAGTGAGATAGATTGAGTATCCCATACTATGGTTACGCCTGCCGAGGAGCCAGAGGCATCAACCGCTACTGAGTGGCAGCCAGGCCATGCTTTGGTTAGAATAATGCCAAGAGCTGTGCTATTGCATTTGGTTTCTTGAAGAAAGATGATATGTGGTATTTCTTACTGAATCATGTTTTTAATCATTTTGTATTTCCTAGGGTTGTTTAGCACTCTTACATTCCATGAGATGAGCTTCATGAGGAACAATTTGGAAGCGACTTGAAGAACCGGGTCAACTTGGGGTATCATCCTGAGTCCACCAGCATCTCCCCTAAGGTGATGGTGCATTGCCAATCTGGTTTTCTGCCTCTTTTCTTGGACTCCTTTATAATATTTAGGCCATCCCAGTGACTTCCTGGTTGAATACCCAATTTATTTTGTTGCTGAGCTATGGAAAGGACCACTTCTAAGGTCTCAATCTGTTGAGGATTTATTTTGTCAAATTCATTTCATCTGCAGGCATCCTCCAATCCCAAAAGATCAAGCTCACCCAGTTTGAAGCTCTCAGAGTCATCATCCATATGGCTCAGCTGACTTCTTTCCAGGTTTTCCTTGTTGGAGAGATTAGGATTAAGCAGAAGACTGTCAATATCCATGCTATTTGGCTTCCAAATGACAAGCTTTGTTTCTGGGGTTGGCTTGGGACCCAAGGTCTCCATATTTTGAGGTTCTGTCGGGCTAGGTTTAGGACCTGAGGGATTTGGGAATGCGGTCAAGGATGAGGGCTTGGGAGAAGGGTCAGAGGGGGCTGAGGGAATGTCAGCCATGAGGTCAAGCTGAGATAGGGGGCCAAAACTGTTGCTGGTAGAGGGGGCATTAGCTTATGGACTGGATTTTCTGCCTATAGATGGGGGTTTCTTATTGTGCCTTCTGCGGTTAGGAACTTTGGTGAACCCATCCTCTTGAAGATTGTCTTCAAATTCTTTATTCTTGGGAGTACTGTTGAGAGGGAAATATCTTAAAATATGCCCACGGGCATGACACCTACGACATTGAAAAGGGACATGTTCATAGTTGATGGGCTGGATCCACTCAAAATCATCATGAAACAAACTTAGCGCATCCGGAAGAGCGTTGTCCAGGTGCATGTAGACACATATCCGTGCATAGGAGGTGTATCTTTGGAGCTTTGTCTCTTCCGCTATCTTCATGAAATCACCTAGCCCTTTGCCAATACCAGTGAGCGATTCTTCATCCCAATATTTGAGTGGCAGCGAATACAGGCGTATCCAGACTGGAGCCTAGTTGAAGTTTTCTTTTTCTAGGTTGAATCTCTCTATCCAGTCTCTTAGGTATAAGCTGGTAGAGTTGAAGAAGTAAGGTCCCCCATCCAATACTCTGTTCCGGTCCTCGATGCAGTTGAAAACAACGTTGAAGAAGCCCTTTGGCCCAAGCTATAGGGTGACATGTCCTTTGGGCTTCCATTTCAAGGAAATCCACCCCTGCAGCACTTTCTCAGTTGGCCAGAAGCCAATAAAATTCCCAATGAGAGCATGATCTTTCATGAACTGAATCTGAGAATTCATGCGGTGACTGTGCAGATCAATCTTAGGTATTTCGGCTGCAATGGGTTTGCATGTTGCAGAAGTCGCAGTAGGTGTTTTTGAAGTATCCGTAGAGGCCTACGCCTATGGTACTTCATTCCTCTGTTCCGTCCTTCCTTGTCAGAGGTTGTTCTGTTCTGTTCAGATGCAGTGTTATTTCGTTCCTCGTTTGTAGGGGGAGGTTGACTGCCTCCCCCCGGTGCAGATTCCATGGCCCGTGCACAGAACACCGTTGAGTCACTTGACCGAGTGCATGCAATGCTACCGCCCCTTCGTTATCGATTAGGGCAGTGCCGTTGCAGAGGTAGTCTGAACCCTAGCAGAGCTCTCGAAGATTGTTTAAGTAACATATAAGTATTAAAGACTATAAGTATATTTCCTACCATATGTTGTAGATAAGAATGCCATGAATTATCTGCCAGAGTTTGTTCAGGAGGTTGCTAGAGTAAGGGTTGTCCGTCCAAATATTGATGGTGTTGATGATGTTTCCAATTTATCTATTGGTATGTAGGCATAGAACTGTGATTTTTTTGCAAAAGTCATTAGAGATAGGGCATTGGCCCATCAGGTGGTCAATGCTTTCCAATTTTTCTTGGCATAGAGGGAATCTAGAGGGTCCTACAAACCCTCTCTTCAAAATATTCTCCCATGTGAGGATGCGTCGTTTACTAGACAACCATAGAAAGGCAGATACTTTAGGCTAGAGTTTCGTCGACCATATCTTTTTCTAGATGAGATTTGTTGGATCTGGGTACTGCTGATGAAGAAGGTTCTCAGCTTCCTTGGTGGAGTAGTTGCCACTTGGCATGTGACCCGAACGAAGGATGTCAGGTCCTAGTTTTACTCTGATTTTTCTTTTAGTGCTTAGTTCCTCCCAAATGTCTGCGTGAATCTCATTGTTCTTGTCATCTTTCCATCTGTCCGTGTGTAGGCAGTTGTTATATCCTTGGGTTGTGTCATTGGTCTAGAAGTCCTGTACACTTTGCCTTTTCCTAGCTTGTAAAGTTTCACTCCATACTGGTGTGGGTAAGTTGGAAGATAGTCTTGGTAGTTGCTGCCAGGATTCCTCCCAGAATCTAGCTTGTGTGCTACTATGCAGCTCCCAGAAGTTGTGGCTCTATATCATCTGCTTTTGACTACTTGCTACTTTCCAAATTTAGGATCCTCCTGGCTCTATGTTGAATCTAAGAAGGTCCTCCTTGGGCCATGAAAAAGCATACTTGGCAGCCCACAGGTTAGCCCATGGAGTGTGGGGGTTGGAGACCCATTTCCACTAGATATTAGCTCCCATGATGTTGTTGCTATGCTCAGGGTCGCACAGCCCTAGCGCTCCATGAATTTTTGGTGTACAAACCTCCTTGTAGTTGACTAAAGCCCATTTTTTTTCTCTTTGGTACAACCCCATAGGAAAGATATTTGAAATTTTCATATGGCCTTGAGGACCCATTAGGGGGATTCTAGTACAGAGAAGAGGTAAATGGGGACAGACTGCAAAACTTCTTTGTTGAGAACCAACCGTCCTACTATATTAAGAGTACGATGGGTCCAGTTTGATAGTCTGGTTTCCATTTTATCCAACAGAGCTCACCAGGATGAGTGATTAATGGCAGTGTCAGTGAGATGGGCTCCAAGGTATTTGGAAGGTAAGGATGCGATGGAGAAGCCTAGGATGTGGGCAATGTTGCACTGAGATAGAGGGGGGATGTGGAAGAAAAATATTTGTGATTTGTCAAGGTTGACCTCAGTACTGGAGGCTTTAGAGAAGGAATCTCGAAGATATTTGAGGGTATGGGCTTCCTGGACCGAGGGGTAACCAATGATTATGTTTTCATCCCAAAATTGTTGATGGGAGGAGGGGGATAGGTTGTGTTGGGGTATACATTGCAGAGGACTTGAGTGGATGGAGCTTTTGAGAAGGCGGCCCAACCCTTTAACCATGATGATGAAAATGAAGTGCGAGAGAGGGTCCCCTTATTTGTTTCCTCTTGAGGGGTTGAACGTTGTAGAGGGTATACCATTGACCAAAATGGAAAGAAACAAAGAGGTAATGAGGCTCATGATCCATCGAACCTAGGTGTGGTTGAAGCCGAAGGCTATAAGGACATTTTTGATATAGTCCCAACTAATTTTGTCAAAAGCCTTGGATAGATTGATTTTAAGGAGCATACTAGGTTTTTTGGAGGTTTTGAGAGAATGTATGACCTCATGAGTTAGGATGATGCCATCAAGGATTTTCCTCCCTTCAACATAGCATGTTTTCTTTGGGGAGATGATCATGCAGAGGAGTTGATTTAGCATGTTAGCAATAACATTAGATATTGTTTTATAAATGACATTGTAGAGTGCTATGGGCATGTACTTACTTGGCAAGGTTGTGTTGTATTATTTTGGAACTAGAGTGATGAAGGTGGCATTAAGTGCGGGAAGAAGCTAGTGAGTGGTGCGCGATTCCTCCATTACGTCCCAGACTTCGCCTTTAATGGGGTCCCAGAAGAAGTGGAAGAATTTGGTGGTAAATCCATCAGGGCATGGAGATTTTCCAAATTTCAGCTGGAAGACTGCATGTTTCACCTTAGCAAGGGTGGTGGATTTGAGCAACATCCAGTTGTGTTCTTCCGTAATCATCTTAGGAATGTGATGAGTGATTTTTCCAATAACTTCATGCCTCTGATGATTGGGTTCTTGCAGAATGTTCCTGAAGTGGTTGTGCAGCTCCTCCGTAATGTCCTCTTTCTTTTTCAGATGCTCTCCATTTTGGCTTTTGAGTACAATGATTATGTTATGCATCCTATGCTGAATAGTGGAGTAGTGAAATAATTTTGTGTTTCATTCTCGTTCTCTGAGCCAACAGATCCTTGATTTTTTTCTCCATAGGATTTCTTCCTAGCTCCTTCTTTCTTCCATCTGAGTTGATAATATCTTCTCTTGGTACTATGATTTGACTGAGCATCCTTCATTGATGATTTTTTGTTGAAGTTTCTTCTTTTTTTCTCTAGCTATCTTTGATCTTTTAAGATATTTCCAAAGGTGGATTTTATCCAAACCTCTAGTTTACCTTTGAACATTTTCATGTTTGTCTGGAAATGGAGAATTTTAGTATCTTGCGGAGGTGATAGGGAGGACCACCAAGAACAAAACATTTCCTTAAATCCTAGGTGTTAGAGCCAATAGTGTTCAAAGAAAAATGGTTTGGGAGCATTCTCACCTAGTCTTAACCATTGAAGTTGTATTGGTCAGTGATCAGAACCTGCAGCGGGGATGATGGTAGCTACTAGATCATCCCCAGATGGATGAAATATTCCATGATGAGGAACCTGTCCAATCTAGAAGCTCTTTGGTGGGTGCCTCCTCTTATATTATTCCAGGTGAAGAATTTGTTGGAGGTTTGAAGATTAATGAGGTGGTTTTCTTGGATGAAGTTCTTGAATACATTACTTTCGAAGTCCAGATGCATCATTCCTCCCTTATTTTCTTGTAGATTTGTCATCATATTGAAATCTCCTCCCAGGAACCAGAGTGGAAGAGATATGTGTTTATTGAGTTCATTTATGTTGTCCAGAAGCTCTGTTTTCTATTGGAAATTTTGGGGAAAGTAGACATTCGTTAGAAGGCCATGGATGTCTGTGCCAATCAGGTGAAAGTTAGCCTAGATGAAATGCCTATTGGCATGATAGTTCTTTAGGGAGATGGTTTGGGGGTTACAGATGATTTTTAGTCATCCAAATGCTCCATTGGCATCTATCGTTATTATATTTCATCATTTCCATATCTTTCTAAAGATTGTTTCCAGAGTGGAGTTGGAACATTTGGTTTCCTCCATGTAGAATATTGCAGTTTTTTCCTCAGTAATTATTTTATTTTTTGTCGTGTGCTTGGTGAGACTGTTGAGCCCTCTTATATTCCATGAGATGATCTTGAATGGGGGGGGGGTGGGTTGGTGGTGTAGGCATATAATCTTTTTAACTTGGGGAATCGCCTAGAATCCACCAATTCTTTGCCTATTTCTATTGTTCTTTGCAACATTTTTTTCCTACCTCTTTTGAGGGACTCTTTCGTGAAGCATTTTCTATTTATGAGCATACCCTCTTGAATTCCCAGAGAGGGGAGATGTTGCACTTGGATAAGGATTTATTCCATCTTTTGGACTTGCTGCTTAGATATTAATCGAAATTCCTTCTTATTGCAAGCATCCTCTAACCCTATGAGATCCAGGCCCTTAAGTTCAATGCTCTCTAGCTCTTCCTCCATGGCTTCTAGGATACTCTACATCGCCTATTATTTTCCCTTCGATGCAGGGTTTTCCCCTACGAAGCTAGGGGTTTGAGGTTTCAGAAAGGTCTCTGGTGGGACCTTGTTCTGTTGTGCCTTGGAGGACTAGGGCTGCTCCTTCGAGGTGCGCCCGGCTTTGTTTTCTAGCTCATTCTCATTCTCATTCAGCTAATTTAGGGTGGAGAATGTATTTCTAGTCGTCGATCCTTTTTTATTCTGGTGATCATTAGTTCTCTTGTTATGCCTTTTCTTGCTTGCTACCTTTGCAAATCCTTCTGATGCTTGATCGTTTGATTCATTTTCAACCACCACTTTTTTTTTAGAGGGCGGTCTTTGAAGAGATGCCCATGTTGGTGAAACCTCCTGCATCTGAAATGGATATGCTCATAATCTACAGTTTGTATCCATTCAAAGTCTTCGTGCAACAGACTTACCTTGCTTGGTAGTGACTCTGTTATGTTCATGTAGACGCAGATTCGGGCATATGCTACGTAGCGATTGATATTTGTCTCCTCTGCTATCTTAATAAATTACCCTAGGGCGTTGCCTATATCTCTAAGGGTAAGCTCATCCTAGTAGTCCTGGGGTAGGGAGTAGAGCCAAATCCATACCGAAGCCCATGTAAGATCTTGTTTGTCGAGGTTGAACCACTCCATCCAGTGTCTGAGGTATAAAATTACAGAGTTGAAAGAATAGAGTCCTTCATCTATGATCCTATTTTTGTCTTTAATACATGTAAAGTGCACATTGAAGAAGCCCTTAGCACAAAACTGAACGTCAGTGTGGCCAATGGGTTTCCATTTGGAAGCTATCCATCCTCGAAGGGCTTTTTTAGTGCTCCAGAAACCCATGAACTTGCTTATCAACGCACGATCTTTCATGAAATGGATTCTTTTTTTGATGCGATGTGTTGGGATCTCAATCATTGTTCATTTAGGGATATTCACAATGCATGTTGCTGACTTGATGTTCTCTTCTTCTGTTGCTAATGTATTTGTCTATTGTGTTGTGGGAGTCACCCCTAAGATACCATGAGATAGGCCAGAGTTTTGTTGATTGTAGGTATCAGCCCCTCCAACTGCCCCTCCGGGAGGATGGCCTATTATGGGGGCAGCAGCGGTCCCCCCACCGGTTTCAGTCAACAGTTAGCCTCATGTTTGAACAGGAGAGTGATCATGACCTAATGGTGTGTGTGGGGGGGGAGGTCTGCCTAGGAAAACCTGCACAGAAACCTCCAAACCCTAGGTCATGGCGGTCAGCCTAGTGCAGAGCTCTGTTAGGTCAAAAAATCTTGATTTCGAGCTAACTTATTTCTTATTTTTCATTGTAATTATATTTTTAGACTTAAAAGCTTGTTGGAAGATATTCCCTTACATAGAGTAGTTTTCTTTTAGAGTACCAAATATTTTATATTTTCTTAATCTCATTGAGATAATGAATAGTTTCTTTCTAATTTGTTTTTGTTTATTTTATTTTTGGAATTTAAGACCAACTTGAACTTCAAAAAAACTCCCTAAATATTTTAAAATTTTCAAAAGTAGAAAATATATGATGTTTTCATTGTCTAGAGAATGCATAATTTATTCTAATTTAGCTTTATCTATTAAACCATATAAAATAAAATAAAAATCATATCTCTCTTACAAAATTTTCAGTGAAACAATCTATATATTATGAGTGAAATTTCACTTGTGTGAAAGAAAGGTTGTGTTCTTTTCTCTTCAGAAGCATTCCTCCGCACATCTGTTCTCTCGCACTTTCTTGCTTCAATTTTCAAACACTTTTCTATGTTTTATTCATTTTTTTTTTATGATAATAAAAAGATTGAATAAATATACAAACAAACAAATATAAATTAATCTTTTCAATGAAAATATTATTATAACTTAGAAAAAAATAATCCAACTTAAATTTATCTCACTTTCAAATTTAATAGATATAAAATATATTAAATCAAATACTAATATAATAATTATTATAATTATTATTTGAAAATATAAATTGAAATAAATGTATGTAGATTTATTGCATTATAAAAATTTATAACTTCCATTATGATATATATAATATTATTATATATGGATATTTTTTAATTTGGAATTTTATTGCTTTTAATGTTTTTAATTTTTATTTTGAACATCTATAAGGTTGCACATATACATAGGATATAGATAAATTATTGGACATAAGTTTTTTATTTCAAATTTTTATTATTTTTCCATTCTATTTGTGTACTTTAAAATTGGCAAAAGGTTAATTGTTAATTTGTTTTGTTTTCCTTCTAAGGGAGAAAATAGTTTATTTTTTCTTATTTTTGTGGAGATAATTTATTTATGATTTGATCATAATTCAAAATGGCTAAAATTTCAATTAAACCATCTATTTTATCTAATTATTTTCTAAAGTAACAAATATTTGACGTTTTCTTAGTCTAATAGAGAGGATGCATAATTTCTTCTTAATTTATTTTTTGATACCGAACCTTTTACAAGAAAATAAAAATAATATTTGTTACAAATTTCCTACTAAATTAATCTGTATATTTTGAGTCAAATTTCTTATTCATGGAATAATGTTTGTATTCATTTCTCTGCACATGCATTCCCTCTATATGCCCATTCTCCTGCACTTCCATGTGTCAATGTTTAGATAATTTTCTTAGTTTTTATTTTTATGAGAGTGAAAAGTTTGAAAACATATACATAAACAAAAATATGAGTTTATTTTTGTAATGGAATTATTATTATTATTTGAAAATAATAATCTAACTTAAATTTATCTCAGTTTGAACCTTTTAAAAGAAAATACAACTTTTTCAATGAAACAATCTATATATTATGAGTCAGATTGCATGTGTGTTGAAGAAACATGTGTATGGAAGAAAATGTATGCTCCTTGCTCCACACATGTATTCCATCAACATAATCATTATCTAGTACTTCCTTGTTTCACTTTTTAGACATTTTTCGTAGTTTATGTTAATTCTTTTTATGCTAGTGAAAAACTTGAATACATATACATACACATACATATATATTTATTTTTTCAATAAAAATGTATTATTATTTGAAAAAAATAATCAAAGTTAAATTTATCTCACATCGAAATTAATAAACATAAAAAATATTAAAACAAATAAAAATATAATAATTATTACTTGAAAATATAAATTAAAATTAAAATATTTACTTGAAGAAAGTCCACACTTTATCTAATTTTTCATGTAAAGTAGCAAATATTTGATGTTTCTTTAGCCTTAGAGCGAGAATGCATAATCTCTTTCTGATTTAGTTTAATTTTTAGGCTTTATGGCATGTCTAGGGAAAGCCCCACAATTAGTTAATGAATGCCACCATATATATGCATCACATTAGTGAGGGTCGAAAAATGTCACCATAAGCTCATGGCTCATGGTCAAAAGAGCCTCTGTCATCAAAAACTAAACATCACCAAAGGTGGCATCATCAAAAGTATAGGTGTTGTGGTGACTTTCAAGGTTCATCACCAATAATAATTTATAATTCCGGATACTGACAGTCACCATTTCATATAGGAAATGGTGACAGGCCTTAGCTTCCATCAAAAAATGAACATCACAAAAATTGGCATCGCCAAAAGTATAAGTGTTGTGGTCACATTGAAGGTTCATTCCGAATAATGCTTATAATGATGGATAGTGATTGCCAACATTTCATATGAATACCAATGATTTATTATGATGGACCATTCTTGGTCTCGTCACCTACATTACCAAAATTATAGGTATTGTGACATTCAAGGTCCTTCATAAATAATGATTTTAATGACAGATAGTGACCTTCACCATTTCATATAAACAATATTGTGTGTTTCATTGTAAATATTGTATGGAGTTGTGTTTATAAAGCTACAATAAGAAATATGTTAATAATGTTTTCAACGGTTTTTCATTGTAAATATTGCATCGAGATAGGTTATAAAGATCCATAAGCATTATGTTTGTCAGGTTCAATAGTTTTGGCTGGTCATAAGTATCATAGAACACTAAGGACGGTGTTCCCCCAAGGGGAAGGGGTTTGTAACAATCCCATGTTAAGTTCCATGTAGTAAATTGGAATTATAAAAGGAAACAAAAAATAAAACCAAATTCATGGGACACATATTCCAAGCTGAGTAGAGGGTAAAACATTATATTGGGATCCACTTATAGTTTATTATTGGCTATGGAAATTGGCAGTGGAATTGGAAAAGGAAAAGGGTCATAAATGCAAATTAATACAATAAGTAAACGAAAGTAGGAGAAAAGGAAGATGGGAGAGAATAATATGGATGCAAGGGAAAATGAACGTAAAGAAAAGGAAAAATAAAAATAAAAAGGAGAGAGAACAATAACTAACACTCTTGGAAATTCTAGCATTCACTTAGAGAGGAGGAGAGAAAGAGAGAGAAAAAAACACTTAGACACAAGGAAGACATAAGAAAACAAGCAAGGAAAAATAAAGGGGGCACAATAGGAAGATTAGACAATAGTAAGAGGTGGAAAATATTAAGCAAAGAAAGAGCAATGAATAAGAGGATTTTATAGGTAACAGGTTGCATTTTTTTTTATCTTTTTGGGATGTGAATGCATTGTTTATGCAGTGGTTTAATAATCATGTTTTCTATCATTAGCATGGGATTTCCCTGGATTAACAGTGGTGTACAAACTTTCCTTTTTCATTTCTTGGATAACCAAGGTATATTGGGTTTTCATTTTGGTTGAGCTTTCAATTACCGATGGATTTGGATCCAATTGAGGTGGTCTCAGGAAAAGAAAAAGGGCTGAGGGTGGAGATGGTTTTTTACGTGAAACTCTTAACATGTGGGTGGGGATAGGAAATTTCCTTTGATTATGGTGAATAAATTTCTAGGCATCTAAATTTGTTTTTGTTTGGGTCATTTCCGGGCCAGTCTTGGTGAAATCACTATGGCTTGAGAGTGGAGGTGGTTTTCTACGAGAAAATCTTCACATGTCGATGGGGATAGGAAAATTCCTTTGAGTATGGTGAATAAATTCTGAGGCATCTAAATTTTTTTCAGTTTTGGTGATTTTTGGGTAGGTCTAGGTGAAATCACTATGGATTGATGATGTAGGTGGTTTAACCTCTAGGTTCCCTAGTTGGTTTTGTTTTGATTTATCCTATGTGATCCCACATTCATGCTTGGAACATGGAATGAGGGTGTCTGGATTAAAGAGAGATTTGGTTCAACCCAATCTATGGATGGGTGGTACATGGAAGTCCCTGACTTGGTTGGTTTCATGCATATGTTATTATGTGTTATCTCTTAATGAGGTCAATGAGCATAAGTATTGGTTTTTGTGTTGATTTTATGGCTAGTTTGTAATGGATTCATTTTGGTTAATGTTGGCTATAGCCATGGTACACTCTTATTATATGGTGTGCTCTTGTTATGGATCTTGTTCATGGATTTGAAATTTATTGAATGGTTATATGAATGCATGAGCTAACAAGTGTTTTTTGCAACTAGCTTAAGAGGGAAGTAAGCCTTCAGTTTTATGTTTCTCGAATGAAAATAATGGAACAATGAATATATATTCATTCATGACCTACATGTTTTATGTTTACAAAGTGTTTGTCTAAATTTTTATCATGTGTTGGACAATCTTGGAAAATATTCGAGTATAAGGATATATTATGTAGACTTTTGATCGTCACAGACAAGGTCTTAGAAAGTTCCAGGAAATGGCCTATAGACTAGCCATGACATTATAGCATTGAATTTGCGCTCTCATGCACATAACTAAAATATCTCGACTGTATCCATGCAACTGAGTAGTAAAGTCTAGTAAAATGTGGTTCCATACTAGAGGAATGGTCACAAGTAGAAAGTTTGTGACATCTGGGTGATTTGTTATCTCTGGGTGTTATAGTCAATTTGGTACAAGTTGGTAAGTTCTAACCCATTTCCATAATGAAATCATGGAGGTTAGGTCATGCATAGTAAATCTCAGCTCATGCTTACCTCATGAGCTTGTAAAAGTGGGTAAATGTGAGGTGTGGTGTTATAGAGTGGTATCAGAGCGAGGTTCACAACATTAGACCTCAAGGTAAATGTATATTTTTATGCATGCATGTTATTTGTATATATTTTTACCATGCATTGATGTTAGTTATTCATTGTTATTGTTATAATATCCTTGTATGAGTTGATATGTTTTTGGTTTTGTAACATGCTAATATGAATTGGTCTGTGAAAATCCAATAGCCTCACTAGTAGCAAGTTCAGGTAATGATTTTGATTATTATTTTATTTAGCTAACAATGTTATATTGTAGGAAATAAAAGGCCAAGAGATGAAGAGAAAAATATTTTAGTACAATTCATATGACTCCTTGTATAAGCCAAAGGAGACATTAGCAGGCTCAGAGAGGTCAATTGAACAACAGAGAGAGGGATAATTATAATCTAGAAAATACATTGAGAATTTTGAATGCCAAGATCCTAAGTTGCAAGGAAGATAATGAGAGATCCACTGAAGCATAGGAAAGGCTTGCAAAATCTCAAGAAAAACAAGTTGAGGTTAATGCATTCATCCTCCAAATCCTTTAATATTTGCAGAGGCAAGGATAATTGGGACCAATCATGGGGATAGACATGAAGAAAATACTAATGGTGCATATGGAAGCATGTATCAGGAAATACATAGGATGGCCAAGGATGATACAATGAAGAGTGGAATACTCTTGGATACACTTGAGAGGAGGGCAAGTACTCATGGATTTTGTTCTAGCTCTTCTTTTGGGAGACATGATTTTTATCACTGGGAACAACATTATAGGAGGAGAGAGAAGGGATACTTACAAGAAGAGTTCAAGAAAGATAACCTCCTAATTTCAATGGTGAGATGATGAAGTCAAAAGATGAAAATATTGGCTGATTGGAATGAAAAAATTCTTCAGAATTTATGATTACTATGAGAATATGAAAGGCAATATAGCTACCTTCAGTCTTAAAGGAAAAGAATATATCTGGTGGGAAGATGTCAAACATGTTAGAGGTATCAAGGAAGAGGAGATAACTTGGGAAAATTTTGAAAGGATATTGACGAAGAAGTACCTATCTGAGAGATATTATGATGGAAAGGAAAGGAATTCTATGAGCTCAATATGGGTTCCATGTCAGATGAATAAAATACAACTAGATTTCTAGAGCTATTCAGATATGTCCCTACCTCAAGGATGAGAAATAAAAGATTCAAAGTTTGATTAGTGGATTTCCATTATCATTCAGAGACGAAATTTACTTTGATGAGCCTTAGTCAATGGAGGAAGATATCAATAATCTTAATCGTTGTTATCAATAATCAACGCTCAAGCCTGAGTTCAAGCGTGATTGGAAGGGTAATGAGAAGACTAAAGGAAAATGTCATAAGGAGTGAGGAAGACCTCAAGGTGTAGGTGACCATGAAAATGTGGCACCTCATAAGAATTTTAATGTAGCTGAGAAAGGACACGGGTCTAAGTGCAACAGAATAAAGGTAGTGGTAGAGAACCATTGCAACATTGGATTTATTGTAGAGATAATTGCAAGAAGTATTGTCCATTTTATCAGGGTGGTGGGCCTCAAATCTACAGTGCTCAAGAGGTGAAAAAAGTTGGGGATGTAAGTCAAATAATTCCCTGGATCTATGTAGTAGTTGATAACAGGAAGGAAAACCACTTTGAACCCATTATTGAGATGAAAGGTAAGGTTTTTGATCAAGTTTTTTCTATTTTTATTCATCCTGGATCGAATTAGAGCTCTATTAGTCTTGAACTAGTGGATCAGTGTCGGTTGAATATGGAAGTGCATGCAGAATATTGGTTTGTGCAGTTGGCTACAGGGACTAAGAAAAGAGTTCACCATTAGGTGAAGTCTTGTCCATTTGAGCTTAATAGCATGCCTGCAATAGAAAATTTGAAATTTCTTACTTTGGGTCCATATAACATGCTTTTGGGAAGGGATTGGTTGTTTATTCATGGGTCCAAGTGAGATTGTTATGACAAGGCCATTGAGTTCCTCGATGAGGATGGAGAAAATATAATATTGGAGGGAAAGAAGAGTGAGTATAGTTACAACCATGAAAGCTAGGCACAACGACATGGAATAATGTTTATTTTTTGTAATACATATTTTCAGTGAGAAAGAGGAGGATGAGGACAGTGAAGTCCTGAGGAGGTATCATGCCTTGCAACCATTTCAAGATGTGTTTCCTATAGAGATACTAGAGTTTCCTGCTCATAGAGATATGGATTTATCTATTGAGTTGATGCCAAGAGAAACACAAGCATGTAAGGCACCGTACATGATGAGCATGCCCGAGTTGGTAGAACTAAATTGCACCTCAAAAATATTCTTTATAAGAGATACACAAGGCCAAGTATATGATCTTTTGGTGTACCAGTTTTTTTTGTAAGAAATAAGGATGGTACTATCATATTGTGGATTTAATATAGGTAGTTTAACAAGGTTACTATAAATAAAATGTATCAATTGTATCATATTGATTATTTGTTTGATTAGTTGAAGGGAGATGCAATATTTTTTAATATTGATTTTAGATCAGGATATCATGCAGTGTGCATCAAGGAAGAATACATCTACAAGACTTCATTCTGTACATGGTATGGCCACTATGAGTTTCTGGTGGTTTCTTTTGGTCTTACCAATGCTTCATCCAACTTCATTTGTTTGATGAACAATGTGTTGTGACCTTACCTAGATAAGTTTGTGATATTATTTATTGACAATATAATGGTATATTCAAAGAATGAGGAGGAGCATGTAGAGCACCTAGAAACAATATTGAGATTGTTGAGAGAGCTTAAGTTCTATGCCAAGAAAAAAAAAATGTATTTTTTTCAGTCTCAGATTCATTAATTGGGGCATGTTTTTTTCAAGGAGGGTATAGTAGTGGACTTGTAAAATATTAAGTCTATCATGGAGTGGAAAACTATGAAGAGTGTGGATGAGGGAAAATCATTCATTGGACTAGCAATTTTTTTATAGGAAGTTCAACATGATCTTATCTAAGATTGGTTATCATATCACATCTTTGCAGAGGAAAGGGAATAAGTTTTAATCGATTGTTAAGTCTGTATCTAGTTTTGATCATTTGAAGTAGTTTCTTACCAATGCCTTGGTTTTGAGTATTGCATATATTGATAAAGAGTGTGGGTTTGTACAAATTATTGAAAGGAAGGACTTGGTGGAGTCTTGATGTAGGAAGGGAAGGTGTTGTGTTACGAGTCAAGGAAGCTAAAGGAGCATGAACAAAATCATGATCTTGGGTTGGAAGCTATCTTTCATGCATAAAATATGTGGATACATTATCTCCTTGGCAAGAGGTTTGTTTTTATGAGTGATCTTAGTGGAATGGGGAATTTTTTTTACCAAACCAATATGAATTCAACACAAAAAAGATGGTTTGCTACTCTTAGTGAGTTTAATTTTGAGATTATGTACATCAAAGGCAAGGAGAATAAAGTTGTGGATGGTTTTAGGAGGAGAGTGTTGGTGAATCATATTTCATATGTGATCTCTTATGGGATAGATTTGTAGGAGTGGATCTTACATGTAGACAACCATGATCAAAGGTTAAATCATCTAAAGAAGAGGTTGTAGTAGCAAGGTGAAATTGATAAGGATAAGGAATATGATATTACAACAAATGGCTTGGTTAAACTCAGGAGCATGATCTATGTTGCTGATAGTAGTGAATTGAAGAAATTTATCTTCAGGGAGTTTCCTATCAATCCATATTCAGTCCATATAGGATACTAGAAGACATTATTTACTATTAATAAGTTGTACTATTAGCCTAATTTCAAGAAATAGTTGATTCTGTTTATTGCAAGGTGCTTGGATTGTTAACAGGTGAAAGCTAAAGGAAAGTATCCAGCTAGGCTTTTTCAGCCTATTTCAATTCTAGAATGGAAATGGGAGGTCGTTACATGGATTTAATTACAATATTTCCAAGGAAATAAAGGAAGCATGAATCTATCATGGTTGTGGTTGACAGGATTGGAAAGGTATCTCACTTCACTACAGTGAAGTCTACTAATTAAACTAGTCAAGTAGCTCAATTATTCATTAATGAGATTGTGAGGTTGCATGGAGTTCCCAAGAATATTATATCAGATAGAGATTCCAATATCACTTCTAGGATTTGGAAGGAGTTTTTTGCAGGATTAGGGATAGATTTATCCTTTAGTATAGCTTATCATCCATAGACAGATGGAAAATTAGAGAGGGTTAAAAATATTCTTGAGGATATGTTGAAGATGCAATTCATGTATAAACAGAAGAAGTAGGAGGTGTATCTTCCACTATTTGAGTTTTCTTATAATAATTGGTATGAGGAGTCCTTGAAGATTATTCCATTAGAGGCTCTCTATGTGAGGAGTTGTAAAGTTTCTATCATTTGGAGTGATCTAGTGAACATGGTGTTGAGTGGGCTAAATATGTTGAGGGAGGTGGAGTAGGAGATGCAAGTTATGAGAAATACTTTGATGGCAACATATGATAGGTATAAGAGCTATGTGAATTAGCATAGGGTATTCAAGGAGTTTCAAGTTGGAGAGGATGTGTACTTGTGTATCAAGCCAAAAGAGAGCTCCTTGAATATTGGATCATGTGCCAAGTTGGAACCTCGGTATTGTAGGCCTTTTGAGATCCTTGAGAGGAATAAATTAAATTCCATGATGTTTTTCATGTTTCATTTGTTAAATATATATATACAAGATGTGGATCACTAGTTTATTGGTTTGTATTTCTGGTGGAACCTTAAGGAGAGTTCTAGTTAGAGCCTCAATGCATCCTACAACGGAAGAAGCTCATGCTACATAACCAAGTAATAGATTAGGTTAAACTGGATTGGAAGAAATTTCGGTCTAATGAAGCTACATGGAATATGGTTGATCAAATGCAGGAATTATAGCCTTTCTTATTTGATGATTGAAGAAAAATAGTTTTGGTGTGTATATTTATAATTCCAGTGGAAACACTTTGGATCTGATGAAGCTACATGGGAGATGGTTGGTCAAACGCGATAATTATATCCTTCTTTATTTTGTGATTGAAAAAAATGAATTTTGGTGTGTGTGTGTGTGTGTGTGTGTGCGTGTGTGATTGTAAATAGTGTATCGAGCTGGGTTATAAAGCTCCATAAGTAGTGTGTTTTTTAGGTTCAACAATTTTGGATGGTCATAAGCATCATAGAACACCTCGGATGGTATTCTCCCAAGGGGGAGGATTTTGTAACAAGCCTAGGTTAAAGTTCCATGTAATAAACTGGCATTATAAAGGAGAAAAAATAAAACATAGGTCATTGGAAATGTATTCCAAGATTCAACGACGGGAAAACATTGTATGGGGCTCCATTTGTGGTTTATTATTGGTTATGGAAATTTTCATTGACATTAGAAAAGACAAAGGGAAATAAATGGAAATCAATACAAGAAATAAAGGAAAGTAGGAGAAGATGAATATGAAGAGACAAGAATATGCATGCAAGGTAAAATGAAGGAAAAGTAAAGGAAAAAAGAAAAGGACAAAGGAGAGAGAAAAATCATACACATTCTTGGACATTATAGCATTCAATTAGAGAGGATGAGATAAATAGAGAGAAAAAACAATTGGACACATGGAGGACACAAGAAAGAAAGCAAGGAGCAAACAAGGGAGTGCAAGAGGAATATTTTATGTTAGTAATTAATTGCAGGAAAAAGGTAGAGAAAGAGTAATCAATAAGAGGATTTTCCATGTAATAAGTTACATGATTTATTTATATCTTGTTGGGATGTGAATACATGGCTTATGCATTGATTTATTGGTCATGTTTGTTAACATTGGGATGGGATTTTGTTGAATTGATAGTGGTGTAAAACCATTAAAGAAATTTTGAGGTCCAAAATGGGCCTCAAAACAAAAATGTGAAACAGAAATAAAATTTATAAGTACCAATAGGATTCCAGATGATGACGTGAACCATGGATGATTTTTGTTGTGGATTAGTCACACGGGTGTACGAAATCGCACAAGATTAGAGAGTGTGGTCTACTCTCTAAACTATTGGTAATAGGGAGAAAGTGGGGGAGCTAAAAAATATAAAACTTAATGGAAATAGTATGTTGAAGTATGCTCGGGTTAAACTAAAACTAAAAAACACAAATATATAGAAGCTATATAGAGATTTCCAAACGATAATAATGCAAACGATGGCTCGATGACCTCTTCTTATTAAATGTTTGAAATGGAGAATAAATTTTACCCACTTGCCAAAGGGCCCCTATGCAATGGCTCTAGTTCCTGATGCAAGGATGTTTCCTTCCAAGCTCTGCCTCTGATGCAATCTCACTCTCTCTCTCTACTGTGGTGGACTAAGATGTTGGGTGGCCAACTATCGAGTCCTCTTTAGCTCCAGCTCTGGGTCACACACAATGCTGGTGTTGCTTGGGCAACTTTGGCCAGCATAACATTGTGATCACCATTTCTTCATCTCTTGGTGGGTTTATATAGGTGAGCTTCAAATCCTCCTTCCCTCCCTTGGTACATGATGGATGGTGAGCCAAGGGAGAGGTATGATTCCATTGTGTGCTCACATAATGTCTAAGGAGGCTCTGATTGTTGTCCTTAGGCAGCTTTCACATAAGCAGTAACTGTCCTTTGCTTGTTGTTGTCCCAGAAAGTGAATTTTTTCCATTTCCAGGAATGCGCACTTATCGGGCAAAAAGGCGCACAGAAGGCACTCTTCTCGAAGGATAAAGCACGCATTTGAGCATTTATGACTAGTTCAAATCCAATTTTCTCAAAACCTTGCAAATTTTAAATACTTATTGATTCCATAATGTATTCCTGTCCTGTAAATCCTTGGGCTCGACATTAATTGATGTCGTCTTCTACTATACGATTTTCCAGTGTTAACATTTTCCCCCTAATGTGTGAGGTCTAGGAAGAACTGTATAGTCGAAATACACTATATTTTCTTTTCTGTATCGTACGCAGAGAGAGAGAGAGAGAGAGAGAGAGAGAGAGAGAGAGAGAGAGAGGTTTGCGTGTATTTTGGAATTGACAAAACCTTACACTGTTTTCGAGATAACCATGGCCTAAGGGAACCCCTGCAAGCAGAAAAAATATACAACATATTTACAAAATTTCAATGAGGCAGGCATGTTCCATGCTTGTGATGCTATGGCTAGTTAAACAAAATTGACAAATACATGTGTTGTCTGTGCCATTACTGTGGTAGTGATGCTGGTGGTTGTTGACGACGACCGCTGACGTCCTCAGGGGTGTTTTTTCTTTGACGATAGGTGGAATGTGGTACCCATGTGTGTAGTGTTGGTATGGAATATCATTGTGCAATGTATGCATATGTACTAGCTGGGACCTTCCTGTGTAAGCATTTTTTGTCAAATACGCTTATGGAGGCATGGGTCTTCGACAAAATCTGATCAAGGTGCAATGGTTGTAAGGTACGATACCATCGTGACATGAAAGCTTTTGCTATGGTCAAATGTCAGGAGGATTGATGACATCTATGGACAATGATGTCTCCCATAGTTCCACCCGAGAATACCCTCTTTGCATGGGGACGGGTTATCCAAGGTACCGCTTCCTTTTTGGAAAAGAGGTGTTGAGGTCGACAAAAAGGAAGCCTTAACCAAACCATGGATCACTGACATAAGGGGTCGGGGACCGAGATGTGATGAGTTTAACATAGGCATGTTGGTGAGAGGTGATTGAAAATGGATGATGGGGATTCAGTGGCCCGAGGTCAAAGTATACTTCAACAGCTTGGTGGCAGTCATAGGTATTTATGAAGGAAAAATCCCTAGAGTTGGTAGGACTTCCAGGGAGGGTGTTAATTGGCTATGATTGTCGTAATGGTGCATGCATGGGGGGTGAAATACTTCGACCAAGGGAGATGGGGGACTACTACCATGGGACAAAAGGTGAATTATGAGGGTGAAGTGGCGAAGGGCATCACTTGCAGTCTTTGTACACTTACCAAAAGAATAAAATAATGGGGTTTGGTTTGTACAAAACATAGACACGTGTACCCCAAAACATGAAAGAGGGTCGCTCAATGAAGGTGTGAGGACGGTGTTTTACTGGGGGTAGGGGTCCCATTCGTTGGTCTCATGTGCGGTGTTGATGAAGCAGAAGATGTCGCAGATGGGATTATGCTGATGGAGATATGGTGGGCCAAATGCGGTGTGCGGAGGTGCGCTTTAAATTTGCTTGTACAACCTGATTGTCCGAGAAGGGGGTTGAGTTTGAATGGTGAACTTAAACTTATGCATGATATATGGATGGGCATGAGGTGCTTCCCGGACTAAAATGGTATGGCCATGGCGTCACTTGTGGGGTGATGTATGGTCTACTTTGGATGAGGATCGCCATGGAGAGGAGGCTCTATCGACCATTGTGAGAGTTTATCATGTGCAGGGTGAGGTGATTGTAAACATGGTTGGGTATGAGGACCCTATGGTTTATTTCTAATAGTGAAATGATGTTAGGATATGCAAATTTCACTGGGACTATATCATGCTGAGGGTAGAATGATACCTACTCCAGAACTTTTAGTGAATGGTGTTGTGGAAGGTTTGCGGGTTCTTGTTGCAAAAACAACTACCTCAGGTGAAAGAATTTTGTTTTCATTCGATATTATTGAAAAACGTGAACTTTAGAAATGAAGATGGGAAGGTGCATACCTGCCGGTGCTGAAAAAAATATTTTTCTGGAAAGCGAATGTGGGGCATCGCTTTCATTTGTCATGGCATACTAATGATGGTGCAACTTACGGTTTGTGGAATGGACCTTCTAATCTCCTGTTATGGACCTCCGAAGTTCTCGAAGAGGGCGATAAATATGGGATTATGGCCCTAATCCTATTCATTTTTACTTGTTGAGTGTTGGGAGATCAAAGGTGATTGCAGAGCTTTTCTTTCCATTGTAGTCAGCCTATGTACTAGGGATTAGCGATATTATGCCGAGGTAAATTCCATGACGTCCTGCATTTTAATTTTTTCAGTTTTATGATGCAGGGGGCCATACAAATTAGGTTTGTATGGCCTCAAAGGGACCTTTTGTCCTATATTGCGTGGGAAATCTAGGCAAAGACGCGCCCACCTTGCACTTATTTCCAAGGGACAGGTGAGCGAGGATGCACTATTCCCTCTTTTTGGGCACAAGAGCGCGCCTGTGAGAAAAACAAGTGTGCAAGGGTGTGCCTATCTGAGGGACAGGCGCACAAAGGGCATGGTTCATGTAAAAACTTGGGCTTTTGTCCCTTTTGATGTTTTTCTCTATCTTGATGGGTGCCTATTGCTTGGCAAGTTGGTGTGGAGAGAGCAAGACTGGCTCGAGATCCGGACCACTCTAGCTACTGATGCTGAGGTGCGCCATCAGTTGGCCACATGGGGCCTTTTGAAATTTGATGAGAACGAGTTCCTTCAGTCAGAGGACCGATTTTTACGTTATATTATACAGCATTGGTACAAGAGGCACAATATGTTCGTCTTGAGGGGGACGAACTTGATTATCCATCTAGAGACGGATATATACTTTGTGACCGGATTACTGCCTTAGGGTGAGGCACTAAGGTATCCACTCCTTACTGGGAGAGTGAACATGGACAGGTTCCGGAGGAGGCATTACGGTGGTGCGCCTCTTACTAAGGGGTGCATCAATATTGAATCAATGACAGATGTGGCCGAGCGGTGTGCTCTGGCCATTATTGTGCGACTGGCGGGGTCATTTGCTCCACATTGGGCATCAGGCCCACAAGTGAGAGTTTTATGTCATTTGAGGAACGAGCATTTTTTCTATTTCGCCCATTTCTATTTTGATGGTATGGTGTCACAACTGAACAGGGTCCAATGTCGATCTAGATCATTTGCATACGCTAGCATCTTGTACAGTATTATGTATGAGAGGGTGGTGCTGCTGAGGCCTATTGTGGCAGTGCCTATTGGGGGGTCGAGGGAGCCACGCATGAGGAGGTGGGCTCTAGTGATGCCACGTGGCGGCGGTGGCATGGTGGGCCGTTATTGGAACGACATGATGGAGGCCTGGTTCAAGGCTAATCCAGATATGTTCTCGCCATACCGTACGCGAGGATGGACTTTCAGGGTGATCTAGATATCGGCCTCCCTTTCGGTTATGCTTGGGGTCCCGCAGGTATGTGTTATTTTTCTGAATTTGTTCGAGTTTTTACGTACTTGTGTGTTTTTTTATTGACACTGACATTATTTTGGTTATTCGTGTAGATGTTAGCGAGGTGGGATGCCCAGTGGCCCAACTGGTGGGTCATGATCCTCTGCCACGACCGTAGGGTGGTCGGGGAGGAGGTGCCATAGGTGGACCAAGTGGTGGTGGTGGACCTAGCGGGGATGGTGCTAGCCCTTATGGTGAGGGTAGCAGCTCGGCTGCAGCTAAGGTAGTGGCTGAGCGAGCTCATGCAGATGTGGCTGAGGCACACATCGGAGTACTTACGGCTCAGATGGCTGCTCTAGAGGACTTTTGGGGTCAAGTGGACAGTTTGACCCACTGGACACCTGCCCGAGGTTTTATGGATGACCTTGTTTGGTTAGAAACAGTGATGGCCCACGAAAGGGATTACTGACCCACTCTACGACAGGTACCTATTGTAGTGGCGACAACAGCTCCGGTGGTAGGCCCAGTTGCTCCTCTTGAGGGGGAACCCCCCTAGAGTAGTTTTGTACACAGGAAAAGCACCCATTATGAGGATGCTTCCCTTATTTTTGATGACCGTTGTATTTTTGGGCTGGCCAAAAGGCCAGTGATACTATTTTTGTACTCAGATACACATATTTTATATATATATATGATAGATCGTTTTTCGGCTCTACATGGTGTGCTATCTATTTCGGTTTATGCATTTTGTGTTATGCTGATGGATATCTATGTTTTTTTTTTTTTATGTATGGTAGTTTATTCGAGATGCATTATAGTCTAGCATATTGTTAGCTATGCGATCAGCTGCTTGGTCTTGATTCCTTGATACATGTGAAAATGTAATGTAATCAAATTTTCTGCTTAATCTTTTGGCACATAAATATTTTCTAAACAGGTTTGTGTCTCTAGTTTCAAATGTTTGGTTTAACTACGATACCACTAACTGGGAATCGAGGTAGACATGCATATGGCGGATGCCCTGATGGAGGGCCTTGCATTTAAGTTCGATAACAGTGTCATATTATTCTTGATTGTTGGTAGTTGATGTGATGCACATGTCGTTTGAACATAGTGGTGATTAGTTAGGGTGGTATATGACCCAGGCGGCTGTAGCTAAGTTTTGAGACCATCGCGATGCTCCATCAGCAAACCCAAAATAGGGTTCAAGTTGGTGATCCATGGTGGTAACTTTAGCATGTTTAGGTCTTTGGGTCAAAAATATTTTGGTATTGGGATTTTTGTGTACCCTAACTCTAGGGGATAAGGTCTACCGGGGCCCTTATGGGTAGAACTTCTTGACGTAAAGGCCATTGACGGGGTTAGTGAGGTAGGTCCCGTTCGGTTCCGTCAAGATGTATGCCCCCTGTCAGAGACAATGTTTGATGATATAGGGTCCTTTCCACAAGGTTTCAAACTTTATTGGCCCTAAGGCTTCTTTTGTGACATCGTAGCGAAGCACTAACTCTCCCTTGGTAAATGAGCGAGGGGTGATGTGACGGTCGAATGATGCTTTTAACCTTTTTCTATGGGCCTCATTGTTTTGCAGCGATTGTTTCCGGCTTTCGTCAACTAGCTCTAGTTGTACTAAGCCTTGTTCTAGAGGCTGGGTGTCATCAATGAGTTCGATGGCGGCATGTAAGTTTGGGATCTTGTGTTCTATGGGGATCACGGCTTCGATCCCAGATACTAAGGGGAAGGGAGTAAAACTAGTGGAAGTCTTAACTACCATGTGGTATTCCCATAGGGTGGAGAAGAGCATGTGGTGCCATTTGGTTTTGTGGTTATTCACCATGTGTTGTAACATAGTTTTGAGTACTTTGTTAATGGCTTCTACCTATCCATTGGACTGGGGGTAATATGGTGAAGCGAATTCATGGGTGAATCCGAGATGATGAGAGAGCTCCTCGAAGACTTCATTTTCGAAGTGCTTTCCATGGTCGGAAACTAAATCTTTGGGGACGCCAAATCGGGCGATCACGTGGTTGAACAGAAATCGAGCAGCGGTTTCTATTGTGTTTTCATATGTGGGCATGGCCTCAGTCCACTTGGTGAAATATTCGACAGCCACGATGATGTATTTATGGTTGCCTGATGAGGCTGGGTTACAAGTCAGGAAGTCGATTCCCCACTTACAGAAGGGGCCAGCTACTATGACACGATGTAAAGGGATGGGTGGTGCTCTTGCCTTGTGGGAAAAGTGCTGCCACTACTCACGTATTTTGACTACTGTGATATAGTCGCGAAACAGGGATGGCCAAAAATACCCTGCTCATAGGAATTTTTAGGCAGTATCCATTCTGGAGAGGTGGCCACCGCACACACCTACGTGGCATTCGTTCAGGGCTTGCTCTACTTGATTGTGAGTGAGGCATCACCGCAAGATTGTATCGATGCCTCTTCTATATAAGACATCTTCCATGAGGAGGTATCGAGGGGATTGTTGGCATATGCGCTGACAGTCTTCTTGCGTGAGGTGATGTTTTAACTTTTGGGTTCACAATAATAGGAGAATATCCCCATACCAAGGGTCTTCGGTTGCTACAAAGAATAGGTGTTCATCCGGTAGCGAATCGTTTACTGGTGATCCTTTAGAGTCTCCGAGGAGGTCGGTAATGAACTCTGCTAGGGCAAGTGCCTTTTTTATTTTGGTAGAGCGAAAATATAAGTCCTATTCTTGGAGAATTACTATCCAGTGGGCATACTTGTGGTTCATTAGACAGCACATGAGAAAGTACTTGATGGGATTAGTATCTGCTATGACCATGGTAGTTTTTAAGATGATGTAGTGGTGAAGTTTCTGTACTGCATGGATTAATGCTAGGGCAGTTATTTCTTTGGGCTCATATCTTAATGCGGGGTCTGATAGGGTTTTACGGATGTAATAGATTACGTACTCCCTCCCATCTGGGCCCTTGTAGACCAATACTCTGGCCAACTTGGAGTCGGAGGCTGATAGATACAGGATATAATCTATGTTATAGTCTGGGGGATTGATAAGTAGTGCTGAAGATAATTTTTCTTTCAACGCATCAAATTCTTGTTGGGCATGGTCATCCCATTTAAATGGGATGACCTAGCGGAGGAGGAGCAAGAACTCTTGAGCACAAGTGGCATAATCTGAGACAAAGAATCTCAGAAAATTGGCCTTTCCTTGCAGGTTTTGGAGTTGCTGGAGGGTTCGAGGTGGAGGGACTTCTTTAATGGCTTGAACCTTTAAAGGGTCGACTCGAATCCCTTGATGGGACACAATAAAATCTAATAGTCTTCCTGCGTTGACGCAGAATATGCACTTAAGAGGGTTCAAGCGTAGGTTGTAATGACGACATTGTTGGAATACTAATCACAGATCCTTGAGATGGTCAGAGCATTTCTTGGAGTATACCGTAACGTCATCCATGTAGGCGAGGACAAGGTGTGCCAAGTCATGAAATATGTAATTCATGGCCCTTTGGAAGGTGGCTCCGGCATTTTTTAGGCCAAATGGCATTACCTTGTATGAAAATGTGCCCCAGTGGGTGGTGAAAGAAGTTTTGTACTAATATGTATGGCGTATCTGGATCTGATTATATCCAGAGAACCCATCCATGAAGGATAGTGCCTCGTGTCCAACGCAAGCATCGATAACTTGGTCGATGAATGGGGTGGGATAATTGTCTTTGGGACAGGCTTTGTTCAAATCCAAAAAATCGGTGCATATGTGTATGGTGCCCTATTTTTTCATGACGGGAATAGGGTTATAAACCCAAGATGTATAGGCGATGGGGTAGATAAACCCGGCTTTGTGAAGCTTGTCGATTTCTAATTTTATTGCTTGTGCCTTTGATGGGTGCAATTGACGTTGTTTATTGTGGACTGGGGTTACATCAGGCCAAGTGTCAATATGGTGCTCTACAATCATAGGACTAAGCCCAGGAATTTCTGAGTAGTCCCAAGCAAAGATATCTTGATGCTATTATAATAATCTGGTATAAGAGGTTACCTCTTCTGGAGAAAATGCTGCCCCCAACAAGATTTCTTCGACCTTTGATGGATTTTTAGATATGTTCACCTTGATGGTAGGTGAAATATTCGACACATTGCCTTCCACAAATGCATCGGGTGCTAGGATGGGGTTTTTAAACCAGTCAACATTTCTTGATGGAAGAAAGTCTTTTGATTCGATCGCATAGATCTCTGGTTCGGTTGTATTGTCAGGACTGATGGTCTTCCTGGGAAGAAATACCGAGCGATGATGCAGCATCCCATGGGTAATTAGGCTCCGTCATGGTTTCTAGGATATCCTCATCTGAATGAAACAAGGTCTCGAAGGGGGATTGTTCCTTCATAGGTTTAGACTGAATGGGGGTGACCCTAGTGGAGCTAGTTGAGAAACATGACAAATATTGCATCATGGATGCGGTGAAACCAAACGTCATTGATAGAGTGCAGAAAGATTGGGTTTGTACTGTCATAGGGACAACTACTCTTGTAGTTGTAGCTGTCTTGACACCTATGGTAGATGAGCAGATAGCTTGAGTTATGGTTCTGACGCATGATTTCATGAACCGTATGTGGTGTGTCGTGTCATCGGTGATTGGCGGGGGATGGATTTCCCTAATTGGTTGTCTTCCAAATGGCCATGACGGGGTGGATGTATTTGTCACATCCTCTTGGGTTGTTGAACTATCCATGGAATCCCAATCTGCACCGTCTTCTTGGGAGAGGCAGACGATGGTCAATCGCATACAGTCTAAAGCTATGCAGAATCTCGGCACATAGTCATAATGAAGTACAGGATGGTTATCCCTGCATATTTGGCATGAATATTGGATATCCATGTTAGCGCGGTACACTACATAGATTGGGTGCCATCGTTGGAACATTTCCAAGGCTAGACAGTCAATGATGAAATGATCACGTTCATTGCAAAGTACGCACCTTTCGACTAGGGGAGGTGGTATGGCGGGTGGTATTTCGGGTGATCATCGCTCTTCCTGCAGGTATAGGATGATATGAGGCTCATCATTGATAGACTGGATGGAGGGACCCTCCTGATAGGATCGCTCGACCGCATGTAAGGCGTCCCTATATCGTGTTATTTCTGGAAAATGGTGGGTATAAAGCCCATATGTGTCATAGAGAGCGCATGCATGATTGGTACACATCGGTTTTCCTATACTTTTGGTGGCAAGTTCCTTTTTATGGGAACACTGTGTCGAGGTGTCTGCTTCGTAGCTAAGGAGTGGTTTTAATTCATCCAACTCCAGGCATATGTGGGTCGGGTGTCCTGTGACATCAAATATAGCGCAGGCTAATGACTCTCTTTGCATGGTGGGGGCCACCGCTTTCTTTCCTTTCTTGGCGATTTTCTTGGTCGTGGTCACCGGTTTTGCAATGGAAATTTCCCTTGTGGGGGCGGTTTCGACTGCTGCTTGGGTAGGTTGGGGCTCCTCAGGACTGGGGGGTTTTAACCCAAATTTAGTAACGTCGGTAGTTGTTGTTCCTAACGGGGGAATGAGGTACCAAACTAGGAATGCCATCGATATGTTGGGTAACACCAGTGTTGCCAAAACCTGATGGGAGGTGAAGCCAGGAGGTGGGTAGAGGAAAGGGGTTTGGGAGGCAGCGTAGACTAGGGAGGCTGCCATCGCCGATGCCTTGGTGTCATTACTGCTTGAGTCAATGTCCTAACTAACCTTGGTGCTTGATGTGGACATCATGCATACCGGGGCCCCTATGGCATTGGGCGATACCTCAGGGATAATGGGAGGATCTCCTAGGAATGACCCTAGGACAGATGATGATTTTAATTGTCCAGGTCCATATTCTTGATACCTTGAAAGACCATCTGTGGCTTTATCTACATAGGGTAGAATCATATCCGTGTTGATCAAGGGACGCTTTTCACTGTGCGTCAGCTGGTCTACTGTGATTATTCAATCCTCGTGGGGGAACATCATGATGTGGAAGACAGAGGATTCTATGGTAGACACATCATACATGTAACTCCACCCAAGGAGTATATTGTAATCCAAGTGAGCGTCCAAGACTTCAATGTCTATGTGGACTGTCTTGCCGGCTAAGCAGACCGCTACATTTTGGAAGAGGCCGACGAGGGTTGAGGGATGACCGTTGTATGCTCTGAGTGTGATGACGGAAGATTTGTGTTTGGGGGCTCCTAACTTCTGCCATACATTCTTTGACATGATGCATGTGGATGCACCCTCGTCAATGACACATCGGTGAATAGTGATATTCTGTACCGATACTGGTATCTGGAAGGTGACCATGGAGGGAAGCCTAGGGGTGGCTTTGTCTAAGTCAAAAGCCATCATGCGCGTGTTGGTAGGGTCGACAGCACCTAATGCGGAAAGTAGGGCTTTCCGTTGCTTTGGGAACGATTGCAGTACTTCTAATGTAGACATAGCAGCAGGTGATTGAGCTAAATCGTCTACGATGCTATAATTTTGGGCTGCTTTGGAGTAGTTACCTGCTTACCTATTAGGCCCTTTTACCATTTTTGGAAATGGTTCCAAAGGAATCTTTGGAATGGTTAAAGATACAGTCGGCATGCTCGTACTAACCCTTGATGTACTAGTGTCTGGTGGGGTGTCGTAGTTGCGTTTCCGAGTTTGAGAAAACATTTCTTCCCCAGCCATGTAAATTTCATGGCTGTTTTTCCCGAAATCGTCTGGGTTTTGCTGCTGAGTGTTGACCGTTCCTTGATGGAGGAAGGGTTCTTGCATCACCGCAGTTGTCTGGGAATATCCTCCTTGTCCTCGGTTACTCTGAAGTTTTTTAAGCTTAGGGAGTTCGGGACAGTGGTGAGTATAGTGTCTGTACTCACCACATATTGAACAAGAATGGTTTGTTCGTAGAAGTGGCCTTTTTCCTTGCCTTTGGGCATTGCTTGGCTCTGGTTTTGATTCCGGTTGGAGTTACCCCCAGCCTGGGATTGCGGTGGGTGTTGTTGGTTGCTACCCCCTGTCCAGGGTTCCCTTTGGGATTTCTTTTTTCCTTTTTCTTAATCACGTTAGGAGGGTAGTTCTCCTGATCATACTGGTGTGGTTGATTTTAGGACGGCTGCACAAAGTTCACTTATGCATTATTTTGCATAGGTGGGTTGTGTGCTTGGGACTGAGCGTATTTCTATCCCATGTTTGCACCTGGCCATTGGGGGGGAGTTCTTCCATCAATATTTCTTCTGCATACTACCTCCCCTCAACCGGAGGATAAGGTCCTCCTTGGTGATATGCTGGCACCCTATTAGTCAAATTTTGTTGCTGCATGTGATGAATTTGAAATCCGGATTCAGACATGTTCTGGGTAGACCCATGTGTGTAACTGGGATTCTAACTACTGCTGCCTAGGTACCCTTGGGTCATTGACCCAATAAGTCCATCTGCAGAGTTAGACGCACCTAGCAATTCTTGATAAGATTGCAGGCGCGGGGTGTTGGGCAGGATATTGTATATGTATCTGATGGCGTGTAGATCAGTTCAAGCTATTGGGATTTACTGATTGTGTCCTCTTTGGATGTGGGGTTACGTTGCGCCACATCCTTTGAAATCTCCACCGTCAGAGTTTTCAAGAATAAATCTAAAAGGACTCGGTCGTCGAGTTTTGCTTTGCATAAAATGCGACGCCGACTCCACTCATGGAGATGCTCTAAAATATGGGTAGAGGGGGATTTTCTGAAATGAGTCAGTAACTCCATTCCCGAATCGTGGTGAATGGGCAACTGAAAGTATGTGAGGAACGCGGTAGCGAGGGCGCTAAAGTTTCTGTGTGAAGCAGGAGGTTGCTCCACGTACCATTTCGTTGCTACTACTGTAAGAGTGAATTGAAATAGCCTCAACCAAATAGTATCGTCGATGATGCTATTCAATGAGCACCACAAGTGAAAGGTAATTATATGATTTCCTAGGTCTTCCACTTACTTTCCTTCAAACTTCGGTATGTCCAAAGGGAGCTTCGTGGGCATGGGAGGCTAATTGGGGTCATGTGCGATGGGGTCATTGGTGAGCTTGGTCAAATCTGGTAGATTCAATGCCGCTAAGAAGGGTGATTGGGAAGTTGACGCCATGGAAACGTGTGAAGACACGAAGTTCTGGTTAGAACGAGGGTTAATCTGTGATGTACCCTATTGTGAATTCAACTGGCTTCCCGTATGGGATGTGCTCCTTTGCCCCCCAGGGGACGAGGGGGGAGTGGTGTGTAGTGTGGTGTTGGGAGACCGATTAGTGTTCCCAACTAAGGTTTCTCCAAGGAAGGAGGAACCAACTACTATGGCAATGTTCTGTCTTTGACACCTAAACGGTGAAGGACCTAGAACCCCTCCCGGTAATGGAGGGAGGTCCAAAAGACGCCTGGACCGACGAGGTTCCATTGGAACCATTTGAGTGTCGACCAGGTTAGGTTTTGGAAAAATTTTGAGGGGATCGAGTCTGTGATCACGAAAATTTTTTGGCCACATATAGAAAACAAAGAGAAAATGAAATGAATTTTCCCTTTAACTTAATCTATGCGATCAATCAAGAAAAAAATGGTTTTGTTTGTCTGCGCATGATACTCAAAATCTTAGAAGACCTATTATGTCCTGACACACTCAAAAGTAACTGGGCCTTGAGAGGATTTCTTGCGAGTGCTGGCACAACATCCCGTAAGAGCTGGCGATGCCCCCAGTCAGCCGAAGAGAATCAACCAAGGTAAGGGTAGAGGGTCTGGTGCTTGCCTGCACCATCACCTATAGGGTAAAGGATTCCCTAGTTTTGGCCACTAAGAACCACCATACCATGTGAGAGTTTGAGTCTTGGGCTTCTTGGTAGTCAGCTAACAGTACTGAGTATCAGCCGGGTTAGGTAGCCCCAACTAATACCGCACACACTATGCCTAAGCCTAACCCCCTCTGAATCGGGTCTCTGCCGTGCTCGGGTTTTCTTTTCCGTGGGCTGATAGGTGGATTTTAAAGCTCTCTAAATACACAACTTCTATGTTTTAATGTGAAGTGTGATCAAGGTAGCTTATTGGATGCCTACCCCCTTGATCCTAACTTAATCTATAAATTCTCTTCTAGCCCCTGTGGGGAGAATTTAGTGATTTTGTTTAAGTTATTTTTAGGTGGATTTATTTTCTTAGTGGGTGAATGTGTGTGAGCGTATGGTGAAAAATCTCATAATTTGAACATACGGATATCGGTGATCCTTTAGAAAATTCCCCTAGTTAAACTATGTGACGTTGTTTTTTGCTCAAATGGAAAGCATTTGCGGATAATGGGCCGCTTCCAAATCTTCCTAGTTAGTCTATGTGAGTGATTAAAGGGAGATGGAGAATCACAAATGTAGAGCATTCATATGCTTGTATAGGCTCACCAAATGGTGCAAAGACAACAAAGATTACTTGCTCTAATTGATGATTCAATCCTAGTACCGCAATTTCCTAAATGCAAAAATTGAATCTAAACTAAACAATTTCTACACTAGCTTATGCATATGTGGTCTTGAGCCACTTACTTGGACTATTTAAAGTTGCGTGTATATCAGAATGTGCAAAAAACATAAATTGTTCATAAAGAAATAGTTAATTCGCCCCCTACTTAAACTATGTGAACACTTTTTTTCAAAAACCAACTTAAATAAAAACTAACTAAATTCCTATAGAAAGTAGTAAAAAGTGAGTTCTTAGAAGTTGTGGGGTATCAACATGGGTGCTGGCAGATACATTAGGGGCTGCCCAACACACTTACAAGTAGAAAAAATGCAGAAAATAGGGAGAAAAAATATCTCTGCAATTTGCGTGCAAAAGCCCTTGACAGGTGCGCCTTCCTACATGCAGGTCACTCCTAAACGTCCGCAATGTGCCTATGTGTGAAAAAACTGTGTGCAAAAATCTTGCAAGTAAAAGATTAGGAGCTGCCTTCTTCAGTCTGTCACTTCAGTGAGTCTAGGGACTGCAATATGGGTCAGAGGACTGTCAGCTCCACTCCAGCATAGACAAAGGGTCTCTTGCAAAATATGGCACAACCACATAAACTTGGAACATGTCAGTGGAGTTTCCAATCCTGTTGTTGTGTATTAGTCGCACGGGTGTATGAAATCGCACAAGCTTAGAGAGTGTGGTCTACTCTCTAAACTATTGGTAATAGGCAGAAAGTGGGGGAGCTAAAAAGCATAAAACTTAATGGAAATAGTATGCTGAAGTATGCTCTAGTTAAACTAAAACTAAAAAACACAAATATATAGAAGCTATATAGAGAGTTCCAAACGATAATAATGCAAACGATGGGTCGATGGCCTCTTCTTATTAAACGTTCGAAATGGAGAATAAATTTTACCCACTTGCCAAAGGGCTCCTAAGCAATGGCTCTAGGTCCCAATGCAAGGATGTTGCCTTCCAAGCTCTGCCACTGATGCAATCTCACACTCTCTCTCTGCTGTGGTGGACTAAGATGTTGGGTGGCCAACTATCGAGTCTTCTTTAGCTCCAGCTGTGGGTCACACACAATGCTGGTGTTGCTTGGGAAAATTTGGCCAAGATAACATTGTGATCACCATTTCTTCATCTCTTGGTGGGTTTATATAGGTGAGCTTCAAATCCTCCTTCCCTCCCTTGGTACATGATGGATGGTGACGCAAGTAAGTGGTGTGATTCCATTGTGTGCTGAAATATTCTTTTGTGGGCTTACATAATGTCTAAGGAGGCGTTGGTGGCTGTCCTTAGGCAGATTTGACATAAGGAGTAATTTCCCTTTACTTGTTGTGGTCCTAGAAAGTGAGTTTTTTCCATTTCCAGGAATGCACACTTATCGGGCAAAAAGGTGCGCAGAAGGTGCTCTTCTCGAAGGATAAAGCACGCATTTGAGCATTTATGACTAGTTCAAATCTGATTTTCTCAAAACCTTAGAGATTTTAAATACTTCTTGATTCAATAATGTATTCCTATCTTGTAAATCCTTGGGCTTGACATTAATTGATGTCGTCTTCTGTTGTACGATTTTCCAGTGTTAACAATGATGATTCACCATTTTTGGAGTAAAGAGTAAAAACAATAAAAAATAAATATTTAAGAAAACTACTTTTGGAAATTTTATTTTGAACTTATATCCCTATTGTTTTACCCTAATTTTAAGTGGAAGCACTCGTTGGATGTAAAATTTAATTCGTCATATAGGGAGTACCCATGTTGCATACTTTAGATGGACCTTTCTACAAATAAAAATGAGAAATACATGAAAAATGTGATTGCAATCATGTCATTCATGTATTTTTCATTTTTTAATGTAGCAGGGTCCATCAAAAGTATACAACATGCGTCCTCCTTGGATGAGGAATTGAATTTCGCTCCCAACAAGTGCTCCCGTTTGAAATTTGAGTAAAAATGTAGGGAGACACCTTGCAAATACGAGTTGAAAAAATAAGTTTTTCTTTTTCCCTCTAACATTTGATGATGTAATATAATATTATTCTATTATTTGCACTATTATTTTATAATATTCCTTAGGAGGCCCATTCTATACCTCAAAATTTCTCTAATTCTTGTCTTTTCCACTTATTGGATAGCCATGGTATAATGGGTTTTCATTTTGGTTGAGCTTTGGATTGTCAGTGGATTCAAATCCAGCTGTCAGTGGATTCAGATCCGGTTGAGGTGATCTCAAGAAAATCCCAAGGTTAAGGGTGGAGATGGTTTTCTCTGAGAATCTCTTGACAAGTGGGTGGAGACTAAAAAATTCCTTTGGGTATGGTAAAGAAATATTGAAGCATCCAAGATTGTTTTGGTTTTGGTTATTTCTTGATAGGTCAAGTTGAAATCATTGTGGTTTGAGGGTGGAGGTGGTTTAACCTCTGGATTCCCTGGTTGGTTTTGTTTTGATTTATCGTATGTGATCCCACTTTCATGATTGGAATATGGAACAGGGGTGATTGGATGAAAGAAATATTTGGTTTAGTCCAATATATGGCCAGGTAGTACATGGAATTCCATAACTTCACTAGTTTTATGCGTATGTTATTATGTGTTATTTATTATTGAGATCAATCAGCACAGGTATTGGTTATTATGTTGATTTTATGACTGGTTTTTCATGGATCCATTTTGGTTAAATTTTATTTATAAGAGTTGTTCACTCTTATTATGTGATATGATGTTGTTATGGATGATTTGAAAAGTTATCGAAAGGTTATATGAATGCATTAGCTAACAAGTGTTTGTTGCAGGTATCTTGAGAGGGCAGTAGGCCTTCTTAACGACTCTTAGATGAAACTAATGGAATAGTGAATATATATGCATTCATGACCTATAAGTGTTATGTTTACAATGTGTTTGTCTAAATTTTTATCATGTGTTGGACAAGCTTGGATGAGATATGATTCCGAGGATAGATTATGTAGACTTGTGATCATCATAGATAAGGTCCTGGAAATTTCTGGGAAATGGCATGTAGGCTAGCCTTGAAATTATGGCACTCAATCCATTGCCACAAGCATAGAACTAGAATATCTTGGTTGTAGACACATGGAGGAAGACTTGTGTGTGTGGCTAAAGCCTTATGGTTTTGTGGAAAAGACTTCATGCATGTGACTAGGTTGTAAAGTTCGGTAAAAAGTGGATCCAACCCATAGGAAAGGTCACAAGTGGAAAGTGTATGACATATGCGTGATCTAGTGTATCTAGATGTTGCGTTAAGTTTGGTACAAGTTGGTAATTTAGGACCCATTTTCATAACGAAATATTGGAGTTCGGGTCATGGATAGTAACTCTCAGCTCATGTCTAGTTGGAAAGCTTGTAAAAGTAGGTAAATGTGGGGTGGGTTGTTACAACAAAGACGTGTGAAACTAAAATATTTGTGGAACAAAGAAATGTGTGGAACTAAAGAACTGTAAAATGCAAGCATAAAAGGGTGAGTTTCATTGCATTTCACAAAGTGATTCCAAAAGAAAATTTTGAATCTATAATTATATTATAAAAAGGAAACCCATATATCTAGACTTGGGTATAATTATTTCTCTATTCATAGAATTTTTATTTGCGCTTTGTGTATAGAAATGAAGATGCCCTTGACCTAGTAAAATGGAGAGCTAAGAACAAATACATGTGGAACTAAAGTTTGTGTGGAACAAAAAAAAATGTGGAACTAAATTTTGTGTGCAAGTGTGGAGATAAAATGTTAATCTCCACTAGTCCGCACAAAGTGAGCCCAAATGAAAATATTGAATATATAATCGTGTTGCAAAAAATACTGAAATTTCTAGACTTAGGTCTAATGATTTCTCTAGTAGTAGATTTTTTTTTTTTTGCATTACATGAAGAGAAATAAATCTAGTTCAATACATGGAAGACAAATATAGATCCCAAAGTAACTAAAATTCGATGTAACTGAAAAATGATAAACCAACAAATGATCATCTTCATTACAATAACAAAATAACTCACAATTTTCACATAATTACTCTTTGTCCTTACATTTTTATGAAATACTTTATATTCATCCATTTTTATCTTTCTTAACATTATTATCATGACTGTATTACTAAATATGGTTGATATACATCAATAAGTGTCCATTAACATGTAGCAGTGACCTAAGATGCCAACATGGAATTTGAGACTTTGTCACCATCACCATATGACTCATTCCCTTCCCCAAACCCATAGTGCATCATTTAAAATTGTCGAGGTCCATCATGGACTAAAAAGAGCCACGTGTTACATAGTTCTATTTCATTTAATAGAAAATATATTCTGGTCCCTTCGTGCGACTACATGTATAAATTATGCCTTTATAGTAACACATCATGTTGAGCTTAACGGGAAATGAGAGATGGGAAAGGCTTAAAATACATAATGGGAAATTTCACGTTGTGACACAAATTTTTTGTAAAGTGTGATCTGCGGACTCACGGCCTAAGAATCTCACTTCAAAAAATATTATCAAATCTATGAGAATTACCTAAGAATGCATGAATCTATAGCATACAAGATTACACTTTATTACTTTGGTTAAAATTTGTACACAGTTAAAGTGTTTACACAATAATGATATGAAAAACTTAACCTTTGTGGAAAAAATACGTGTGGAAATAATGTATGTGTGGAAGTGTGGAAAAAGGGGTAAAATTCAGTGCTCTGCACAAGGTGAGCCCAAAAGAAAATACTGAATCTATAATCATATTGGAAAAGGAAGCTCAAGTATCTATACTTGGGTGTAATTATTTCTCTAGTAATAAAATTCATTTTGTGTTACATGAAAAGAAATGAAGATGAACTTCACTAATAAATTGGAAAGTTGAAACACTTGTAAAAATGGTAAATAAGAGTGATAATTGATATTTGTAGGGCTTCCTATGAGTTATTAATTAATAATTTTAGTACTTAGTAATTTCAATATTGAAAGGAAGGCCAAGGATTGAAGTGCTTCAAAAAAATATTAACGAGTCAACAAAATTACCTATAAAGGAATGAATTTTAACATAAAATTGTAAGATAGAAAAATTAGGACAAAGCATAAGACCTGCAATAACAATGTAGTTATGATAAAAAATGAAAAATTTCATATATTAGTTTCAAGTTACTCTCGTTCATCCATTCCAAAGTTATTTCCTTTTCAATTATCAAATAATTTAATGGTTATTATCATCATATGAGTTGAACATCGTGTGACTACTATATTTATATACATACATAAAACCCAACACAAGGAGCCATCTCAGTCCATTCTGCTAACCTCAATAGGGCTACTTGAAGACAACTAGATCATTGTCACATACTCAGTGACCAAGAAGATAAATATAAAACAAAAAAGAGAAAGAGATAAAATAATTTCAGATCTTGAAGCTACACATCTCTTCCACTCAATCCGGGCGTAGTGAATCAAATGTAAAATATGGGAAAGTATTACGATACATCAAACATGATTTCACGTCATGCCACATGAGTTAAAGTGTGTCCAGCTTCAAAAATTCTTACAAACACTAACATAATTACTTTAGAAGACGTGATTTTATAACATATAACAATCACAAGATACACATATCAGAATAAATAATAAGATCTCCGACTAAGGTCACCTAGACTAACTGAATTTTTTTCTTTAAATATTACCTATTTTGTTATTTTTAATTAAATTGTTGATTGATAATCCATGGAATGAGATTGTTAAGCCCATCAAATCCATGTAACTTGAAATACAGAAACAAATGCACAATGTTAAGTTTATCAAATGCATGTAACTTGAAAAACACATACTAACAAAAGCTTGTAAACAATATATAAAATATGTCGAGCTTCAAAAAAAAGTTACTAACCCTAGCACAATTATCTAAAAAGACACAAAGAATAAGACCTACTAGTAAGGTCTCGATACTATGAATATATTGTATTAATGTCATTTGAATTCTTACTTTGATGTTGTATTATTGTTAACTAAATTATTGCTTCATGCTTCACACAAGAAAACTTTTAAGTCCACCAAATGCATATAACTTGAAACGCAAACAAAAAAATGTACATTGTCCAGAAAACCAAATACATCTAACTTGAAACACACAAACTAACAAACACATGTAAATAGAGGAAAACTAAGCAAAAACAACCAACAAAAATTGATTCAAATTAAAACACATTGAAAATAAATTACTTGCAAACAAAAAATATATATTTACTAGTTTGGATGCTCTATATTTTTATTTTTTTTTGTTGAGAACTTCATGGACTTTAATCTTTCTATTTTCTTATTCACAATTTTCTACAACTCTAGCTCATCAAAAAGTTTCACAACTTTTTTACAAAATTCTACATGACCAATGTACTTTACAAAGGCACCTCCACTTCTCAAAGACAAGTTTTCTAACATGAATCTCAAAATTTTCCTTCTATAATGGAGACGACGGAGATGATATATTGAATGTTCAACTTGTGTTAATACTATGAGATTTGATCATTAATGTTCTTAAATGCTTACAATACAAATTTCTTTATTTAAATTTCAATACCCACTCTACCTCTCATTTTTCTTTTAAAAAAAATTTGATTTTAATTAACCCTAACATAAATATTTTAATATCAACGTTTAACAAAAACATGTATTGAGTCAAGTAAGTATGTCATCGTGCCAAGACTCATTCTACAATCCAGTAGGAGGAACATGTGTAAGTATGTCACTCTACAATCCAATATGGGGGACATGTGTAAGTATGTCAAGACCAAACAAAAAACCAAAAATTAAATAATCATATAAATAAACAATTAAAAATCTATTGTTACAAAACAATTAATGGAGCTCTTCAAGTAAAATTTTACTCAATAAAACATCCAATGTGAGTTATGATTAAAATATGTTAAAATGAATTAATATAAAATGGATCAATACACATGTTATGTAATTTTTATAACATTCAAAAATCCAATTTAAAAAGTAATAAATTACACATTGTTTTTTCACTCTAAAATAAGTTTACAGCAAAAAAAATCGATCCCTCTAGACTCATGTTAAATATGTGCTTTAGATAGATCTATACTGATAAGCTTTGCAAAACATAACACACCTGTTTTTGGTCTTTATTATTACTTCCCAATAAGTTTTGTCCATTTTTTTTTGCAGTTATATATATATGACCACACCTAATTAATTAGCCAATCAAAAATTTAAAATTTGATTTTAAAAAAAACAATCATTTATTTACCATAATATCATAAATATTGCATTTTAAAAATTTTATATTACACTTAACAAATTCTGCATATTTTCCCAAATCAACGCTTTTATTCGGAGTGTCCATAGTCCATTTCTATACTCCCTGTGCTACCACTAATAATATAAATAACTCCGGTTATCTTTTATTTATTTATACAAATAACTTCACTTATCTTTTATTTATTTATAATATAATGTAAAGATTGTTCGACAGGATTAACACGATTATCTTTGAAATTTAGATAACATTTGCAAGCGTTGTCGTTGTACACGAGAGCACTTATGAACAGAAAAATTAAATTTCTTGATGTACGAAAAAGGTCTATTTACTACCAAAAGGTGGTAGAACAATGCTTATTGCTCAAGTGAGCCATTAATGATGGGACAAACAACAAAGAAGGAAAATTAAAATCATTTAAATGGAGAATCCGAAATACTAGCTATATAATTTGTTTAGGCTTTATAATTGGTTTCTGATGACATTACGAGTCAGATATTCCTCTCTCCGTGCGTAAGTTTGAAGTTGTTATGATTGATTGTGGTGTTTTGTCATGACTGCGTAAGCTTTCACAAACTCCAAGCATATTAATAATTATTTGTTTTATTTTAGGTGTTTTAATTTTGTTGAGTTTTTTTTAATAAAAGTATGATGTTTTAATAGTTGTATTGAGAGATTTTCTTTAGTTTAATAGGATAGAGGTATTGTAATATTTTATATGTTTTATTTAACATATAAAAATAAAATAAACTAATAATTAAAGTAAAATAATTAATTTAGCAGCTGTTATATACTAAATTTTGAATATTATATTTTAAAATTTTACATTTTTTTAATAAAATTATTAATTTTTTATTGGGCTAAGAGATGCTCTCTAGCAAATTTTGTTTTCTATGTGTAATACAATTTAATGTAATGTAAAAGTTTTGATTTCGTCAAAATAAAATTAAAACTAAAATTAAAATATGGTAGAGATGTGTAAGATAATGTAATGTAGACATTTTAACTAATGAAAATAAAATAAAAATAACCCTTTAAAAGATAAATAATAACAAGAATAAAAATGACCAATGGTATCCATATGGAACATAACCTATTTAAGGGGGAAACTACACTAACCTAATTTAGTTTGATATTATATTGAGATACATAAGTAGTTGTAGGAATGATGACGTCCATGCTTCCTCTAATGATAAATAAAACATATGGATATGTTAGCTTTGGGCATTTGTATGCATCTATTGGATGGCCTTATGTCTTTTTGTATGCTTTGTTTCTATAGTTGAATACATGAGTACATAATGTGTATATATGCTTAGAAGTATCATAGCTCCGTATTCCATTTGTTTGTGAGGACCCTTCACCCTTTGTATGGATATATATATGCTTAGAAGCTTCATACCTGTGCATTTCATTTGTTGGCGAGGACCTTTCAGAGGACCTAGGGGACCTTCCACTTACAATGTTACATTATTTATTAAATTTTATCTAATATATATGCCTATCTCTATCGACTTTTTACTAGTTTATATTGGGTAAAATATAATACTCTAATATTACATTTTACATTTTACCTAATATTTGGGTTTGTAAGTTGATTTGTCTACCCAACAGAAAATGTCATCCCAAGCTTAAACACATTTTAATTTCATATAAATGTTAAACTTGAGAACTGTCAACCTTGAAAATTAATAGCAAACACATGATGTTTAAGGTACTTCTTAAAAAAAATAATGACAAAATTAATAAGAGATTAAGAGTCGGGGTGACAAAAAATATTAGATAAAACAAAATAGTATTACATTTTAATTAGTATCTTCCCCAACCAAATAATTGTTTATTGAATGAGACATTAATAAATATCGGGTACCATATAATATTATAATATTTTATTTTATTCAATATTTCTCCTCACCATATTCATTTTTTATTAAAAAAATATTTATATTTGAAATTCATAAATAAATAATTTCTAAGAAAACATTTGATCCATAAAAATTTGTAATCTTTAACTTTTAAACAAATGTAAATCCAATTTGTTGAGATACAAAGGTAATCAATTAAACTCTAATTATAGTCATTCAAATGGTCGATTCATAATTTAGGTTTAAAATGATGAAATCCCAAATGAATTAAATTATCTAAGATTTTGCAATGTGTTAGCCTTTCTCTTGATTAGCTCTTGATTAACTTTATGCTTGATAATTGGAACAGTGATTTGCTTTTATATAACCGTTTTTCCATTGTTTCCGAGATTAATATGATGAATTCAAATATATTCTGATGATAACATATGATGATAACTTATGCATCAATATGAATTCAATGGTGTTCCAATGATGAGAGAAGCATCGTAGAACGCAGAGTCCAGGAGGGTGGTATATTTAAAAGCAATTTAGTTCAATGCTTTTTTATTACATTTTTATTGTTTTTCTAAAATTAACACACAGAACGGAGAGTCGTAGAAAGCAAAGTTTCGTGGCGTTGTCACAAGTAGGGTGGTCTACTTTAGCAATGTTGTCGACTGCTTTTTGACCATATTTTTATTGCTGGTAAGCACTGAACGACATTAAAAAAAAAAATAATGCATATATTTTTATTTTTTTTAGTGTTTGTAAGTCGATTTGTCTACTCAACAGCAAATGTCATCCCAAGCCGAAACACATTTTCATTTCATCGCTGAGCAGCGAGCCAGTGAAGGAATCCACATAAATGTTAAGCATGAAAACGTAGTGTCCATCTTGAAAATTAATAGCAAACACAGGACGAAATACGTATCACTGGTTTAACGTATGTCTATCTTAAACAATTAATAACAGATTAAGAATCAAATACATAATGTAGAAATTTTGATTGATTAAAAGTTTGTCCATCTTAAATATAAAGGAATTAAAAGTTTGTCCATCTTAAATTAAAGGAATAAGTTAAAGGCCAAAGAATGAAAGCCATATATTTATAAAAGTATAAATATACCCATTACATATCATCACCAATGAATTCTTGGTGATGGCAAAGTTTTGTGTAGACCAGATGATGTGATGTAATTGAGCAAAACCATATCATTATTCTTGAAATGGACAGAAAATTGTTAGCGGATAACCATATCATTATTCTAGCTTTGGAAACTATTGGTGGTTATTCTTGTTGGTCTTGGAGTATGATGTAAAATTCTTGTAGGTTTAGTTAAGAATTCATATTTCTGGATTGTAAGAAAGTCAACTAAAAACACACACTTCTTTCTTACCATTTATTACATGTGGTGAGATTAAAACATGGTTATCAAATATAAAGGATAAAATTACTTGGAATATCTAAAGAAAATTTATGAAAAATAGAACTTCATTTCAACTATTACAACTTAAATAATTTAAGGAAACAAACTTTTGAATGAAACTAACACAAAGTATTTCTTTCTAAACTAATTGCACAAATATGTCTTCTTAAATCTAGAAATATGAAATGTGAGGCCAATGGTTGGATGAACCATCTCCTCTCAAGAAACCCAATCTCCTAATAGTTCAGAATATGTTTGAGTAAACTACTGTTGACATAGACACAGTTTCACTTGTAGAGGTAGACAAAGTCTATAATAGTACCAAAAATCAAGGGAGACTATGATATTCCCAAATGGGAAAAGCAGGAATATAGTTCAAAATGCTCAAACAATATTGCAAATCATCATTTAAAATCAAGAGGCCAATATGGAGACCTTTCATATGTTATAACAATAGCAAAATATACATGAATAGTGGGCCATAAGATACATAACAAGAAAGTACAAGCCTCCAATGGACAAAATCCTTAATATGAGGTGTTGCAACTATATATAAAATCTGGAAGACCTTTACAACCCTGTTTTATTAGCTCTGCTACAGCAAATGATTATACATCAGATCTAGGGATGATATTTGCCTCAATAGATAGATCTATATCATATATGAGCACTATACAACCTCCTTTGAAGAACCCCTTAAGGATTTTCAGCAAAACACCAAGTACAAATTGTAGATCTAAGCTCTAAGGCTGCTGATCTACTGCAAAATAAATATATGGAAAGTGTGGTTGATATGATTTGATCAATATAATAGCCTCCTCCAATATATCCTCTAAGTGAAAGGCAAATCCCCTTCACTAGAGAATTAGCTCTCCAAATGGTGTGCCAAACCACCCTGCAACTCCTCCTACAGAAATAACGCAGATCTTGAAGTAAAGTGCACTGTAGGAATGAATAACCAATTCGTCTGATGCTAATATCTTAAAATAAGCTCAAATCCCTTCAATATTATCTTCCCAATGGAAAGGAAGCCTCCTCCACTGAAAATGAGCACTGAAATGGCCTAGATCTAGGGATCTAGTCTCCACTTGCTGCAACCAACAAAATAACCTAACCCTCAACAGGATTTGTGCTGTAAATGAAAGATGAAGCTTCGCCTTAAGCCTAATAGTGGACAATGTAGTATAAGACCCCTCCAAGAGCTCCTCAATGGAACAGGTGGGATTTCCGATTAGGAACACATTGTGCTAAACAACACTCTATCTCAGCTAAAAAACAAGAGAAATATATATGTCTAAATAGACCATATATTCAGAAATATAGTAAACCCATAACATAATCAATATGGCTACCATCCTCTTCCTTAAATAAGATATGAGCTTGCAAACCCTAAGCTCCATCCAACAAAAGCACTACATTCACACAAAGCATCTCCGTCTGAAACTGTGTTGTCCCTCATTGATGACCACTCCTCCATGACAACACTGTTGATTTGGTCAAGGTTGACCTAGTCAAAGTGATCCAACCCCTTTTCACACCAAGGGTGCTTAATTAAGCTACCAAGATTCATCTCTTTCACATTTAACATTGATTTATTCATTATTAAGGAGAATTATGGACTCCCTTTGTCCTCTTATTCTTTAACCAAAGTAATAAAACAAAATTGAATATTCGAACTAGCTCATGGCTAATTGGGAATATTACAGTCCTCCCTTCCCAAGTGTTTCTTGTCCTCAAGCAACTGACAAGGTGAGTGTTGCAACCCTCCATCATTGGTGACACCATCATGTGATAAGCTTCCCTCATAAGTTAAATGTCTATCAATCCAGTCCTCCATGAATTTCTCCTCCAAAGTTCTCATGAGATGCAAATAATCCAACCCACAAGGAGACAATAGTTCAAATGAAACAAACATGCTTTGCCCAATATTATCCCTGAAACATGTATCATAATGAACATGGAGAATATCTCTCCCATAGGGCACATACATACCTCCCATCCTCCCTCCAAACATTCCCATAAAAATTATAAGTGCATCATCAATGTATAGGATCAAAACTAAGTACATACAAATATAAATTTGCATAAATGGAGGTGGGTCATAGTCCCACATATGGAACTGGCGTAGTAAATCTCCTAACTGCATCAGATCATGATTTGGTAAGTGGTTTTCCCACCACTTAATTTTTGCCCAAGTCATGTAACCATTTCTGAAAGTGTGAGATATATTTGGTCCCTTAGGAATGCACCCACAATGATACAAAATGTCCCTTTGTCCTCCAAGGGAGTGGCCATGTTAAGAAATTTTTGTGGCCAAAATATGGCCATGAAGTTTATAATGAATAATGCTCCTTCCTAGTGCTATGGCCTGCATATACATGGTAAAAGAATGAAAATGATCATCACATGAAACATTAGGTACATAATCATGTTCTTTACCAAAAATTCTCCTCATACTAATGGAGTGGTGCATAGAAATATCCCCTCTCATTCCAAAAGAGGAAAGAGGTTGTTGAAACAACTCCTTCATGGAGTCATGTCTCTCTTCCAACTCCACATGGCTCATGCATATTTGAAAATGCTGATATAGTTCCTCTTCAAAGCCCTTCCAAGTGTAACTTTCCATGATAGTGTTGTAGGCCTTCATGGAATAAGTATGGCCAAAAAAGAACTCTTCATAGACCCTTTGTAGAAACTTCTCCTTGAGCTTGGAGGCTCTATATAAGAAGATCCTACCATTATAATAGATGACTCCTTCTTCGCCTAAACAACCCTCTCCATGTAGTTGGTCATCAAGTATCATGCATGTGAAAAGATCCTTGGAATAATCCACCAACAGTTGGGATTTCCAATATGGATCAATCTTCCATAGTGACAGTGTCGATGATCAATCACAAAGAACATATGTCATATGTTTGCTCTCCTTCTTGAAATATCCCATGCCAAATGTACATATTGGAAGATCATTCCTTCCATGCTTCTCCTCCCACAATGCAAAATCTAAAATGAGAGTGGGTAATGATGATGTTGGGAGAATGTCTCCCTCCTCCTTGAGCCTACCCAAGACTCCAAGTGGTGTATCATGGTCTTCTAATGCTCCCATACCTCCTGGATCTATGCTTGGAGCATCATGTTGTGAGATAGCTCTAACCAAATCTGAATCAGGTGGCCCTCCCAGGTGGTTTTCCACTAAATAATAGTGTCCCATGCATCAATCTCATAAGCATAATAGATACGACATAAGGTCCTTGCTTCCACTGAAGAAATCCATCTCTGATTTTTGTGTGGAAGTTGTATGTGAGGGATATGTGTGCATGCATTTGATCATTTGAGTTTTTCCTATCTTCCTATCCACCCATTCCATCTCCAAAGTCTCTCAATCAGTCGTTACTTTCCCCAAAGTAATTAACCATTCAACACCTAATATCACATTGGTGTCAGGTATGTCAACCAAAAAGAAGTGATCAATCAATGTATATGTTCCCATGGTGACTGATAATGATGGAGAATAATGCATGCATTGCATTGTTCTATCTCCTAGGACCAAAACAGAAAATCCCTCAAAAGCATCAGTGGGTATTTCCCTCCTTTGCACTAGTTGGGCATCAATAAAATTGTGGGTAGCCCCACTATCAACCAAAACAGAAACCCTATGATTCAAGATGGAACCTTGAACTCTTAAGTTCAAGTACTTAGGTACTCCTCTTAATGATGCAAGATCCCCTCCAATAGGATCAAATGCTCCATTCCCATCTCCTGATGGTGTTGGTTCATCTCCTATAGTGTTAGCGTTGTGACCTCTTCTTGGTTCATCTTCTTCTTCCTCCTCATCATCTGAGAATACATCTATTTAATGTGCTTTTCTAGTTGCACATCTATGTCTGGGTGCCCAAGCTTCTTGGCGTGTGAAGAATAAAAGCTTCCTCCTCCTCAAATCTTTCTGGACATCATCATCAAGAGGTTTTTTGTATTGGCTCTCCATTGAAGGAGGAGCCTTCTCTTCTTTTCCCTTTGATGGAAAAGAGGGATTATTCTGAAATGTTTCCTTTGCTTTTGGAAAGGCATCTTGAAGGTCTCTAGCCCTTTCAATGGCATCTTGTAGGGTAGTGGGTTTAGTAGACTTAACCAACCCATGAAGAGGTTCATCTAACCCATCAATGAAAATATACACCCTTCTTGCTACAGATAAATTAGGAACCATAACAGAAAGTCTTAAAAATTCATAAATGTAAGTTTCTGGATTACCTTATTGTTTTAGCTTTTCAAGCCCCATGAATGGTGCTTCAATATCTCTTCTATCAAATATTTCCACCAACCTCCCAGTGAACTCTGAATATGGAGTTACATTGGCATGAACCAATGTAGACAAGCCATGGAACCACCAGTCATGTGCTTTACCCTCAAGGTGCAGCACTGCAATCTTAATGGCCTCCATTTCTAGAACTTTGTTCAACTGGAAGTAGATGTCAAGTTTCTCTACCCATGATTTGGCAGTGCACTTGGACGACCCATCAAAGTTGGGTAAAAATAATATGCCCATAGTGTGGTGTCGATCATGATTATGAATGAATCCACCACCTCTATTGTAATGCCTTGAGCTTCTATTTTCCTTGATTTGAAAAAAATATTGAAAACTCAAGTGGTTCTTGAATCTCTGAGTTTGAGATTCATATTCCCTAAATAGCCTTCAAGGGATTCTTGCTCTTGAAACACTTCATTTCCCACAGCCAAGAATGTAGGTAAGTAGATTGTTGGGAAACTTGTGGTTGCTGGACTGGTTGATCATTATAGTGATGAGACATGCCAGAGCCTTCACCATAATGAAATCCTTTAGGATATTCCTTGAATCTATCCATTATCATCTCTTTTATCTCTCTAGCAATGTTTTTCATGGCTCTAAGAAGGATATTAGGGAACTCCTTCTATTCATCTTCTCCTCCAGATAAAGGGGTTTTACCCTTGTCTTCTTTGTCATTTGTATAATCAAACTTTCTGTGTCTTCTTCTTTGATACCTCTTCTATCTATCAGTAAGAGATTCTCCTTCTTCAGATGAAATATTGGCTTTTCAAGATGCATAGGTTGTGCCAATATCATGCTCCAGTACCACTGTAATATTCCCAAATGGAAAAAGTAGGAATATAGTGAAAAATGATGGAACAATATTGCAAATCATCATTTAAAAGCAAGAGGCCAGTATGGAGACCTTTCATATGTCATAACAGCAATAAAATATACATGAATAGTGGGCCATAAGATACATAAAAAGAAATTACAAGCCTCCAATGGACAAAATCCTCAATATGAGGTGTTCCAACTATATATAAAATCTGGAAGACCCTTACAACGTTGTTTTATTAGATTTTCTACAACAAATGATTATACATCAGATATATGGCTTATATTTTCCTCAAAATATAGATATATATCATATCTGAGCACTATACAACCACCTTTGAAAAACCCCTTAAGGGTTTTCAGGAAAACACCAAGTACAAGTTTTAGATATAAGCTCTAAGGCTACAGATCTACTACAAAATACAGGTCTAGAAAGTGTGGTTGATATGATTTGATCAATACAATAGACTCCTCCAATAAATCCTCTAAGTGAAAAGCATATCCCCTTCACAAGAAAATCAACTCTCCAAATGGTGTGCCAAACCATTCCACAACTCCTCCTATAGAAATAACGCAGATCTGGAAGTAAAATGTGCTGTAGGGATGAATAACCGGTTCTCCTAATGCCAAGATCTGAAAATAAGCTCAAAGCCCTTGAATATTGTCTTCCCAATGGAAAGGAAGCCTCCTCCACTGAAAATGAGCACTAAAATGGCCTAGATCTATAGATCTAGTCTCCACTTGCTACAACATGCAGAATAACCAAACCCTTAACAAGATCTATGTTGTAAATGAAAGATGAAGCTTGGCCTTAAGCTTGATAGTGGACAATTTAGTACAAGACTCCTCCAATAGATCCTCAATGGAAGAGGTGGGATTCCCGATCAGGAACACTCTGTGCTAAACAACACTCTATCTCAGCTAAACAGCAAGAGAAAGATATATGTCTAAACAACCCATATATTCAAAAATATAATAAACCCTTAACATAATCAATATGTCTTCCATCCTCTTCCTTAAATAAGATATGAGCTTGCAAACCCTAAGCCCCATCCAACAAAAGCACTAAATTCACACAAAGCATCACCATCTAAAATTATGTTGTCCCTCATTGATGACCACTCCTCCATGACAAAAATGTTGATTTGGTCAAGGTTGACCCAGTCAAAGTGATCCAACCCCTTTTCACACCAAAGGTGCTTAATTAAGTTGCCAAGATTCATCTCTTTCACATTTGGCATTTCTTTATTCATTATTAAGGATAATTATGGACTCGCTTTGTCCTATTATTCTTTAAACACGGCAATAAAACAAAATTGAATATTCCAACTAGCTTATGGCTAATTTGGAGTATTACAAAGACCATGTGTATACCCTAGTCAATATAATAACCTCATTCAACTCATGATTAGTTTGTAAAAAAGGCATATCATATATTAAGTAAGGACATATTATGTGTATTTTTTGGTAAAAAGGTTTAGAGAGACAATATGAGTGTATTAATGGGCCTATAGAATAGTAAATTTCCATCATCACCCATAATTTGGCTTATTTGACATTTTTGTGCAAAAACGCTATACTAACGATGATAAACTTGTCTTAATTATTTCACTTCCTTCCACTCTTTTTCATCCTTTGTAGGATAATTTTGTTAATAATAATGATTTTAGGAGAAGAGGGGGATTGAGTCTCAACCCAATCCACCTTGTTTTTGTTATCTTCGTGGACACTCTGTAGAGTGAGATCCTCTATAGTGTATTGTATCGGGGAATGTGGATCTCTTATAAGGATTCCATGAGGTAGGGACTACCACCTTAGTTTGGTGGGGTTGAACATGGCAACAAGAAAACAAGAAAATACTAATTTAATTTTAGCTAGAATTAAAATAGGAGAAAATTGTAATTCCACATCACAAGAAAACAAGAATGTGTTCAGTAACTTATTTTGACTTAGTTGGCTAACTTGAGTCATGTACAGTGTCTGCTAAATTTTAGGATCCTAGGTTGAGTTTAATATGAGTATTAATAATTGAATTCAGTTAAACTAAGTTAATGTCAATTAAACTAGTTCCAAATATTGGGGGAACAAGTGGGAGGTCTAGTAGTGAGGTGTGTAGTCAATGATCAATGAGTTTACTAGTAAATCAACCATAATTAACTCATACATGAATGAAATTTGAGTTACCCACTTGAGATTGGAGTTCAAGGGTAGTGTATTATCAATTGTATAATTATCCAAGTTGTATAGTTGGTGCATGAGAATGTCCTATAGGGATTGCGCAATTATGGATGAGTAATTTCCCTAAAAAATGGGGGCTAATTCCACTAAAAGGAAAAGACCCTCTAGAAGATATTTTTGAGGAAGCCCTTATAAAAATAGCCCAGATATTCTGTTTTAGCGGAGGTTGGCAGGTGGAGGTTTTTGCAGATTTTTTTTTTTTTTGCAGTGCATTCTCATCATAAAACACAACGATGTGTTTTATGCAAAACGCATTGTTGCGTACTAAAATTTGGCACACCAAGACACTGTTCTCTCCATACAAACCCATCAATGCGTCTAAGTAATGTAGTGCACCGGTGATCTATGTATAAACAAGATTTTTGCTTCTTCGTAATCGAGCCCACTGTAACGATGTGGGGTGCACCATTAATAAAACTGCCTGATGCGTCTCAAAATTTCGTACACTGAAAAGGGGTTAATTAAAAAAAAAAATCGGTCATAAAAACCTCATTTTTGATTGTTCAGTGCTCTAGACCTCTCAAACACTGGTTTGAGTTTGTCTTTTGTGAGGCACCCTGCCATCGGTGCTCTCATTGCATGCATTGTTGTCGTCCATTATGCATTGTGTGGGGCTCGAATTTTCAAAAACGTTGGGAAAATTTGGTTTTTTCAATTCCTAAGCAAATATGCCTCCTCGATGTGCAGATGGACATGTACTCTACTTTTTACTCAATAACTAAATATTTTAATGGATTAAAATTTTAAATTAACTTAAAATTAAATGTTTAAAAAAAAAAAATATGCGCGTCGCATTCAAGATGTTCGGCTCACACCGTTCACGATGCTGCCTGTATATCTACAGGCCACACTACAAATGGTGTTAACGGAAACTGCACTTGGTTTCAGTGAGGTACCAAGAAAATACGCACTGATAGAATTTAGAAAATAACACGACGGTGCAGTCGTTTAAATGACCATACCGTTGACTATGTAATATTGTTGGGAGGACAATGCGTTTACCAAACTAACTGCCCCAAGGCAGATAGTTAGGTCAACGCACCGCTCGTCCGACAAAATTACATAGTCAACAGTGCAGTCGTTTACAAGACCGCACCGTTAAACATGTACTGCTATTGGGCAGTGCATTGACCAAACTATCTACCCTAGGGTAGATATTTTGGTCAACAAACCACACAAAAATATTCCCTTGTTTTTCGGTGAGCTAACACTTTCCATGCACACCAAGTGCGGTGCGTGATAAAAAAGTATGCACTGGTAACAATGCATGACTATTTTTTTGGGCGCACCGAGTGTTTTTTTTTCTTTCAACATTATATATATATAGACACACACACACACACACATTTCTCATTTAATAAAAAAAAAGAATTTAATATGTGAATCATTCAACAATGTAAATGGAGAGAACAAAGCGAACAAAAAGAACATATGGAGGACCGTTATAACGTGATTGAGTTGTGGGAGGCACGAGAGAGGGAGATACATTTGTACCCTCGCCCTATTATGTCAACCACCTAGTTGCTCCTAAGTGGGGTAGGCCTCCTCAGGTTCTATGAGGAGGCTACATCCCTGAAGGGCCATAGTGGGTTATTAGGACAACTAATGTACAGGTGGGATGCCCACCGATAGGCTTTCCGGTTCGATCTTGAGCAGTGGTACGAGCCTGCTGAGGAGGACATATATTTTATTACTAACCTATCTAGGAGAGGGCAGGATTTTCCCAAGTTCCCAGATGTCCCCATCGGCTATGCGGCAGGTACTTTGTTGGCATACTCCCAGAGATAAAGTAGGGACGATATAGTTTCTCCTGCATATTTTCAAGTGTCCAATGGTCAGTTACACGTTGCTTCGTTTGGTCCAGAGGAAGTGAGGTGCCTCTCACTACTACTGATGACCATTGCACACTATACCAGTGACGAGCAATGCATTAGTTTCCCACTTTTATTTTATGTTGACTTTTTATTCTAGGTGTCATGACTTATGAGATGGTCTGTGATTTCTTTGCGACAGTTGTGTACAACATTAGATAGATGTCATTCTCAAGCACATGGGAGGTTGACCTTCCTTTTTTATTTAGAGTTTTATTTTTTTATTTTTTGAGAGGTTTCCAGAGACGAGGCCTATTTTTGTTCGAAAGTCTCATAGGCTGATGTTTCATGTTCAGATACAAATTTTGGGCTAGATGATGCCCAAGAGGGGATTGTCTTACTTTCCAACCAGGATATCTACTGAATTAATAGAGTTGATAGCCAGTGTTGATGATCACTCGTTCATGATGGTGTCATGTCAGTACACTGGTTTGGATTGGCGAGGGTGTACCAACATCCTCTTCACACAGGATGAGACACCTAATGCGAGAGGTAATATTAATGTTTTCTTCAAATTAATATAGTTTCATTTTATTGTTTTAATTAATTAATTAGACTTACCAAATTTATTATAACATGTTCTTTAACTTTTTTTATTAAATTGTTTAATTAAATTGTCTAATTATTGTTGTGTACTAAATATTTTTTAGATATTTGGACATTTGTTGGGGACATGTTCCCACCCCCACCGAATGATCTGGGTGTATATGTTGACGAGGAGATGGTAGAGGCAGAGGATCATGGTGACGTACCCGATCCTTGGGTGCAGATACCCATGGCGGTGCAACGTAGGGCAGACACCCGATTCAAGATGGAGTTGGGAAACCGATTTCGTCAACTCCTGGTCGATGAGGGAGTTGGCCCTGCTACGATTAGAGAGAATGAGGCTAATTTTAGGCCCATAGAGGTTTGGAGAGACACTCCCCGTGATATGATGACCCTCATGCATGATATCATTGGAGATTCCATAGTAGTGGTGGTTAGGATGGATAGGCATCATGGAGATGCATGACAGAGAAGATTGTCTGATAATCATGATCACGAGGGGAGTGATCATCATTCTACTACTACTCCTCCTCCTCCTTCACCTTGTGCAAAATATCATGAGCAACCAACATCCAATCATCATCATCATGCATCTTCTGAGCAGTTTGAACCATCTCAGCAGACACTTAGTCCTGAGCAGATAAGACCATCGACTGAGCAGGAACTTGAAGTAGGCACGTCCATATGAGCAGACCGCACCCTCCACTGAGCATGTTGCACCATCGACGACCCATCATTAGATAGTTATTGAGCAAACTTCACCATTTGATTAGCAGGCACCTTCGAAGGAGGCACGTCATCCATCTAAGCATGAGGTTGTACCATCGACTGAGCATGCCTCGACTAGTACTAGTATTGATGTAGTATCACCATATGTTTGACATTTATATGTAGCTATATTGGAGTTGTATATTTTTTACATTATATAGTTATATATATATCGTCCAAGTATTTTGCGTTCATGTTGATGTACTTAATTTACATGTCGGTGTTCATCATGATGTGTATATTGTTATGTCATGTTAGATATGTTCATTTAATGTGCTTGGAGATAGATGTGTATGCAATAGAAGTTATTTGACATGCAATGTATATTTGATGTTTGTGTTGTGATGTTGTTATACAATTCTTGTGTTTTGTTAGATGATCATGATCACGATGATTAGATTATGTTAGCGAATTTGAATGTGTATTTTATAATATGATGCTTGTATGATGGTTATCATGATGTTTATTTTTAATATTAAATCATCATATTTATTAAATATTATGTTGTGATTGTAATTGTATGTAAAATTGTAAAATTGTAACTATAATCGTAATTGAAAATTTAATTTTAATTTTATGTAAATTTATAAAATTGTAATTGTAATTTTAATTGTAATTGTATGTAGAATATTTGTAAAATTGTGGCTGTAATTGTATGTATTATCAGGATTCAATTTTATTAAAATTGTAAAATTGGTAAATTTGTAGAATTGTAAAATTGTATTTGTAATTATATGGATCGTTTGCAGTTATAATTGTATGTAAAATTGTAAAATTGTAATTGAAATTTTAATTTTAATTGTATGTAAAATTGTAAAATTGTAATTGTAATTGTAATTTTAATTTTAATTTTATGTAAAATATTTGTAAAATTGTAATTGTACGTAATTGTATTGTGAAATTGTAAAACTGTCATTGTAATTATGTATTGTCATGATTCAATTTTATTAAAATTGTAAAATTTATAAATTTGTAAATTTGTAATTGTATGTAAAATTGTAATTTTAACTGTAATTGTATTGTGAAATTGTAAAATTATAATTGTAATTGTATCTATTGTCATCATTCAATTTTATTAAAATTGGTAAAATTGTAAAATTGTAAATTAATTTCAAATTTTGAACCATAGATACCCTAAGTAAAATGTATAAATTAAATATTGTTAAATTACCATAATTGTAAATTTGTAAATTTGTAAATTTTTATGAATATAAAAAATTGTAAAATAATAAATCTAGAATAATATGAATTTTTGTAATGTAATAAAGTTTAGAAAATAATGCAAATAAATTCATGTTTATAATTATCATTATTTTATTATGATCTTACATACCAAAAATAAGAGTATACATTTTTAAGGTATCATTCACACACATTTAATGCAATCAAGTAGTTGTATTATTTTAGGAATTGACATAACAAAAAAGAACTTGAGACAGTGCATTGTTTTCGAGATCAACATAATTGCAAATTATCAAGTGAAATGATTTTAAAATTAACACAATGAAAACCAATTAATTCAAAATATATATTATAATGTTTCGAAAAAAAAATTCTTAGTTAAAAGGTTAAGTCATCTTCTTTATAAAAACCCATCTTAAATAGTATAAATGATGAAATAACACATGTAACACATCACTATTTGTTCTCATGATCACCCTCATTATCTTCCAGCTCGCTTGGCATGATAACACTATTGTTCTCAAAAATATGTTTTGATCTAGGGCCATGTCTCAATACGAACCACCAATCCCTATCCAACACACCTGGGTAAAAAAACACCTAGTTGCAGTGTTTGGGGAAAACATAAGGCTCCTTAGCTTCATCCCACATCTTTCTAAAGTTGGTACATATCAGCCTACTATCGCAATATTCCTTTAAATTATTCCGATCAAAGGTGTCCCACCACTTGCACCTAAAAATAACACATTGGAATGAAGAGAAGTCTACTTCAATGATCTCTTATATCTTTCCGACGTAACCTAATGTCCCTCGTACTAGGTTTTGATCACAGTGACTAGCTCGACTAGATTTATTGAACTCGACTTCCACTCCACATTCTTGTGTCATGTGTCCATCATCGACATTTTGTGTGCGAAAAGGGTGTCCATATGCCAACATAGACGGGAGCAAATGCACCTACAAAAAGTTAAGAAAAAAACATAGTGTCATGTGTTGCATAATAACCCAATTTTTAGAATATTAAATATAGATGTTACATTTCAAAGGTGCATTATTAAGTTTAAAATGTACATAAATATATTATTACCGTGTTTTTGCACCCAATCCCTACGTTTAGTGCATCTTCTTCAGCACGCGGGTAACGACCGGTTGCACCGTATTTCTCCCTTACTTGGTCAGCAACCCAACTATTGGGGCATATAGTTGGAATATTTTATTTTAAATGATCGGGATAAGGAAAAATTCTACCATTCAACCATCTAAATTATTTCATGTCACTATCCGAATTCATCCTCTTTTTTTTGTACAATACGACCCATGGTTGTGTCACTTCGGAGTTGTAAAGAACAAATTTATTAATTTCTTCAATGTCTACATTCATTGATCAAATAAAACCGACATATAGTACATATGAGATCAAAATATAGATTATATCGAAGTTCAACATGAATATTTACTTTCCTTAAATTTGAAAAATTAGAAGTCACTTACTCTTTATCGAGCGCCTTTTTCCATTCATTTGGAGAAGCTCCCCTTCTCTTTTTTCTTGATCCCTTTCATCGTCTCAAATCACCGCACCTCATCTATTATCAATCTGATTGATGTACTCACTGGCATAATAGAATGACTCATGTAATATGTACCCCTCTACCACAGACCCCTCGCATTTTTCCATTTTTCGAACAAAACCTTTCAATTTCTTCATGTACCTCTCTAAGAAGAACATCCAACGACAAGAAACCACCCCAAATAATTCAACCTCATCTACTAGGTGGATTAGAATATGAACCTCCAAATCCATGAAACTCATAAGCAGTTCCTTCTCAAACATACAAACAATCTCAACTATCTCTTGATGCCACCATGGAAAGCTAGCGACATGAAACTCCTTTGACGTGATCCAAGGTAAAAATGCAGATAATCTAGATATGGCACATCCTAGATGTTGGGGGAAGTCATGTTTCACACACCCACGCATGAAAAAAAGATAATGAAAATGAAAAGTTATAAACACATGCAATAATATACAAAATTAGTTATGTTTTATGATCCCTACATGGTATAAAATTATTAGTATAACAAATAATAAAATCATGCTTTTGACATTATACTTACTCTTAGAAGATTTAAATGGTCATGTCACTTCAACCTCAACAAATGGTCATCCACGTTGAAGCATCGCCGTAGTGAAGACCCATATGAATATGGCACCCTCACACCCATTATAACTTCCTTTGCCAAAGAAATATCATCTTTTCTTAAAATCCATTGGAACTCACCTTCTTTGAAATACGAATTAGAGGGACCAGTTGCCTCTAATCCTATATTTTCTAATCATATTGACCAATGTTTTCTTTTATTTTTTGAAGTAATAAGATCTTTCCTAACAGCCACTGTGTCACTTTTTTTCGATGATATGTTCCATGATAAAGAAGATGAAACATTTTTAAATATATGCATGGGATCTAGTAATTGGGTAATCTTAATATTCTCCCAATATGAGAGGTTATAAAAGATATATTTCCTTTTCATTCCAATGGGAAATTTCTCAACATAGGTGTCAAATAATTCTAGATCATCGAACATAGGCTCCCCATTTGAATGAAAAATTCTATGATCTCCTTCTCCTTCTCTCTCTCATATGCTCTAAGCCATTCAACTGGTGTCATTATTACAGGCCTTTGGGTTCTCTCTCGTTTAGCATTGAAAGCAGATGTTTCTCTTCTGTAAGGGTGTTCTTCATGGAGGAATACCCTGGAGCATTCATACACTAGATTTCATAGGTCGCTGGACCATATAGATTTCAGAGAAGGTCCACAACATTTACATCCATAATACCCTTTTGTTACAAGACCTACAAAATTATCGTATACAATATGTATGGCACGTAAAAGAATATCATGAAGATCAAAAAAATTACAACGAATTAATTAACTAATATGTAAAAGAATATTATTATGTATATGAACAAATCAATAAACACGTAATTTACCAGAGAAAACTCCTAAGCCTAGATAATCATGTGTCGTGTAAGAAAATATGCCATACAATGTAAAACTCCTCTCTATTGCAATAGGTCTTGATACATCGTATACATTTGTCCCATGCCATAATTCCTTCAATTCATCTATCAGTGGTTATAAGTAGACATCCATATTATTCACTTGTCTTCTACCAGGGACTATGAGAGAAAACATAAGATGTTCATTCTTCACAGAAAACTATGGGGGGATATTGTTATTGATCACTACTACATGCCAAACATAACATTTGGTGTTCTGGAGGGAATATGGGTTGATGCCATCCATGTCTACGCTGAGTTCTAGACATTGTACTTCATCCTTGAATTTTTTCAGGCCATGTATCCTCTATATGCTTCATGGCTATTGAATTTGCAGGGATTCACATAACTCCCAACTCACTTCTATGTGAGGAATTCCATCCCTACAACATAGATAATTATTTGCAACGAAAGTGCCTTTGAATCCTTGGGATTATATGCATGTGCCTAAATATCTTAAAAGGAGGACCACATGATTTACCCTTCTTTTTTTATTTATCATAATTTTCATGCCCACATTTTAGACATAGATCATTTTCTGCATATTCTCCTCTATATAGAATACAATCATTTGGACATGCATGATATCATATCTACTCAACATCCAACATTTTCAACAATTTCTTTGTTTCTTCGCATCTACCAGACAAGACATTATCACTCAGAAGAACCTTATATTTGAATAACATGTAGTTGGTCATGGACAATATTAAATGTACATTAATGTTGATAATTATTAATGTTCATAAAATTGGCCATTTGAAATGTTCATTGTGTGATTATATTTCTCAAAATATAAGGGACTTGATGCTCAATTACCTCAAAATTTTAGAGAAACATGAATTCAAAAAGCCAAAATTTAATTTCAAGTTGTATAGTAACATTGTTGTCCCCAACTGGGTAGAATTTGACTGACCACCAGGTCTAAAGAGAGGGGTGGTGGAAGAAAATTTAAGGCTTTCAAAAAAGGTATCAGTTAATGAGCATCATCCCCTAGCTGATGATCATTCTGGAATGAATATAACAACATTATCTCCAGGGAAGCCATATCGCTTAAGTAATCATCCATACCAACCTCTATTTGGTTTCCTCCATTGCCAGCTCATGAAGAACTAATATTGTTGTAGTCATTCCAAATTGGTAAATCTGGACGTAGTGGGAACTGAATATGTGGTTGATTCAACCATTATTGGTATCATTCTTGTATGAGTTTTTCTCTTAATTCAACGTTCTCTTGATTTGACATTGTCGTGGGGTGCAACGAAATATGCTAGGTAGGTTTCTCATTATCACTAGAATCCTTATAATCTCAAAAAATATATTTCAACATGATTAGTACAAAATCAATGATATCAACTAGTAAGCACGTAGACAATGCATGATTAATTGGTTTGACGTTGAAATAATTACATTAATATACCAAACAATTATTATTACCATCATTGTCCGAGGACTGTGGCTAGAATATGGCATGTTACAATTGGCAGGGTGAAGTGATTGTCCATTTTCATCTACCAATTGCGCCTTGCAGTATGTTTCTCCTAATAAGGGCTTCCGATGTTTTGAAGTTTTTTTAATGTTTTTTGCATATAAAATCGATTTTGAATTTTCATGAACCTGGAAATTTGTATACATTAATTTTATTCAGATGATTGACATGGATAAAAAAAAAATCAATTAGATAATGAAAATATAAATAAAATATCAATTAATTACGTCTGCAGATGGATAGGGAGAACTTCGTGATGGAATTTGAGAAATATTATGAAACAAGTTGGATTTTGAAGAATTTTCCATTTGATATAATTATGAGATTTTCTCCCCGCATTTCAACAAAATAAATAATAATTTTTTGTGTACATACTTAAAAGTAATTTTGGTGCCATAAAAATGGACTTATTTTTATCGGTGCTAATGTACTATTAAGTGCACCGGTGCGTTTTAGTTACTGCGTATAGGTGTAGTTTCATTAATCGACACACTAATGTCGTTAGTTAACAAACAAACCGAATATCCCGAAAAAAAAAGAAAAAAAAAAGAGAAACTTTATTTTTTTGAAGTGAAAAAAAAGCGGTAAATTGAAAATTGGGCGGAAAATTATTTTCCGAAATCTAATTTCACAAAAAAGTTCTTTAAATAGTAAAATCTATTAATTATTTCATTATTTTTGCAAAAAAATTCAGGGTGATATTTTCACGAGAGACATACTTGGAGAAAGAGAGCATGAGAGCACTATGGAGCGACAAAAATGCTTTCAAACAACAACACTATTCAGGGAATCAGAATTTGAAACACTTGGTGATTCACACAAAAACCCTGTAGTATAGTAAAATTGTTAAATTTTACTATAATAATTGTTTTTTTTATAGTTTCTATTGATTATAATACATGCATAGTAAAAATTTTAAATTTTTTTGTGTATTTTTAGAAAAACAAAAAACAAAAAAATCCATCCTTACTTTAAACCTCTTCTTCTTCTTGTTTACGTGACTTCACAATTGGGGCTTTTCATTTTAGATTTATAGGGTTTGTATTACAATATATATATATATATATATATATATATATATATATATATATATATATCTATGTGTGTGTGTGTGTGTATGACATCTAACTCGTGTGACCACTTGCAGAATCGAATCTCAATCCATGTTGGCCCTTGCAGGATATATATATATATATATATATATATATATATTTTAGTCGATGCACACTATTTAAAATAGTGCATCGGTGCGTTGTTGCAATATAGCACACCTAGCACGTACTGACAAAGAAACACTGTTTTATAATATTTTATTATTACTAATTTATGTTTGTGTTAATCGCTGAACCGGTTAACATATAACACACTGGGTCTCCTTGTTGACAAAGAGCACCGTACGATATTTCTACTGTATTGACGGTGCATTTATAAGAACCTACCGTACTATGTTCGGTGCGTACTTTGGGAAAGGAAAACCACTTTCTTGATTTTTATTTATTTTTACCTCAAAAGTATGTGATTTATTTATAAAATATATTAAAGAATGGTATGGTATAGGTTTTATATTGATAAAGTAACAAAAAATACTGATAGCACATCGAGAAAAGAAAACAAAAAGGAAATTTCTTTGTAAATTCTTTACAAAAAATATTATTTTTGAACTATATGTAAGTTTAACTAATATGTATTGTTAAGTGTGTATCATGCAGAGCCAAAAAATGATGAAGCTCGATAAGATTATTTTTTATCTAAGACTAGAAGAGTGTAACATCTTGATGGAAAAATTGTAGAAAGATGAATAAGGTGAATGAAAAAATACTATCGATCCAATATGAGTTTCTTTTCTGAATTTTCGTTAATAATATAAGTAAAAATATTAGATAACATGTTTCAAAAAATATATTAATTCACATATGTATAATGTTCTATAGGGACCAACAAAAAAGAAAAGGAATGTTGTTCTAAGAAAAGAAAAAAATAGAACATGCAAATGAAAATGAATTGCTCCTTATCTCATCTAGAGTGGTGCTAGAGGTTAGCGAAAGGGAGGGAGACTTTTACAAAACTTTGAGGGATCTATTAGAACGAATGTGTAGACATTATTTCCACTTGAAATACAAAAATAAATCCAATGATTCCAAGAACCAAAATTTATTTAAACTACAAGTTGAGTTTCCAGAGAATTGATCAATCAGACATGTCATACTTTTAATAGCAAAAGTGTACAAAAAAAAATAAGGAATGAAAAATTAATACTCCTTTAAATTTTTTTCTAGAATTATATATATATATATATATATATATATATATATATATATATATATATATATTACTACAAATAAATCATTTATAAATATCACTTTTGTTATATTTACTTTTCATATATCAATATAAAATTAAATAGTTTATTCTCATGTTACGTTTTCAGGAAGTTTCTGAAAATATCAAAGGATGAATGAGCTAATATTAGAAATATTCCAGTAGGAATGTCCAAAAAGGTGTACAGGAGATGGTCAAAGAAATGGACATAATTGCATCACACAAGGAGCTATGTCAACAACAACGTGCTCCAAATGTAATATGTAATCATTGAATTTTTCGATTAGGCACAATCAATAAACAATTTAGCATTAAATTTTAATTTTCAAATATTTTCTTACATAAAATAAAAGAAAATGGAACCCCTTTAGCACATAAAAGAGGATGACAAGGAAGAAAAGCGTTGATATCCATGTTTCTGAGTAATTTTTACTTCCTTATAATAACTTAACTAGATTTCATTTTTGTATATTTTAATTTTTTTTTACAACAATCATCATTGAATGTCTTCAAACAGGTGATAACATACAAAGAAGAACCATGAGAAGAATTGATTGAAATTGGGTTAAATATGGGTTGTCAATATTGTTACACAAAAAAATTTCATCATCCTTGCAATCCCCATCCCGCACATTTGAGGACAATTTCTATGACTTATATGAAGTGTCATGCCTTGCAAAAAGTGTCATTGTATCCCTTTCCAGGAGAATAAAATTTCCTCTGTTTAATTTTCCTGCAACAGACCATCAAAAACACATGATTTTAGGTTGGCGCTGGCAGGCAGTTATGGCCTCGCTCCAATATAGGAAATTAACACTAGGGCCTACACCCATTGGTGCTCTGTCCCAGTGAGTTGCTCGCGGTGAGCTGTTTTTGGAAATTTTTTTAAATATAGAAGCAAATTTTCTGTACTAAGTACTTTGTGAGCAAGTCATCTTGGGTTGTTCAATTGAATAATGCCGAGAAATTTCCTTTGGCTTCTTGTTTCCTCCTTTAGTGCCAAATCCGGAATAGTTTGGATGTCCACTTTTCTGGTTCCCGATCCTTTCCTTCCCCCTAGGCACACCCTGTCAATAACCATATTCATGTTCTCCATTGAGGGCCAGGTGCTGGTCAGGATTGGTATCACCCCCCTCTGCGACAGTTCGGTTATGAAATAAATATGTGAGACTTAAATCTCAAGTTCTTGGTCGTGAATAATGAATTTTTCCTTATCAACGTCTGAGACACTGATCAAGTACTACAACATCTCCGGTTGAGCTCTGAGACATGGTGCCATAAAGAATTTTTTGAGACCGCAATCTCTGAGAGCTTCCATGCATCTTCTATTTCACATGGCTTCCTCATCTTCTTCCCTATGTTCTCGTTCTTTCCATTCGATCACCATTTTTCCTCTTCACACCTGAAAAAACATCCATATGGTTGTCATTAGTCAAATCCAAAGATTTTGAATAGTTAATTTGGGCCTGCTTGTTTATATTTACACACTAAACATTTTTTCCACAGTTGGCGTTACTGTTTTAGAAACAGTTGAACCAATTGGTGTGCCCCCATTCAAATTTTAGGTTGGTTGACGCCGGTTAGTGCTCGATACCTGCGCCAACCCCCACGACCTAATTTTTGCAAAATCCCCCCACATATCTACAAAATTTGGGTTGCAGGTAATGAAAGTATACTCAAAATGTAGGGAAGGATGTAAGCTCTTACCTGGAAGTTATGGATTTGAGATTGGTCTTCCAGATTTTCCGCTGTCAATGCCGCAAAATCACAGTGAAAAGGGGTAAAAAATTGCTCACAATTGGTAAAAGTGAAAAGTAATTTATTTTTACCATATTTGGCATTTTATATCTTTTCAGAACCCTAATTAGGTTTTAAAGCTTATTTTTCGACTATTTCGCTATGTTATTTCGAGAAATGGGTTTTACGTGCGTCTCTTGTGTAGTGATAGGTCCTCAATGTAATAGCGATGACGTAACGAGTTGTATTTTATACTTTTTTAGACTCAGTAATAACACGAAAATGTCACTATTAGAGTCATCTTTCAGCTCTTTTCTGACTCTTTAAAATTGAAAATATTGTCAAGACCCTTTTCGTTTCGAACTTTTTAAATGGTTGCGAAACGATATCTACCTAGTATAAGTTTACCCCTTTTTCGGGATGTGATAGATTATTTACGTAAAAGGAATACCTTAGCCTATTGCAACTAAGAGGTTCTCTCAAACATAGTTTTCTACCTTTTCGGATCTGTGAGACTACCTACGAAAAGGGACTACTGGAGTTTTCTTTTCCACTTCTTTTCAAACTCTCTAAACATGAAAATATGCTAAGTTATTCCTTTGTCAGACTTGTTAAACCCTAAATGACATTGGAAACCTTCACCATGATGTCACCAAGTTCCTCCTTCCTAGGGCTCATAAAATTACTAGGATGGATTTTTCCGAAGGACAAACTTACATGAGAAGCATATCCTATCCCCTTCAAGCTTGTTTTCCAAAAATAATTGGGGTACTCACCAGTATGGTGGGGGAAAATGGAACCAGTTCTCAGTCGTTTTGGAAATATGTCGCTCTTGAACATGACACTTGTCTGCATTCGCGTCGAGTTGGGGAAATCTCATTTTGTCATTTTTTCCTCCATGGGTTTGGGTAATCTATTTTGACCTCTCATCTGTTCCTTTCCATGTCATCATGACCTCAGATCCCTTGATGTAAAACACTGCCAAATATGGGGTCGTATCGCTGATATGTTGAAGAGAAGTTTTTTATTGCATTTTTTAACCTCCCTCTAATCCTCTTTTTGGTCCTGATTCACTATCGTCATGTTACTCTGTCTCGTGTCGATGATGTGGGAAACATTATGGCCCTCCTTTGACCGGGTCACTTCCTGTCGAGTTCAGCTCATTATCCAGGAAGTTGATCTAGAGACTCCCTTCTGGTACCTTAGAGCTTACATGCCTCAATGGTAAGTTCTTCGCATTCAAAAATAGGTCCACATCATTCGCCTTCGATTGAGTTATTCTGCGGGTGTTCAATGCCAAATCACTATTCACATTCCATGGATTGTACTAGTTGTACCTTGAGAGCCATTTTCATTATTGGTGGTTTCTCTCATGCCTGTTAACAACTTTCATAATTGGCTGGTAATCAGGTGACTTTCTTGCATGTTCGACTTCAACTCACATATTCACATGCTTGAACTTGTCCTTGTTTGGGTCGAGGAGCACAAGACCTTGGGTTTTTTCTGATAAGATCTAGGCTACGAGATATTTTGGTTTATTATGACTATATGCATGCATTCTTTGATTGGATGACTGCGACCATACCTGATTCTATATGTTGATCCTTATTGCTGGATGGATACGTCCATACCTCGAATCTCAGTTTTTAGGTATTCCATTATGGATGGCTACGCCCATGCCACATGTTCATGTATCAGAGATATCAATTTTATTTGTACTTGCAGATCTTCCAACAGCAGTGTTTGGTTCAAACGCATTCTTGTAGAGTGTTTCACTCCTCCCTCTCTCTTGGACCTCATGCTTTAGGGGGCATATGTTACACAACATTTTGTCACCGTCATTTCAATCCCCATCCCACACATTGGAGGACAATTTCTGTGACCTATATGAAGTGTCATGCCTTGCAAAAAGTGTCATTGTATACCTTTCCATGAGAAGAACATTTCCTTTGTTGAATTTTCCTAGAACATATCATAAAAAACACATGAATTTGGGTTGGTGCTGGTAGGCAGTTATGGCCTCGTGCCAATAAATGAAATTAACACTGGCCCTGTACCCATTGGAACTTTGTCTCAGTGAGCTACCCACACCAAGCTATTTTTGGAAAGATCTTTTAAATATAGAAGCAAAGTTTCCATGCTAACTACTTCGTGAGCAATTCAGCTTAGGTTGTTCAACTGAATAACATCGAGCACCTTCCTTTCGCTTCTTGTTTCCTCCTTTTGTGGAAACCTCCCAAAGGGTAAGGCCTCCCTTCCACCATTTGATGGATCCCAACCTCCTCCTCTCCTTCTATAAATACATCTCTCTCACATAGATGTAGCTAGTTGAATAGGAATTACTGAGCATTTTGCTAAAACAACCTGATATAGCTAGTGTGAGATAGAGGAGAGAGAGAACCTTGTCGAGAGAGAGCCTAGGCTTATTGCCTCATCATGTCTGAATTACGCGATGAATGCTTGAGATGCATCTTGACTGGACCCACTGAAGGAGGCTGCGACGTCAAGGCTCATTTGGTTGTAATCTCTTTCTTTCTCTTAATATATACATGACTGATGTTTTGGTTCTTGTCTTGAGTTGATGTGATTGATCTTACACAATACGTTTAATTCTCCTTGACCTGTTAGATATTTAAGAATTCAAACATTTTTTAGTATGTTGCTTTCATTCTCTGATCTTTGTGCAGGCACTTGAGTACCATAGTTGAAGGATTGCGGCGTGTCGGGACGAAGAATGGGGGACTGCCACCATAGCTACGAAAAATGCATTGGATCAAAGGTAGGACAATCTATCCAAACTTAATTTCATTCATTAACTAGGAATTGATGCATTATCATGTCCTCTTGCTGCTAGACCCACCATAGGGCTAGAGGGATTTTCTCTGTCGGCAGAGGGGATTTACCTACACAACAAGTATATGTTATCATATCAGAAATTAATTATGTAATTTGTAAGCATCTATCTTGTTTTACTTAGCTCTGTCTATAATTAATAGAACAAAAAAATATTTTATATTGATTATATGATTTTTTATGGGGTATAAAACTTGCAGGAAACAAAGTATGGAACTGCGCCAAAAAATGATTTTTTGAGAGGTGGCATGAAATTTGGTTTTGAAATAATGTGTATAGTTCACGAGTCAATTCTTGCTACGGTACATTTATTTTCGATTTATATTGATTTATATATTCAATATTACAATTTTCATTATTCTCACCAATGTATATACACTCATTACACTTTATTTTTATGTTTGTATACGGAACTTGAAGAAGAAGAAAAAAATCAAAGCAAGGCATATGTCCAAAAAGATAGAGGACTAGAATGAAAATATGGTAGAAGATATTCAATAATAATTGACAAGAAAAAATGGATAAATAATTAGAAATCATCAAGGAGATGACGCTCTTCCAAGGAAAAAAATCAAAATATATATCTCCTCTAGACCTCCCAATGCCAGTAGGTATCAAAATACATTTTTTTTTTAATTGTCTCTTATGCACAAGATTTGGACACAAAGCCCATGATTGGAAAACCTACGATGTTATAAAATATATAACATATGATAAAGTACCTAGATTGAGGCATATGGATCAAATTATAGGACCATATGGATCGTTTCTACAAATGTTGAAGCCCAAAATTGAATGTTACATGTGTTAGAATGAAGGGCATACAACACGTGACTACAAGCTCAACTTGAGATGGCACAAGAAACAAGAAATCTCTTTTAAACCAAGAATGAACACTATGAGTTGAATAATTCAATATGAAAAGACAATGTTAGATCTTACCCCTCATATCTAATCCATTAGTGAACGCTTCTTCAAGATCATACTTTTTGGATATAAAACTTTAAGAAGAAATATTATGTAGAAAAAATCAGCATTTGTAGGAAATAAATTATTGGTGTGAGGGAAGAAACATGATAACATAAGGAAGATCCACATGATGAAGTATTTACATGAATATGGAAGCATATTGACATTTATCATGTCCACAAGAAATTTGAAGAATAGTTGGAAGCATGGTCCTAAGGGAAGATTCCATTAGTTCAACATGAAAGTTCATGAATAGTTAGGAAGAAATTGCACAAAGTTACGAATCTACAAAGGAATAATTTTATTAAGGGGATATACAATTAGGAATGTTTATAAACAAATCGAAATAATTGGCAAGAACATATAGACATATTATCTTGCGGGGGGGGATTCGATTTACAATAATATTATGATAGTATGAAATACACACACAACCATGGAACCAGTGGTAGAAAACCATGTCCCATTTCCATATATGTCAAAGGGTGAAAAAATGCATATATCAAAGAAGGACGAAAAGGAACAGAAGTAAGAATATGAAGAAAGGAGGATCTTTGCAGGGGGTTGGATTGTCCCTTACCGTCAAAGACCATCAAAGTATAAGTTGTGTTTCCATGAATGAAAAATAGTGAGATTTTTGAAAACAATGTTTTCATTGACAACAAAAAGTATAATTGATGTTGAAAGTGATTCCTAAGGAAGCACCAACGTCATTTATGAATCAAAGGAAGTAGCATTATAGCCTAATCTCTTGCATGTAAACATTAAGTAAAGTAAGAATAGGTTTGATGTTTGTCAAGATTCTGTCATAACTTTTATGTACAACTTAATCTATGGATCATATGATTGGATATTTTTCTTTGACACATTTCGAATGATATATCACACCTTGAAATAATCCTCATTCCATTAGTTATTTGTTAGAAGTGACTACATAGTAGCTTCATACTTGATGCAAGTAGATTGTTAAGCAAACAAATTCATGTAACTTGAGACACAAATTGGTAAAGAGAGGAAAAGAATCACAGAAAAACTAGGAAACTATGATTCAACTGGAAACACATTGAAAATAAATTCTTTGAAAAAAAAAATCAAAGCACAAAAATCATAAAAATACGATGTACTTACAATTATATTGCAAATAAACACTACGATTTAAGCATCAATGTTGTTAAATTGCTAGAATACATTTTTTTGTAATTAAATTTTGATTCTCAATCATAGAATTCAATTAGAATGTCGATTCTGTTCTTCAAATTTTATTGTATTTTCAACAAAATTTTGGTTTAATTAACTTTTTCTTTTAGCCTACCACTTTATGAAAAAATGTTTTTTTTATCATAAATTTTTTTATTTTTTCACTTGAAACAAGTTGAATGACCATATTTTTTGTTAATAACAACCCATATAGTATTCCTTTTGGTCCCACCTTTTGTGAAGACCTATAAACCTGCTTTCATTAGTTTTTGACATAGAAATATTATTGAAATAAAGAGAATTAATCACTCTAGGTAAAAGTTGTGTCCATATAAAATCAATGTGAAAGAAACAAGATAAAATGGTAAGTTCCACTACTCCAAAAAGGTGGCCCCGAAAGTGGATATATATTTTATAATAGTTTTGGGAAATCACCCTAGATATTTAGAGTTGTGTGTAATGATTTCTCTAGTTGTAGGTTTATTTTTACGTTAGTGTGTTACTGTTTTTGTGGCAACGGAGTATCAAATAACACCTCCTTAACAGTTGGTTTTCCCATACAAAGGATCATAGAGACAGTTGATGTTGTTACTAACAAAAAAAAATAAAAAAAATCATGATTAATATTGGATGTAATTCATGTAGAAACATAAACCTAAATAAAAGAGACGAACAAAAAAAATACTCAATGGAAAAAAATGCCAATATATCAATGGAGAAAGACAACCTTTATTGGTTGATAGTTGTAGAAGAATACAATAGAATGCTAAAACACTTTAAGATAATCCTTTGAGCTATGGAGCTCAAATATCCTCGGCGATGAGGTCCCTTTCCTTGTTCTCTTTGCAAGATTCTCTTCTCTCTCAAAAGAAGTGTGAAGACTCTTCAATGGTGGAATCCTCTTCCCTCACTAAGATGCTGGATTTATTAGAAGAAATACAGCCAACATGCTATTTCTCTCACTTCCCTTGCTTCAAAATTGAAATGTGGTGTTGCTTTGGTAGAAATTTGGCCAACATAACAATGTCTCATTTTTTTCTCTTCCCATGGCTTGTTCATATAGAAAATTTTGAACTCATCTTCCCTCCCTTGGCCCAATACTGATAGTGACCCAAGAGTAGGATAGGAGGATTCCATTGAGGGTTGCATATCTTGAGGGAAACCTCAAGTTGTTTTTCCTTCACTGGCCATGACAGAGAATCAACTCCCATAGTGTCGTAAATACTCCCAGAAAATGTCTTCTTTCCCAAGACTGCACATATTTTTAAGGAAAATGCACATGGTCTGTGCAAACTTCCTTTATTTCTGGTGCATGCTCAAATATTTCTCACATAAACTTAGGAATGTTTTAAATTTTTATCATTCCATGGTTTTATCAGCTAGAAAATCATAATTTTTACATTTTGTTGGAAAATTTCTAGTGTCTCTTGCAGTGTACAATTTTCTAGTGTTAACAGTTGCACAAAGTGAAATGAAGCTACTTCTATGGATGGAAGACAAATATAAATACCAAAGTTGATAAACTTGGTTGCTAATAATGAAATATAATGTTTTCATCAATAAATTAACAAAAACTACTAGATACTTATTTATATTATTTGAAAATAATAATAAAATGTGATGATGATAAAAAAGTTAATAGTTTTAAGTTATTGTCATTTTTCTTTTGAATAATAATGCACAAACATTTGATTTTCTATTATTTTTATTGTTTTGTATAATTTCAAATTGATAGAAGCCAAATAGTAATGACGTAATCGACCTTTTTTTCCTTTTTTTCTGCACCTTGTACAAAGCCCTCCACACATGCTTCCACCAATTTTAGACCTAGCAAGATTACAATGATCACTCTAGATAAATTGTTTGCACAGGTAAAGTCTGCATAGAACAAAGAAATGTTTGGAACTAAAAGATTTACAAAAATAAATGTGTGGAACTAAAGTTTGTGGACAAGTGCAGAGATATAATGCTAACCTCCATTGATCCACATAATGTGAACCAAAAAAGAAATATTGAACATATAACCGTGTTGAAAAAATGGACCAAATATCTAGACTTAGGTTTCTGATTTCTCTAGTCATAAAATTCCTTTTTTGTGTTAGATGGAGATAAATAAAGCTACTTCAATATATGGAAGACAAATATAGAGCCAAATGTAGCCACACTTGGCTGTAATTGAAAATTATTAAATTCATTGTAAATAAACTAGCCTAGAACCATCTTAACTCTGTATCTATCAAGCGTCGAGGGGGATCAAATATCTCGAGGTGGAAACATATTTTTTGAGTGCAAAAATTTATGAATTTTTTGCACCTCGAGAGATTTGATCTCTCGAGGCGCTTGATAGATCCAGAGTTAAGATGGAACTAGGATAGTTTCAGCCGTGTGTTGTCACAAAAATTATGTTGAACATATAACTAATGTGCTCATATTTAATATATTTAATATGTCTAAGATTATCTATTATGATTGAAAATTCATTGTTAGAATATTGAATGATCGAAAATGAAAATAATAAGAATATATTCAATCAAAAACTAGTTTACAGTGTGATTGATCTCACTCTCTCTTCTTCTGATTTTCTTGCAGGCAAACCTACTACTTTTTCTAAATTTGCATATCGATCATATGAAAAGGGAGGCTGAAATCGTATACCATTCATATCTTTAACTCTATATATTGTAGTAAATATCATACCTTGTCTCTCAAGCTTCCCAATATTAATAGTAGCCTTCTCCAAAGTCAATCCTTGTGACTTATGGATTATTAAGCCCCAAACAAGTTTCAAAGGAAGTTGTTTTCTACTACCTCTTTCAATAGGTGTGATAGAAACTTTTTGAGGGGATGAATTGTCTCATGGTACTCACATACAATTATAAAATCTTACTAAAACATATGTGGGTGGTTCTGGGGCCATTTTCCAGGTTTATACATATTTTTTTCTACAATTCCAAGAGCACCATTTACGAGTCTTGCATTAGTCCATATGTTTTATGTAACCATCACTCGAGTTCCAACTGCAATGATTAATTCAATTTCCATTTCTTCCTAACATATTTTCATTCAATTTACTTTTACTTTTGTAGAAACACTGGCTACAATGCGACAATTTAGCCTTCATAAACAAAGCTTGTTATGATTTTCAACATCATCATTTGTTGCAAATAAATTTATTTCCTTATCAAAGGACTATTTTTTGGAAGGATACAAGCATGTATTTGTACGATTCATAAGTGATTCTGATTCTTCCATAGTTTGTATTCCATCCTTTACATTCATTAACAAGCGAGGAAAATATATTTATCATCTTCATTTTCTGCAGTTGACATTTCTTATGCCTTTATTTTTTGATATGATATTGTTTATTCATTATTCTTTATCCTTTGTTCTTCATTTTCTTCAACTATTATTTGTAATTCCTCTATCAATATGCTCTTACTTGATCAATTTTCTTTATTCTTTGCTCTTCTTATTCAATCTTATTTGATATATTTTTATTTTTTTACCATACCTCTTTATACATCTTTTATATTTATTTATTTAGTATTTTCCCATGGTATTTATCCCATGGTATTAAAATGGTATTTTTCCCATAGGCTTCACCTAAATAAAACCCTTTTTTAAGTTTTCTTTAAATATAAAGAGGTTTATGGAGTAAATATAAAAATAGGTTTTATTTATTTACCATACCCCCAGTAAATAAATAAAAATATACCCCTGATACATTTCAAATGTTTACTTACATTACATTTATTACCTCATATTTCTCACATTACATCTACACATGTGCCTTATAATCTGACATGTCAAATGTTTACATTACATTTTTCACGTTACATATACACATGTGCTCTATACTGGGCTATAGAATTTATCCACCATACCTTTAGTTTATTTATATTTTTATTGATATACCATATCTCTAAAGTATCAAAAATAGATTTTATTTATTTACCACACCCCCGGTAAATAATATACCAATCCTCTAGAGTAAGTATAAAAATATAATGTATTTATTTACCATACTCGGGTAAATAAATAAAAATATACCCCCGGTACATTTCAAATTTTTACTTACATTAGATTTCTCACATTACATCTACACATGTGCCTTATACACCGACATATCAAATGTTTACATTACATTTCTCACATTACATCTACACATGTTCCCTATACTGGGCTGTAGGCACCTCTTGGCACAATTAACAACAATGAATCAATAATTACTTATCTTCTTTGCAATAAAAAATAATTTACAATTTTCACATGTGTATTTTTCGTCCTTACATTTTTTGCTAGAACACTTTATATTCTTCCATTTTTGTCTTTCCTAACCTTATTATCATGACTATATTAATAAATGTGATTTATTTACATCAACAAGCCTCAATTAACACATGGTAGCTCCCTAGGGAACCACCTAGTGCCAACGTGGAGTTTGAGACCACATCACTGTGAGACCCATTCCTTTGATATGAACTCATAGTGCATCATTTAAAATTATCGAGGAAAAAATATTAAATGAAACCACTAGCCATGGATTTATATGTCATTGAAAAAACATATTTACATCTCATCGCACTAATTCATATAAGAAGTTACACCTTCATAGTAAAATGTAATAATTATGCTCGGGGTGACAAAAAATATTAGGTAAAATGCAATAATATTACATTTTAATTAGTATCTATTTTAAAAATATAATATTTTCATTTTAAAATATAGTATGATATTTTTGTTTTTTTAATAAAATTATTCCTTTTTTATTCGGCTAAGAGATGCTTTCCAACTCATTTCATTTTTAATGTGTAACACAAGATAATGTAATGTAAACGTTTTGAATTTGTCAAAATAAAGTTAAAATTAAAATTAAAATATGGTAGAGATGTGTATGTTAATGTAATGTAATGTAGACATTTTAACTAGTGAAAATAAAATAAAAAGAATCCTATAAAAATTAAATAATAAGAAAAATAAAATTGACCAATGCTATTCATATGGAACATAATCTATTTAAGGGGGGAATTACACTAACCTCAATCTATCTTAATTTGATATTATATTGAGATACATAAGTAGTTGTAGAAATGATGGCGTTTACGCTACCTGTAAAGGTTAAAAAAATATATGGATATGTTCGCTTTGGGTATTTGTATGGATCTATTTGATGGCCCTATGTCTTTTTGTATGATTTGTTTCTATAGTTGAATAGATTAATACATAATGTGTATATATGCTTAGAAGCTCCATAGCTCTACATTTCATTTTTTTGTGAGGACCCTTCACCTATTGTATGGATTTGTTCGATGGCCCAATATATTTTGTATTCTTTGTTTCTATAGTTGAATACATGAATACATAATCTGTATATATGCTTAGAATATTCATAGCTCTGTATTTGATTTTTTTGGTCATGACCCTTCACCCGACCTAGGGAACTTGCCACTTACAATGCTACATTATTTATTAAATTTTATCTAATATATATGCTTACCTCCATCCACATTTTACTAGGTTATATTGGGTAAAATACAATACTATAATATTACATTTCACCCAATATTTCTCCTAAATTGATCAACTCCTTATTGTGAGTTCTTTTTTATATTTGGAGATTAAAAATAAAAAAATCAACTATAAATTTCGCAGAGGTGAGGGGAAATATTGAGTAAAATATAATGTTTAGGCTCCAGGTGAACACAAATATAAGGTAAAATGGAATAATATTACATTTTAATTAGTATCTAGACATGTTGTGCTTAACAAGAAGCAAGAGATGGGAAACGCTTACTATAAATAGCAGAAATGTTGGGGAAATATTGAGTAAAATATAATATTTAGGCTCCGGGTGAACACAAATATAAGGTGAAATGGAATAATATTACATTTTAATTAGTATATAGACATGTTGTGTTCAACAAGAAGTAAGAGATGAGAAACACTTACAACAAATAGCAGAAAATTTGATGTTGTGCCAATGAATTTTTATAAATTTTGTTCCTTGGACTCACGATGTAAGTATCTTTATTTAAGAAATATTACAAGTCTAACGTAATTACCTAATAATGCATGAATATCTAGCACACAGGATTACACTTTATCACTGTACCTAAAAATTTTGTGGAGTTCAAACATTTATGGCACAAGGTTGTGTGGAACGGAAATATGTGTGAAACAAAGACATGTGCGTAACTAAATTATGTGTGGAAGTGTGGAAATAAAATGGTAAGTTACATTGCTCGACATATACTAAGTTTGAAAGCAAATATTGAATTTACAATTGTATTAGGAATGGTTAGCAAGATATTTATGGCTGGGTATAATGATTTCTCTAGTAATGGGATTTAACTTTGTGTTGTGTGGAGAGAAATGAAGATCATATTCACCTACTAAATTGGAGAGTTAAGAAAAAATATGCGTGGAACTAAATTTTTTTTGAAACAATGACATGCGGAACTAAATTATGTGCCACGATGTGGAGATAAAATGGTGAGCTCCACTACTCCACACACGGTTAGCACAAAAGGAAATAACAAATTATTACAAAACGACCTAGATATCTAGACTTAGTTCTAATTATTTATTTAGTTGTAGAATTTTTTTTTACATTACGTGGAGAGAAATAAAGTTACTTCAATACACGGTAGAAAAATATATGTCTCAAACTAACAAAACTTGGATGCGCTTGAAAAATAATAAATTTGTCATGAATAAATTAACAACCAATAAATTATTATCTTCTTTGCAATAGAAAAATAATTCACAATTTTCACATGCCTAATTTTTTTCCTTAAACTTTGTATTGGAACACATTATATTCATGAACTTGTGTCTTTCTTAACATTACTGTGATGACCATTACTAAATGTGGTTGATATGCATCAATAACTGTCAATTGACACATGGTACTTCCCTAAGGCGTCACCTGGTGCCCACATGGATAATGAGACTACATCACTAGAGGACTCACCCCATTCCACAAACTTATAGTGTATCATTTAAAATTGCCAAAAACCACAGAACAAGAGCTAAGAGTTTCATATTTCTATTTCATTTAATAGAAACATTCACATTAAGTCATGTCATTACATTTAAGCATGTATTCCTTTACAGTAAGAGAACATGTTGTGGTTAATGGGAAGTGAGAGATGGTAAATTCTCACGATACATAATAAAAAATTTGACATTGCACCATAGACGTTTTATAAAGTGTGTTGTTTAAAATCATGGCCTACATCTCCTGCTTTGAAAAATATTACCAAGTCTAATGAAATTACCTAAGAATGAATGAATATTTAGCATACAATATTCACTTTATGACTCAAGATAAACTTTGTGCATAAAGTCTGTATGGAACAAAGATGCATGGAACTCAATGTGTGGAACAAAGACATGTGTGGAATGGTGGACATGAAAGGATAGGTTCTACGACTCTACACAAGGTGAGCCCAAAATAAAATATTGAATCTATAATCATATTGGAAAAGGAAGCCTCAATATGTAGACTTGGATGTAATGATTTATCTAGCGATAGAATTATTTTTTGCATTACGAGAAGAGAAATGAATATGACCTTCACCTAGTATATTAGAGAGTTAAGACACTTATAAAAGTGGTAAATAAGAGTGATAATTGAGAGTTAGAGGATGGCCTATCAGTTCTCAATTAGTAACCTTCGCACTTGGAAATTCCAATACTGAAAGGGGGACCAAGGATTCAAATGCTTCAAAAAAACATACCAAGTTTAACACAATTGCCTAAGAAAACATGAATCCTAAAATTATAAAATACACAAACTAGGACAACTCATAAGACATGTACTGATAATGCAATTATGAAAAATTGGTTAATAATTTTATATATTAGTTTCAAGTTACTCCCATTCACGCATTTCAAATTTTGTTTTTCGCTTGTCTCAAATAATTTAGTAATAGGTATCATATTATTAGTGATCATATGATTGATATATTTATATATGTACATATAACACACAACACGAGAAGCCATTTTAATCCATTCTGCTAGCCTTGACAGGGTTACCTGAAGGGGACTAGCTCACCATCACCTACTTGGTCACCATATCTAGCTATAAATGTACTAGAAAAAATAAAATTCAAAGAGATGGAAGAATTTTAGTTGTTGAAGCCACACATATCTTACAATAGAGTTGGGAGTAGTTAACCAAAATTAAAATATTAGAGAGTCTAGTGATACATAACGAAAAATTTCATACCACCCCGTAGGAGTTGTATAAAATATGTCCCGCTTCAAAAAATCTTACTAACCCTAATGAAATTACTTAAAAAACATGAATTTATAACATACAACAATCACAAGACACACATATTAGATTAAAGAATAAAACCTACTACTAAGGTCATGTTTATGGTAAAAAATGATCATATCCACCATTAGGGATATCACCTAGTCAAGCCCACGAAATTAGACATGTATCCATTTGGGATGGTGATTCGAACTAGTTAAATTGGGTCTAGTTAATTTTTTTCTAAAAATAGCCCAAACAAATGCAAATTGGATTTAACTCTAAATCTTCATTCTTCCTAATAATGTCCTATATTACTTATTATCATCAACAGACAAAATGAATTAATTACCTTCTCATGGCATGCTTAAAAGAGGTAATCCTTCAAGTAGCTGAAATGAGGGCTCATCTTAGCGACATGGAATTTTTTCCTATGAAAGGAGACTTTCAAATGAAAATATAAATGGAAAATGAAAAAATGAAAAATGAAGAAATGAAGAAATGTATTTATTTATACTAAATGCAAATTCATTCTAGTCTAAATGAATAAAAAATAATTTATTTTATCTCAGTTAGGAAAAGGTATAGGCCTCATCGCAATCCATAGCAAGGCCTAAGAAGGTGAAATAATTATAATTTAATTTAAGGTTAATATATACTAACAAATTATAGAAATAGTTCGTATATTTTTCAACAATTAAAACATATATTCAACAACGATGATCTCAATCAGAAATTATTAAGACTGTTTTGCAAAATTTATGATTGGAGACATGAGTATCTTCCCCAGACCTACTGGACTACTCTAGAAAAATAGAAAGAAAAGAATAAAAACTTCCCCTTCAAGAAATTGAAAAATGGAAAAAGGATTTTTTTGGAATTTATCGCAAGGTTTACTCTCATCTCATCTTGTAATATCATAACAAGACAAATATCTATGACACCTCTGTAGCAAAACAATAATAGCAAGAAAAATCTATGACATTCTATAATTAGATCCTGCACATACAATCATAACAAGACAAATATCTATGACACCTATGTAGCAAAATCCAATTACTCTATTCAATGGATCAAAAAAACATTGAAATATATCAATGTAATCATACCATAACACATATAGGAAAACAATATACTCTTTGTATTAATATGGATAGGAGAGACTTTACAACCAAGAATAGTAGCTGATCTTGTAGAGATATACCCAAGTTGACTTGTCCTTCCTTTTCAAAAATCACACCCCAATGTCACCCTAATGTATGAAGATGACGAGTCTCTTAGATTCAAGGAAACAACATGAGGGAATGATCAGTCACCAAAATCCAACCTTGATGTTGTAGATGGTTGTAAATTTGTAGGAGAGAGTGATAGCTTAGGAATTCTTATCCATTTACTAATCTATGCTTGAGATCTACTCTTGATGGGAGGATGAGCTGAAGGGATAAGAGGTGAAATCTCCAGGGTAGGATCACATATGATTTGAAGTTCTTATCCAAGGTAAATGGTTGAATATACTCCTCGAAACTTATGGAAGAGGAAGCTTCAGGATTCTTTTTATTTTTCAATAATTTCTAGAATCAACGCAGGCCAACATGGGATAACATGTTGTTGATCAGTGGAGATGCATAATGTAGCAACCCATTGCGAAACATTGGTCCCTAAAGGGCAGGGGTATGTTGGGCCTAAAAAGATCTGATTTGAAGCAGTAAGACCCAGAAACGCCCATATATGGAAGAGTCATGCTTAGGGATTTGTGTAGGGATGATGAAAAGGTGTTCACCGATTTTGATTGATCTAGTTTGCAAGCCTATTAACTGGATAAAAATGGCTTATAACAAAGACACCTCCTACATATACTTAAATTCAATTGTTCATGAATGAAATCTATATAAAATATACTATTATATTTAATAATTAGTTCCTATACTGCAATAGTAATTATAGCAAAGACTAGATTGTGATTAAACTAATTTATTAACAACTATAAACAATTCCATTCCAATCCAACATCCAATATTGACTTAAATATGCTCAACACTGAAAATATAGATTTACAAAGTTCCAAATATCATGAAATATATGATATCAACAACAATGTTAATACCAAGTATTTATACACTAAACTGGAACAAAATTAAATAAAAAATGAATTAACATTACAATGGTGCATCAAAATTCAAAGTTTTTACTACGTCCAAAAAATATTTTCTCTTGTATTGTCCTTAAAAAACCAAATTATTTAAAGAATTAATTTTATAACAGTGAAAATTTTATTTCCTTCATAAATCAAAATTCCCCGAATCTACAACCTACAAATAAAATATCCTTAATTACAATGCTACAATATTTTTTTATCCCCTCTCTAGGCTATGAATCCTCCTTCATTTGCAAGGAAGTTATCCCTTTTAATAATGCAAATAGTAGTCTCTCTCCCACAGAATTTGGACCCTCATTATAAGAAAATTCCTTCCTTTTATAGGTTTACATAGTGATTGAGGATAGTTGCTTATTCCACGGATTTATCAACAAACCGAAATCAAGACAAGAAAGATAACATGTGATAGTTCAATTTAACTCCCAATATGCATTATTAATCAATTTTCCTTCATTTCATGATATGGTATCAATTGATCGATCCTAAGATTAGTGTATTTGTTCCCAAAATTTTCTTCTTTTAATCAATTCTAGTTAAGATAGGATATATGGTTGAATCACATATCGCCAAATTATAATGAATCTGACCTTCTTGATCCATTGAAAATCGAATCCCAATTATCTCCTTCTATTTTCTTAAGCACCATTGTTTATAGTTCTCGAAATATATTTACCTATAATACCAAACCTCTTCAAGCTTGTTGGTGAAACATGCCATGAATTTTAACAACATGAAATTCTATGCAATATGGATGCCCTATTTTTTGTTTTGGTCTTGCATATTCAATTTTTTCTAGTACCAGATATTGTGCAACAAATATATACACAATTGTTAAAGAACCTTCACTTCATTGATTAGATTTGATGGATTTTCCTCTTTCTATGATGAATTTCGTAACTCGGAGTTATTTTGATGACATCGGATATATTTGAGATTCAAATAATCCTTTTTGTTGGCATCTCCTCTATGTGGTAGAAACAACAATAATAATCTCTGATGATTTGATGACATCTTGATATGGTAAATCTAGTTTCTGATCTCTTGACTTGATATAGTGATTCCTCATTTTTTGTTAAATTATTTAGGTGGGTAATGGGTTGATATCGATGGGATAGAATAACTGGCACAAATAATATTCCAGCAAACATTAGCAGGCGATGACACCATTTTATGAAGTTGGCCTACCATAAGTCATTTTTCTTCTGATCAAAATTTGTAAGAAACTATTATAGTGCCTTGGTGAAATGCCTTCTCCATTCATGGGAAAAACACATTTTTACAAATAATTCATGGAAAATTGCTTAATAAAAATAGGTTATGAACCCTTTAAAAAGGTTTCTTAAGATAATTTTCTACCTCCAAGCCCAGCCTCGCAAAACAAACACAAATTATATTAAGAAACTTTCCCCATTGAATTCACAAATAAAATACAATATACAATAGTTATTGAGATTTGATAGCCAATAGATGAAGCCATAGGTTCTTATTAAACTTTCTATATATCGTGTTTTTATCTACAGAGATTAAGGTGCACCAATATATTGTTAGTATATTTATTAAAACCCCCAAAAGTGTTTGCATAAAACCTGGCACGTGAATACATCTAGAAATATTCACTTGTCACAAGTTTTGAACTATTTTCATCATGCACACATGGTTAATGTGCATTGGGTTAATATGTGTCAGGCTCTTGTGTTTGAGAAAACATGCGGGAGTTCCCCAAGATGGCGATTACAATTTATGTTAACTCGAAGTGGCAAAAAAATAAAGTTGGAAGAAGAGGATAGACATCTTGTTGCATGAAAGTGAGCATGCATGTTCCACCAAGATTAATTTTGAAAGATGGTGATACAAGTACACAACTGGGTGCCCATAATACCCATTAATGAGTTGGGAGGCCATGCACGCCCAACTCGCAATAAGTTGATGGGCGCAACACATCAACGGGCACATGAAAAACTTGAGCGATGGGTGTGATGAAATGAAAAAGTGATTCGTTTAGAATTCAAGTACATGGAACTAAAGACACACACCCTCAATGTGTTTGCATGAAGGCTTGGCACTTAGGTACATGCATGGGATTTGTGAAATGTACACGACAAGCATTGGGCATGTGTGTTGGGTTTCTCAAGTAGATGTGTGGTGTGTGGAAACATAGAAAAGTGTCTAGAACTGGGCATTGTGTGTTGTGCATGCCAAGGCGCTCATATGGATGGGTGCCTATATGGTGAGGAAGAAGTTAGCTTAGAAAGGCGAATATAAATAATAAGTGGTGGAATTTGATGAGAGGAACCAAGAAATTCAAAGGAAAAGAAAGAACAAGACATAAACGAAGGGAACTGAGGGTGCATAACTGTAGTGAAGGAAGCCAAAATTGTAGAAGGCAATGATGCTCTCCTAGTTGAGAAAGGGTTGTTCTGGGTGTAGTTTTGGTATTTTTGTTTATTTTTGTTTTCATGGGGTATGAAAGGGCTGCATAAACCTTGATTTTGGCCTAGAATTATTTCTATTGTATTGTGGTTGTCAAGTGTGTTCGAGCTGAAAGTGTTTCATGATGCCAAGGAACCACATTGCTAAAGTTGAGGCAACAACCTGACACAGACTTGGTCGAAGGTTTTCCTTGTACATTGAAGTTTTTAAAATATTGTAACATAAAGTTTTGAATTTAATAAAAGAAGTAACTATGAATTTGTTGTTGGGAGTTCCCCTCCCATGTAGGCTCTTATGCACCATTTCCTGTTGGTTATGTTGTTTTTCATGTTGATTTACTATTTCTATTATTCATTGTACATTTTGAATAAGTAAATGAAATATTGGTTATGTTAAAGAAATGAACTTGAAATAATTTACTAACTTTTAAGAAGGTATATTATGTTTGAATCATTCTGAAAACTTAATTCTGAAATGTTGAAAATGGTTTTATAAAGACACATAGGTGAGAGTCTTAGTCTGGGAGAAAGTAGTTGAGTGCCTTGATATGAAATCTCACTGGTGCCCCATTCCCACGGTGGTGTGACCAACATTGGGGCCAAGAAATTTAGTAATGAATCCTACTTTATGAAGGTGGGGCTTTGGTAAAAGTTGAAATTGTAGGCTCCAAGTGGAAGCTTAGAGGGATGGTTGATTGAAGTAAAGGTATTGGAACAACGTCCACTACCACGGTAGTAGGTTGCAGAATTTTCCTGGAAAAATTAATCTTTAATTCAGATGTAAGGGTTGTTTAACAGGCCATGGATATGGCGAATTCATGTGCATCTAAGAGATGGTGGAACTATGAGAAAATTGTGCAACTATTAGAGTAGTTGAACTGCATCAAAGTGAAGGTAGTGGGCTTACGAAAGGATTTGGATGCTTTCCATGAGAAATTAAAGATGATTTTTTTGTTTAAATAATAACCATTGTAAGGTAAAATTATACTGCAAGAACTCATGGATAATGATTCCGCAGAAGGGAGAAATGAGTCAAGTGATGAGCCCTAGTATTGTGACAAGAATGTTGAAAATCCTAAGGGCCTCTCAACTTAAATTATCAAGCTAGGTTTTGTACACAGTTAGAGGTGACAATGTTATATGTAATGTAGGGTAGGTTTGACTCGTGTCACCCTGAGTCATGAAATCATATCAAGGTGTTAAGGTACCACTCCTCCAACTAACTATAGTGAAATTTTGTTATGAAAGCATAATTTAACCTAATTCAAGCTATACAAGTGAAAATTTCATTCTTCAAATGTAATGCTAATTGAAATTTCATGAAAGAGAAATGGCTAGTATCTGTGCAAAAGTAAATAATGCTACTCTACTTTGCACATTTAATCAAAGAAGTAATGAATAATTTATCTACTCTATATTTTCCTAAAAATGTGGAATATAATTTTTAACATGCCTATGACCAAAAACACTAATTGTAACTATGTTTTTTTGTTTGATGGTTGTATTGATGAACAGAGGAGATTAGAGTGGTCTTAGAGCCTTTCATAATCATCAAATCAGAACTTGGGGGCCATTATTCAACTTAGCTAGGTTAGGATCAAAGTGGGAAGAAAAATGGGTTGAAAAGAACACTATTACAGGGTTTCTACAAGAGGTGCTACAAAGGGTTTGTACTGCTACAAGAGGTCCTATTTTTCTATACGAGGGGGTCTGAGACAGGTTTAAGGATGGAAATGTTTTCTTAGGTATGGAGGAAGTTGGATGAAGATAGAAGGTGATGAATGAGGGTTATGGAAGCCCCTTGGACAAGCCTTGTACCCATCGAGGGTCTATATTGCACTAAAGTAGATCCCCACAATGTCCTTTATTTTCCTTGACAGAGTGAATTTAGAGATAGAGGTTGGAAGAGGTGTGAGGTGCCCTGGAAGAGGATCGAAAATTTCAGGTGAATGTGGGAAGGTATTCCAACCCCTGAAGATCAACACAATCCCTGCAGCTAGCCAAATACATGCATCAAGTGAATAACAACATAATGAAATAAATTGTCATGGAAAATACGAGTTGAATTTGATTAAAATATATTATATCTATAACGCTACTTTTATCACTAAACTAACTCCTAAGTTGCAGAAAATGAGCATGAAAAAGGATCACAACTAACATCTATCCATTTCCAAGAATCATAAATAAATGTTTTTGGGCTTGGATTCTACATCTTTCTAATCACTCTTCCCACATGAGAGGTGATAGGAAATCCTGCAATCACAAGTTTTTATAGCTTAACATCCACTAAAAAAGAGAAAAACATGAAATTATTTGAAACAATAAGAAGATAGAAATACAGAAGAGGGACTAAAGCCTCTAGTTTGGGCCCAAACACAAGGGTTTCAACACTCTAAAAATAAGTCATATGCATATCAATGGCACACTTCTCATTAACAGAAAATAGTAGTCTAATACATCATTTTAAGGTTAATAAAAACAATGTCAACCACTAGGATCATTGTATACTCTTAGCTAAAACAAAAATTTTAATCCCAATGAGCCTTTCGGTTGGTTTATTTATACAAAACGATAGTTGATGGAAGCTTCCTTGAAAATAATAGTGACTCCTCCAAGATATCAAGAATTGTGGATCTCCTCCTCCTTGAGCTTCACATGTACTTAGATTCACTCGGTTGCTAGTGAATTCCATCTTGTGAGTGATGATTCTGTGATCTCAGGCTGAGTTAGATAGCTAAGGAGGTAGTCAAGGTCCCCTATATTCTCTCTTTTTTGTCTCCATCAAGCCCCTCCATAGTAAATGCCTCAAAAATTATTCATTTTCCTACAATTTATGTTAGAATAATTATTAACGCAAGCCTACTTTAGTTGTGTGTGACAAACAACCCTAACAACATAAATGGTTGCTTAACTTCTTTAGATTTGCAATCGATAGTTAGAAAAAATGCTGCAAAAAACTACATCTACGTAGTAAAAGGAGTTAAACAGTGAGAATAAATAGTAAGTGCTGCATGCATCCAACGAACAAGACAAGATTTAAAGAATTTTCTTTAATATATTATAACACCTGCTAAAGGGAACAAATAAAAGTTACCAGTCTCCCTCAATGGGATGGGTTCTTGGTTGTCCTCAACGCTTCAGTTCCAGAAGTTTCTCTCTCTCAATGGTGTAGAATAACTTAAATGTGTTGAACTCTATGGGAGCTCAAGAAGGAAAAGAAAATAGTATGAGCAATGAGAGTGATCAAAGCGCAACAATGAAAGTGATGAAAGTGAAGAATGAATGGAAAACCCTCATATTTATAACAAAATATTGAGTTATCCTCGATAATGGCGAATAATAAAATATTATTAGCCAAGATCTGTATCTAATTGCTTAGAATATTTTATTAAATTTTGATGGAGGAAAAATATATTTAAATTGGATAAATGCCTTTATTTAGAAATAATAAATAAATAAATAAATGATTTATTTATCATTTCAAGAATGTTGTTAAAGAATAATTAACAAATAATGATTTGTTTAATTATTCCTAGGTGACTTAGTCAAATTTAACTAGGAATAATAAATAAATAATTATTTAATAATTATTACTAGAGAAAAGAAGACAAATAATGATTTATCTAATTATTTCTCATAATTGGGTTAAATATTACCAAGAATATTATTTAAACATTGGTTTAATTAATTATTCCTAGAGGAAAATCAAATAAATAAGGATTTATTTAATTATTCCTCACGGGGTTTCTTGTTTAAACCAAAAATAACTTAATAAAATATGGTTTATTAAATTATTTCTTATAGTGAAAGAAATTTTACTATGGTAAAAGTGGTATTACATAGTGTACTTCGATCCATGTAATTGTAAGTGGTTATATGACCAAATTTTGGTGATAGCAAGTTATTTACATTAGGCCACACAATATGAAAACACATTTTAGTTTTATTACTAAGCATATTATAACTAAAAATGTGAATAAATGTGATAAGAGGACAATGACTGTGGGGGTGAGACCTACAAATGATATTAGTATCCTTTAAGGTTGTGGTACATGTTATCAATGGGGAGGGTGAGGCTTACCTATGCCCGTTGAGATGACAAAGTAGAAAGAATAATAATGGGATCAACAATATGAGACTGAGCAATAAAGTACATGATAAATGGTACATGACATGCTGATATAAAATGGGCCAGAAAAAATATAATGGATACCACACACATACTGCTCCTAGAGAAACATGATCCTGGACTAAATACAATAATATATGAGTACATGAGACATAATAACAACCAAAGAAGCCCTTATAAATAGGAAATGACTATGAAAATATGAATGGATCATCTGAATGATGTATGCATGCTATGGGCGTTGTAAGCAGATGAAACCAAACCCATAAAATTTGTGGAGTTACATTTGAGGTTGTGGCATAATCTGAGGTCATCTGGGCATGTGGGGGGGCTACTTGAAGGGCCTCCCCCTCATGAGCTCTAAAACATCTCACACACACCCGAGAATCACTAGTACAATCTGTTGGATCACCGAACCATCAAATGTACGAATCTCAATCATGCAATAATGAGTTGAGGTTGAGCAGATGAAAAACAACAAAGTGAAAGGGAAATGATGATTCCCTTTACTTGATCCAGGGCACCGAACAAGAATTGAGGCTGGAAAAAAGGTACAACACCCTCTACACCTGTATTCTAGAATGAATGTGCTAACATCAATAGAAGGTGGTTCGCAACACGTGAGGCAATGGTGAATCCTCAACTGAGGCACGAGGGACCATAGTAAAGTGACTGATGGACTGGCACCAGGGATGATGATGGAATAGGGGATATTGAGTAGCAGATGGACAAATTACCTTTTTAGAGCATAAAAATCATTGATGACCTGGCGGCAACTGACTCAACTTCGGAGGTGATGGGGAATAGTATGACTCGAGGCCAAAATGGGAGACACGAGAGGGATACAAGGAAAAAAATGGATGGAATATTGTAATGGGAAACAAAGGGCCTCGAGATAGACTCCATGAATGCAAGGATGACTCAACTTGGATGCTCTTAGTAAAGGTGTCTTGATGATGCTGCCACACAGAATAGGCCCAATGGGGACCATAAAAACATGATAAAAATATGGTTACTGATGACAAAAAATAAACACACATGTTGACAACTATGAAGGAAAAGTGGTGCCCCATGTACAAGCAGGGCATGTGAAGAAACTTGATTTTAAGAGGCAGTAAAGTGACCCTTCTTCGAAAAATGGCTTCTTGGTGAAGTGTCAAATTACCAAAAGCAAAGGAAGACCCATTATAGTGCTCAATGAAAGCTTTCCAATGGTGACTCTGGTTCATCAAACCAAGCTATGGTTTGGTTATAATTGGAAAAGGAAAATTTAGGGTTTTTCCTTTAATATGGAGATTTCCCTCCAATTTAGTTCATTTTCTAAGTGATTTGTTGTGAATTTGGAGAGGATGAGAAGGCCCTAAATCTCATAGTGATTGCAGTGGAAAAACTGACCGTTTTAATTAAGATCTGTTAGTGGCAGGTAGGTGGCCTAACCTTACTCTACATTTTCGTCCATTTAGTATTTCATATTAGGTGCCCGACACTCAGTAAGAGACCCTTGCCTCTCCTCATGGACGAATCACACTATGTTGCACCTGAAGTGCAACTTGGATCATGTTTTTTAAGGATAAAAATTGTGATCTCATAGTTACAGGTTTGGAAAATGTGAGTTGGAGCTGGAGGTGAGGTTTGGTCATATTTTTGGCTGAGAACCAGGACTTGAATGTTTATGTTGTAGGTGTTCTCTTTCTGAGCTGAAAAAAATAATGGGGTTATGTAGGTAGGGAATAATTTTGGATCAATTGGTGTGAGAGAGATTTGGATTCTCTTTGGGCCAAGATCTAGAGGGGTCAGGTGGTATGAGGAGCACTTGCTAGATATGGGGTTCTCAAGTTGGTTGAGAACCCACTGATGAGGACAGGTGAGCCCTTACTATCAAGGATAGTGAGCTATTGGGATTCGGGCCAGGAAGCCTTCATGGTGCAGGGGCACATGATCGAGATTACTATCCAGGATATATATTTTTTGACCAAACTCCCACCACTAGGGATGGTGGGAAATATACATCCAATTTTACCATGTGGGCGGAATATATCAGATTTCAAGGAGCACCATTGTAGATCGAATGCATGTGCTAAGGGCACGGCCATTTTTCTCAATGATCTAGAGCGAGTAGAGACACACGCTATCACCATAGTGTTACTGTAGATCCTGGGCAACCAAGCATTCCATCACATCACTAGGGGGCCAATGATTTTGGTAAAGAGTGTTTTGAGCAGGACCTACTATGGGTGGGTCCAAATTATGATGTTGTCAGTGAAATCATATTTTTCGCTATGCAAGCGACATGTGAACCACAATTTTTATTTTCTTAAAACTTTCTTCTCATTCTTATTTTATAATATCCCCATGATTCAACCTCAATTGTATATCTGGGATGTGAGCCAACAGAAGTCGAAGATGCACAATTGTGGGAATTTGTTGGCAAAAGGAGGAGGAGGGGGAGTTAGACGGGTGTTCCGACCTAATTTTTTCACACACTGGGATCAAATATCGTTGTACATAGACGACTATCCATATAGTGGTATGAACCTATGGGGGGGCCTGACTTGCCACTTCCTCCTAATCTTGCAAGGGGACTAGATGGTAAGTGAAAGTTGCTATATATTATGGTGCATTTAATTTTTTTAGAATATGTATGCGGTACTGATTCATGACTTTTGGTATGCAGATATAACACTAGTGAAGTCGACAGGGTATGCAGGATGATCCATGGAATGAGGGGTTTAAAGTGTTGGAAATATTTCCATTGATGGTGAAGGAACAGAAAGGAGTAACACCAGAATTATCATTGATGACAAAGGAGCAGAGAAGCAGTGGTTATAAGGCGAAGGACTAGATCAGGAAATGTGTAGCAGTGTTCAGTAGAGAGGCAAAGAAGAAGCAATAGAAGTATAACCTATAGCAAAGAGAAGCAGGAAAGAGGCAAAGGAGTAGCATGGAGAAGCTTTAGTATGATCACTTAAGGCAAAGAAGAAACAAAAGAACAAAGGAGAAGCATGGAGAAGATTTAGTATGATCACTTAAGGCAAAGAAGCAGAAAAAGAACAAAGGCAGTTAAGGTAGTGAAAGGTAGCAAACTAGGTCAAGTCTTGAAAGGTAGCCAAGGTAGTGAAAGGCAACAAAGACAACAAAGCGATTCAAGTCATGAAAGGTAGCCAAGGCAGTGAAAGGAAGAAAAGGTAGCAAAGCGGGTCAAGTCATGAAAGGCAGCCAAGGCAACAAATGTATCAAGGAAGCAAATGTAGCTAAGAAGGCACCAAAGGTAGCAAGGTAGCACAAACAACGAATGAAGCAGAGAGGTAGCAAATTGCTTCAGCGCACAGTAGAAGGAAATGAAATTTGCAAGAGACAGCAAGGAATAGAGATCTTACACATAGAAGAAGCAGAGAGAGATGTGAGAGTTGAGAGAAAGAGAGTACTTTATTTAGTATGAAAAGGGTAGATGTCGAGTGTAATAAATTAGGCTGACATTCAATAAAAAAGACAAGCTCAGGAGGAACAAAATGGAGAAACCAGAGTTAAAGAGTGGGATAGTGTAAACAATTGAAAAATAGACTAAGGCAGAGAACTCTTTAAATAATTCCAAGGGAGGTGAATTAATGGTCAAGATTAGATCACAAAAGTAAAGGCGAGAAATGGATGACAGAGATCATATCGCTTCAGGAGCAATGTCGCAAATCACAACATTTAAGAGTTTAGAGTTAAGGCGTCGCATGGTAAGTTAAAGCATTTGCAATGAAAAGTGGAGAAAGGACACGTGGTGGCACGACACAATATCGCAAATCGCATAAAATATAGGTAGTCACTATGTTAAATTGTTGTAATTTGCAAACTATGAAGTACGAGCAATGACATAAAGATGATGTGGCGATGACGTAAAGATGATGTGGAAGTGACGTAAAGATGATGTGGAAGTGACATAATGATGACGTGGCATGGTTACGTGGCGATGACATGGCAGGGGGACGTGAAATGGTGATGTGGACCTCACCTGCATACCACACATCGCAATGCTTAAGGGATAGCAGGAAGGCGACCTCAACTTAAGTTAATTTTTTTGTGATGTGAAATGGAGGGACATGCGTCGACCTTGTGCAACATCGAATCCCACAAGAAATAGGGTTTAAGTTCAAAGACATCGTAAGGTATTTTTTTTTGGTTTTGATGTGGTAAGGATCAATCGACGTGATGTAATGAAGGGAGTCCACGTGGCAGCACCAGCACTAGCACAGATCGCAAATTGCATGGTTTAATTTTTATCGCTATTGGTTGAGTGGGAAACCTACGGGCAAGTGTTTGTGATGACTTGTGATTGGTTTGAGGTACTGTGGGACCCGATAGCCCTGTTCCATCAATATTATGTGTGCTTCGTTTTATTTCTTAAAGTATCTATGTTAATACACGCGGTTGATTTTTAAACGTATGTATGTGATATATATATGTTTTTTTATCGATAAACATATGTATGTTATATATGTGTTGTTTGATCGCAAATGATATGTATGTTGATAAAACTCAGATTTGTAATACTCTGTTGTGTTAAAACGAAGTTTTATGTGGGTCATATCCCATAGGTCACAAAATAATGGCATGAATGCATAACAAAGGACCAAGAACTCGTGTAGAACATTTTTGTGGAAGTAAATAAAATGAAAGGGCTGAACGCGGAAGAAGAGTTGGGCTAAAAGGGGAAGTTATGCAGAAAATTTGGAATACAACGATAGAAATAGAAAATAAAAAAGGACAGTGAGAAGAAGCGGACAAACACACATCATAGCTAAGAAACTGAAAGGGCTGAGTAAATAATTGATTGTAACTGTAAATGTATTATTTATTTTTATAATTTTTGTGCTGCAAAGGAAAGCCTCTGTAGGCAAATCAAAACTCCAATGTAATACTGAAATGAGTACATAGTTGTTGATCCACAAATAGGTATCTTTCAAACACCTAATTAGCTTACATTAATCATCAATCTGGGAGTGACTTTTTATTTCAAGAGTGTACTCTATCTAAGGCTGCAATTATCTAAGAGTAATGCTGTGAAGATGTAGTACAGAATTCTAAATACAAAAATAAACAAATTCTTGTAAAGGAATCTAATTACAAATGGAAATGCTCTGAAACTTTAATTAAATCAAACTGCAAAACTTCGATCAGGGATACAGTAGCAATAACTCTTTCCCTTAGAAATCGATGCAAAATAACCAATATGGGGACTTGGAAGCAATAACCAGTGTCCTCTACAGTTGGTGATCTTAAAACAATCAAAATTAAATAAAACTCGAACTACTTGCTTATAAAGATAACTGAAAGGAACTGCAAAGGCTAAAAAGGAACAACAATCTTGTAACTTCTATGCATACACATCAACTGTAACCAAATTATCTGCTAAAGTAAAGCAATGAATCAGAAATAAGTAATAACTAGAAATGGAACAGCAATTACAAACTTAACTAACTTCAATCTATCGCTGGCCAATACTACAGATCAATCGATCACAAAGAATTGTAAACTAAGAGAATAATAACTTAGAGTCGAATACATAACAGTAAAGCTTCACAATGATAGCAGAATAAATGAACAGCAGATGTCTTTCTTACAAAGAGTAAAATAGCTATGCAATTCGTTAATGAATCTATATTCAATATAAAAACAGTCAATCAACTCTGCAATTGAAATAAACAATAAACACAACTTCACACAACAGTAAACAAATATTGAGAATACAAACATCAACGTAATTCCACCAAAGCTGGGCCCTTAGCGCCAGTGAAATACTGTTGGGCTACTTCATATCTTAAGAAATGAAAAAAAACACGTGCTTGATATTAATTAAACATAAAGTATTACATAGGTTGTTCCCTCAAAAACGAGAGTCAATAGACATAGTATTGCAGAAGAAATGTCTGAATATAAGAAATTTTTCCGACCAACTGACTGGCTGACTGGCTGACTGACTGCCTGACTGACTGCCTGACTGACCCCTTCATCACTAAAGGACATTGCTTTATATATCAAATCCTGACGGACAAGACGATGAATAAGATGAGTTTGAACAGTGATCCCTCAGGATCGAAGGATCCTGAGGGATTTGCTCCCCTTCGTTTAGTTATCAACTTGTCTGCTTTGACCAAGGCCGAGCTGTCCCCTGCCTTTCCTTGGAAATTCGTTCGGATCTCCTTGCCTTTGGCTGGATGTGGTTCAACGCTGATGGAGTAGCAATTAAATTGATCTCAACCTCGCCTTTGGTACAACTGTTCACTTCGTCTAATCCCTGTTTTATCAACAAAAATCATCCTTTAGTCATCTTTTTACAATGAACGTAAATCTTTCCAATCCCATCATAATTCTTATAATAAATTACCTTCTCAAGGAAAAAAGGAGTATGTCCATAGTAAAGGAATGAGAAAATATACAGTAATTTCATACCTTTTTCACTTCCCAATATACCCCCCTGCTTAATCTTTTTCATGTCCTCATGAAAAATATAGTTCACATGGACAGCAGTCAAAGAATAAGCCGAATAAGGTTTGTCATCAACAGGTCTAAAACCATGTAGTGCAGCTAATTCCTCAAAAATATGTTTTGTCTGTCCTTCAGGGAGTTCATAAACAACTTTTTAGTCTGAAGCAAGAAACCATGCAATAGGGCTGCGAAACCTACATCCTAACCAAAATGGTCCTTCTTTTAAAATGAGATGACTATAGGAAGTCAAGCGGTCTGCAGCTAGCCCAAAGTTTATATAATTAAGTGGTTCTTTGTTTTGCACGTTCTGATTGGAAATTCTCCACCCGACCTTAGCTGTTATATAAGCTTGGTTTCTAATGGATGAGAAATAATTTGTTCCATTCAAGATAATCGATTTGTGGACAGGCCCCAATAATTGGATAACGCCTTCCTTTATCATCAAACTTTTGTGCCTATCCCAAAATTGGGATGGGTTCTGAGGTTCACTCCTAACCCACAAATCTAATTCATTCTCTTGCCTTTGGAAAGCATTATAGACTTTAAGTTGTTTTAATTGATTGACAGCAAAGGAAATGAATGCCTGAAATTGAACATCTCCCACAAAAGGGCTAGGGTTTGATTCACAATCATTTTCAAGTATTAGATTATGTAAATAAAATTCACACAAAAGGTGTTGTACTTTGATCCCATAAAGTTTGCAGCATGATACAAAGTCATCTATATTTTTTAGCTCTATGGATTTCCTTGCTTTAACTGCCTTGATCTTTAGCTATAAATATCTTTCTAGTAAAAATAAAGCATAGTTTTTGGCGGGGCATCTACAGGCTAAGACATCAGTGTATAAGGAGCAGAGAGTGTTCATTCGATTGTCGGCTAGTTTTAATTGGTTCATTACCTTGTCAGTCTTTTTCTCTGCTCTTCGACACTTTTCATGAGCTTCTACTTCTGCTTCATGAATAATTTTCATCTGTTGTTGTAGTTCCTGATATCTCTTCCTTGGGACAGTGTCTTCTTCCAACCTTTGTCTTTCTATTCGGGCCTGTGCTAGCTCCTCTTGGAGTCTGGCTAGTGTCGAGTCACTAAAAGTATGCTGACTACTAGATTGCATGTTTTCACTTGAAACAGGTCCCTCTGGAACATCTTGTGTTGGAACAGTTGTTTTTTTTCTATATCTCCATAATTAGGTTCAGGCATGGCTTCTTCAACTTGGGGGTTCCTCTTAGCGGCCGCTTTTCTCTTTTTCGAAGCTTGCTTAGTAGCTATGCTTCTTCTCTTAGGGGCTCGCTTAGGCATTTTTTTCATTCTCAGAACCCTAATGGTTTGCTTGAGTTGTTCTATGAGTTTATGAAGCTTCATTCGCTCCCTACGAATCTTTTCAATCTTAGTTACTTTCCTCCTCTTTTTTAATGGGACAGTTGTTCCTTTATCTAAACCCGTTTGCTCGACAGGGTGTTGGTCCATATCAGCAGTGCCTTCAGTTAAGTTCTCTTCTTGGTCTTCTGCTTGGGGTTCCTCTTCCACATTCATATGCCCTTGGCTAAATTCTTTAGGAATCATATCCTCGGTTAACTCTGTAATCTCCTAAGGGCTTCCAAGTTGGGATATTACTTTAGTGTTCTCTTTTTCTTGTTCATGCCTTTCAGGGGAAGCAACCCTAACTTCGCTATGGTTTGATGTTTCATCCAACATTTCTTTAGATGTATCTTTGTTGACTGCAGAGTGCTCCTGTAACTGATTAATATCAATATTAAGATCCAAAGGGCTATTAAGCTGCACATAGTTACTCATATTGGCCAAAATTTGGGCCAATTGGTCTTCTTGTAAAGGGCTTAAGGTAACATTCTCGGGAGGCTCTGCTCCTTCTTTGTTGCTATTATGATTGTCTTCGTCCTCCTCACAGGTATGATAGCTTCCTTCTTCCTCATCCGAATATCAAATTTCTCCTTCAATTTCTTCTTCCTCAGTATTTCCTTCCTCTGCACTAGATTTTTTTTCACCACTGCTGTGGTGGCTTATTTCTTCTTCGTCCGAGTAGAAAATTTCTCCTTCCATTTCCTATTCTTCATCAGTATGAGGGATTTCTCCCTCCAATTGTGGAGGTTGTTCATCCTCTGAGCTGTGCAATTCCAGGGGCTAGCTACTACTGCCCGGAAGTCCTTCCATCATCCCCCTACTTCGTTTTGAACGGAGGGACTATCTGTGAGTTGAGGGCTCAGCTATTGAGCCAACCATTCTCTTTTTTTTCGGGGCAGGTAAGGCCAACCCTCGATTAATGGAGAATATAAACTCTTCCCAGATGTTCTATTGTTGGGCAAGGCTACGACTTACTATTAATCAAATTAAGCAATGGTGGCTGACCACCATATCTACGTGTTGGGCTTTTCTTATGTTATGGGCAATATCATACAATAGGGAATTTAAAAATGCAGGCAAATTGATAGTGCATTTCTATTTTAATACATCCAGTACCTTAAGGTGGCGAGGTGTTACCACATCTTTTCGTCCGTCGCACGTTATGTAGGCCTACACAATCTTGGCCAATTCCATCCATGGTTCTCCCAATGATGCTAGTTGAACTCCTTTTCCTTTGATAACCAATGTCTATCCGTCATCCTGAAATATCTTCATGGCTTCTCGAAGCCTAAGCTTCTTCTGCATCCATACAGTTCCTTGCGCTGGTATGCCCGATGCTTCTGCAATTATTTCATCAGATACAGCTATCTGTCTTCCTCTAACCATGGAGAATCCTTCTTGCAAGTTCTGTAAAAATTTTGTGGCCACTGCTTTGTGAGGTTGTTGTATCCTCATGAAATATGTAATCCATCCTATTCTTTCCAAAATCTCTCGTGCAACATCAGAAATGACCAGCACCTATGGTTCACTACGAATTGGTCATCCTCCCATTGTCTCTACACCCTGCTAGTTTTTTCCAAACACACAATGATCGCAATGGAATAGCATAGCACGCTAAATTGGAATAATTTCGTTTTTTCCTAAAATGCAAGGATTTAATTCACATACAGGTAAAGAAATATCGGGATTTTCTCTGCATGCAAACATCCGTGCCCCCCCTACTTGATGATAGGTCTCCCTCGACCGTCAATTGAGAGAGGCAGCATGGCACAACAGTAGTAGAGCAGGAACAAAGTAGGCGTAATTATTATACATTCAATAAAATTATAGCAATTATTGAAATCAATGCGTGTGATAAATCGGTAATAGATATAAAATCATTTTGTAATGATTCAAATATGAGGAGAAGGGAGAGCTTAGGATAAACATACGTACATATGTGTTTATTACCACTTCAAACTAATATGATTGATTTGTAATGATATTCATGTATAATAGGTTCGAAATGGAAGGTTAAATATTCATACTTTCATTTGATCTTAAATAGAGATAGAGGAAAAAGGGTTAAATATGACTATTGACATGTATAAATTTGACTCCAATACCATCAGTAGAGCTCTGTTACCCACAGGTGTCCATAACATTGACAGAGTTGCTTTCTCACCCTTGGAACCATTGTCCTTTATTTATACTGAGGAAGTGCTTGTTAAATTTCATAATGGAGGCCATTTTGCTGGCTCGGTGACTAGATAAATCACAATGCCATTCACCGGGAAGAAGTGAAAAGTGGGTAGGCCAGCTCATGATGAGACCTCCTATTCCAAGGACTTCCTTAATTTTTTCAATTTTCCATTGGACCATATCCCTGGTTTGGTGGCCATGATGGGAATGCCACTTCACTGACTTCCTTATGATCATGGTAGGCTGGCTCTTAATGAGACCCCCTATCCTCCATTTTCCAAATCATAAAATTATTAGTGGAACATATAAATATTTTTCTTTTTCACATAGCACTTTCCTAGTTATTCATAAAGGATGGCTCAACACTCCTTAAGAGTAGGGATGGTGGAAGAAGTCTGAACATCTCAATAGAAAAGAATATGCCCTTATTCCTACTCTATAAATAAAAATCAAAGAAAGTTATATCATATGGGAAAGAACAAATCACGATAAGGATAATCGATCAGATTAATTAAATGGTAATAAAACAGCAAGATTATGTTATTAGTTAAGTCCCTTTTTCCTGTTTTCTTATCATTACTAAACAATTTTCTTAAAAATGACGATTTATTTTGATTTGGTGATTACAGTAAGCTTTAATTTGTATGATTTTATATGAATAATATGTTTTCCTTTAGAAGAGTCATCAGAAATTCTCAAAATGCTAATCTAAAACAAAAAACAATTCACTCAAAAGGCATTGTTCCTTTAAAAAGAATAGCAAAAACAATATGTGGAACTGCTATTCCTTTCAAAAGGAACAGAAAAAAGTATGAAACTGCTATTCCTTTTAAAAGGAACAGCAAAAATCTATGGAACTATTGTTCCTTTCGAAAAAAACAGCAGAAGTGTTGTTCCTTTGGAAAGGAAAAAAAAAATCAAAACAAGCAAAATGAACAGAATTTTTGAAAAAAACAAATTGTATAAAACAGACAGCGAAAACTGAAATAACTAGAAATTTGAAAAAAAATGAATTTTCTAAAACAAATAATCCAAATGAATAAAAAATCTTTATGTACAAAAATTTAGAAAAATAACTGATTTAATGAACTGGTGCCGAGGAGGAGTTATCCCCTTCAGCAAGAATTGCCATGGTAGAATCTTCCCGTAATTGCTGTGTGCTGAAGAGCAGAGAGCCTAATTTCATCTAACTCATTAATTTTCTATATTCTTTTGGTCTTGGCTTCATTTAGATCTAGACCCACCTTCTGATCTATTCTCAATGTCCGAATTTCAAATTCTATTGGAAATATGGGTTCTTTTCCAAATACCAATTGATATGGTGAATATCCCGTAGTGGGTCTCCACGTTGTTCGATATGCCCACAATGCTTCTGGAAATCTGTAGGCCCAATCACGTCTGTGTGAGGCAACATTTTTTGTTAATATAGATTCAATGAATTTGTTTGTTCTCTCAACTTGGCCATTGGCCTGTGGGTGGTATGGGGTTGTAATCTTGTGCTGAATGTGATAGTTTTGCTGTGTTTCAGCTAATTTATTACCTACAAACTATGGTCCTCCATCTATGATTATTTCCCTTGGTAGACCATACCGAATAAAGATTTGGAAAAGAAACTGTGTTACAGAGTCCTCTGTAGCTTTTGAAAGAGCCTCTGCTTCAACCCATTTGGTGACATACTCAGTTGCAACTAGGATGTATGTTTTCTGGTTTGATGGGGGGCTAATGGGACCAAAAAAGTCAAGGGCCCAACGTTCAAATGGTTCAATCACTAGTTGAGGGTTCAAAGGCATTTCATTAGACTGCCCAAGGTGACCTACCCTATGGCAGCTATAACAAGATTGCACAAATTTCTTGGCATCTTTAAAGATAGTAGGCCAATAATAGCTTGTTCGTAAAAATTTATGGGAAGTTCTACGATCTACAAAATGCCCACCACACTGTCCATTATGGCATGCTTTCAAAATGTCAAATACCTCATCCTCCTTAATGCATCTTCTTATTTTCATATCTGCACTTGTATGAAATAGGTAGCCCCCAATCCAAGAGTATCGGGTACTAAGGTGTATTATCTGCTTTCGTTCATTACGGGATAGATGTTTAGGTAATTTACCTATTGCCAAATAATTTTTTATATCAGCATACCATAGGGTTCTAATAGTAACAACGAACAAATGTTCCTCTGGGAAGTGATCTTCAACTGCTTCTGCATCTGTTGGCTTTGGCATTCTTGACAAAAAATCAGCTACAGGGTTCTCCTTTCCACGTCGATCTTTGATTTTAATGTCGAATTCCTGCAATAAAATCAACCATCTTGTCACTCTTCCATTTGTAATAGGTTTATTTTCTAAAAACTTAATGGAAGAGTGATCAGTATATAGTACTATAGGATACCCAGTTATATAATGTCTAAACTTATTTATAGCATGTACTACGGCTAAAAATTCCTTCTCAGTCACAGTATAATTTAATTCAGCAGGAGACAATTTTTTGCTGATATAATAGATTGCATATGGCTTCTTGTCTTCCTCCTTCCCAAGTACTGCTCCAATTGCTATGTCTGAGGCATCAGATGAAATTTGGAATGGAAGATTCCAATTTGGGCCCCTCAGCACTGGGGTCGTTGAAACAAGCTTCTTCAGATCATTAAATGCATTGTCACATTTATCTGTCAAGATAAAATCAACATTTCCAGTTAGTGCATATAAAGGTGAAGATATTCGAGAATAATGTTCTATAAATATTCTATAGTAACCAGAAAATCCAAGAAAGCTACGTACCTCTGTCTGTGTGGTAGGTGTGGGTATTAACAAGATTATTGGAATTTTAGCTGGGTCCACCTAAATTCCAGCTGCTGAAATATAGTGGCCTAAGATAACTCCTTCAATCATCATCATATGACACTTTTCATTGCTTAAACAAAGCCTAGTGTCAATACATATTCACAACACTTTTTCTAAGTTTTTCAATGTTGGCTCAAAGTCATCCCCATAAGGTATGAATTCATCCATATATACTTCGAGACCTTCATTTATTAAGTATGCAAAGACGCTAAGAATGACCCTTTGGAATGTAGCAGGGGCATTGCATAGACCAAAAGGTAAGAATCGGTAGGCAAATTTCCCCCAAGGATAGGTAAAAGTAGTTTTGTCTTGGTCTTCAGGGGCAATCTGAATTTCATTGTACCCACTGAAGCCATCTAGGAAAGAAAAAAATGTCTTTCTTGCCAATGTGTCTAATACCTGGTCAATGAAAGGAAGGGGAAAGTGGTCCTTCTGTGTTGCCTTGTTAAGTTCACGGTAATCTACACATATTCTCCACTTTGCGTTCTTTTTTGGTACCACTACTAATGGAGAGACCCACTTGCTATTAGATATTGGGTAGATGAAATTAACATCCAATAGTTTTTGTAGTTCAGCTTTCACAATATCTTTAAGGTGAGGGTTTAGTCTTCTTTGGGGTTGGCGAATGGGTCTCGCATCGTTTTCAATATAGATGTGGTGTGTGCATAATTGAGGATCATTTCATTTCATATCAAGGTAATCCCATGCAAAGGCTACTTTGTATTTCCGCAATAGTTGGACCAACTTCTCTTCTTGTTCAGCAGTCAGATTTTTGTTAATGTTTAGAGTTTTTCTTGGCTCAATTTATACAATCTTTCTATTATACATAGAAGCAGTGGGTATTACTTGATCAGGAATGTCTTTCAAAGGATATTCTTCTTCTTTATTATCAAATGTTGCCTTGATCATGTGACATTGCAAATGAGATCTGATTTGTGGTTTATTAACAAAACTATTAATGATATCATCCTCTGTTTGATCTTTAAAATCAAGAGCATTTTCTATAGTTAGAGGTGATCTCATATTTTCCATAAGATATGATACAGGTGGTTTTCTTGTTTTGATTATTGATATACTTGGCTGGGTTGGGGGGTATAAAGCTAAATTCTTGACACAATTTCCCCTTGTTATTGTCATGTTTCCTTGTCGACATCCAACATAAGCATCGAAAGTTGCCAACCAAGGTCTACCTAAGATTAACTGGTGTCCATATAGCCGGTTATTTGGACTGATAACCAGGAAGTTAGCAGGGTATTCCCAGGAATCTACGGATACCATTACATCTTGTAGTGTACCCTCTGGTTTGACTACTGATCAGTCAGCCAATTCCAATAAGGTTGTTGTTGGTTCTAGTGATGTAATGCCAACTTTTTCACAGGTAGTAGTTCTTAGGATATTGATTGTTGCTCCCAAATCAACTAAGGCATTTGGAAATGACTGTCCATTGATTTGCACTGTCACTATAGGATTTCCTGGGTCTTCATAATTGATAGGAGTTTCCATCCCTGATAATAAGTCAGATAAAGTACCGACTATTTGGACAGTTGGCTTGGTGGTTGGTCTCCTCTTTGGCTTCTTTATACATAATTCCTTAATGGTTTTTGCATATATAGGAATATCTTGAATAGCTTGGAGGAGAGGGATTTTTATACATAAATTTTTTAATTCTCCCAGAAGATCAAAATTGGGTTGTTCTAATGGGCGTGGTATGATTAATCATTCTGGGAATGGTGGAGAGGAAGTTGTTACTTGTTGTTGATCTTGTTCTTAAACTTCATTTTCTTTATGTAATGTTTGTTCTATAGGTAATGGATCTTCAACATGAACATCATTGTTTCTATCTGTTTCTACTATGCGTCCAGACCTTAATTGAATATCATTGCACTCCCTCAGTTCAGTTTCTAATTCTGGGGGTTCCATTATTTGGATAGATTGAACTGGCCTATTGTTTGGGTTTGGGTTGGGTTGGGCTAGGAGTTGCGGTCTTAAGCTGGTCTGGGGATCTGTATAGGGAGTTGGCAGTGTAGGTTGAGAGAGAGGGATTGTTCCAGCTGGCTGATTTGTAGGTCTTTTCCAGTTCGACTTCCAGGCCTGACTCTGTGAGGTAGAGGGGGACCATTGTGTTGGATAGTTATTTTTTTGCCAAAAAAGTGGACAGAAAGGAAAGCTAGGCCAATTATTTTGATTTCTTTGATTTGGCCAAGATGTTGTAGGGAATGGTTGTTGTGACCAATTGGGGAAAGGCGGTTTATTTTGCCACATTCCATTATATTTCTGAGAATTGTATTAAGGAGACTGAAAAGAAGAAAATGGATCAGTTGGCATACCTAATTGTCGTGGCTGCCATTGTCGGCGTTGATTAAGTAGACATGCCACTTCTGATTCTTCTTTTGCCTCCTTATAAACTGCTTTTAGGCCAGGAAGCGAGGGAAATCCTTTTGTAGGGTGATCTTTCGTGCAAATGGCACAGAATTTGATTACATCCAACGAACATTATTTGTGGTTGTGTTTCTTTCTGCATCTAGGACAGAATATCGCCAAATTTTTCTCTGCTTCTGTTTGGCTTGCATAATATCGAACTGCATTGTTAGAGTCCCAAGTATGCCTGTCTTAAAATATTCCAGCAGGTTTCCAATCTCTGCACGAGTCACGCCTTCATTGGAGGTCTTGTTGTCTCTTGTAATCATGTCACTTTCTGCTGATTTTAGCCGTGTATTTCCCCTTGAACTCTTGATACATAAATCAATGATGTCAGCATAACTTTCCTGATATATATCACCTTTTCCCATAATATTCAATGTTTCAACCCATTGATCTTTCATTCCCCTAATTAATGTATTTTTTAACACATTATCAGGTAAGGGTAAGGATGCATAGGGAGATCTCTGAAGATTGTATTGAAACCGTTCCACATATTCTTCCAAGGTTTCATTTGGTTTTGCTGTCATTTGGAATATTTCATCCTTTAGTTCCTGAGACTTGCAATAATCTTAATATTTCTTTAAGAACGCATCCTTCATATGATCCCAATCAGTTATGACACCCCCACCTAATCCCATAAACCATCGTAAGGCTGCCTCTTTTAATGTAGAAGGGAATAGTTTTAGTTTTTGGGGATCAGTGGTATAATCATATCCCCTACATAGCACATCAAATTAAAAAAAAAAACGCATCTAGATCTTTTGATGTTAAGCCATGAAATGTGGGAATATGTTGAAGGGGAATGGCCTTCATAGGTGCATTGACTGCAGTATATACTATAGTATATTGCAGTGTAAAGGTTTTCTGGGGTGTCTGCTGATTCTGATTTTGGTTCTGGGCCATTTGGTGAAAAATGTGCCAATATCCTTCCGAGATCTCCAAGGAATTCCTAGGCTGACTAGCAGGGGTAGGAATGGCTTTGATAGCACTCCCCTTGTCTGGAATAATGAGTATTCCTTGTTGTCCTACTATTTGAGGTGATTCAGGACCTTGATTTTGACTGAGTTTAACAACACTTACTTTATCCATATTTTTTACTGTTTGGAATATTTTAATAGGAGATATTGGGTCTCCTGTTTCTCCTATTTCCCCTTCTCCTTCACAAATATTACTAGATTTCCTTTCTTGCGGGGAAATTATGCAAGGATTCTCAATTTCTTGGGAATCTTGCTCAATTCCCTCTGTCTGACTGTGTATCTCAGCAAAGGCTTTAGATGGTGACTCTGTAGCCTGAAGGGAACTAGTAGGCTATCTATAAATGACTTTTATAAATCCTACCGATGGCTGAGATTCAGTTCTCTTAAGGATTTTGTCAATAAAGGTTGTTCGCCCAAGGGTCACCGGTCCCTTAGGTTTTTCAATTTTAGGAGGAATTTTGTTTTTCTTAGTTGGTCTATTCATTCAAGAAAAAAAACCTTCATTCCTACCCAAAGAAAGAATCTTACCTACTTATGTTGTGAAGCGGACTATGAGCAAGTGTGTTTCTTGCCCAGTGCGCAGGTTCTTACCTTTTGTCTTTAATACCCAATTCTTCACAAGTAGAAGAAAATCAGTTGTGCATCACTCCTTTAAAATGGCATACACTCTCCCCGGCAACGACGCCAAAATGTCGAGCCATAAAAAGGTATCTTTCAAACACCTAATTATCTTACATTAATCATCAATCCGAGAGTGACTTTTTATTTCAAGAGTGTACTCTGTCTGAGGCTACAATTATCTAAGAGTAATGCTGTGAAGATGTAGTATAGAATTCTAAATACAAGAATAAAAAAATTCTTGTAAAGGAATCTAATTAAAAATGGAAATGCTCTTAAACTTTAATTAAATCAAACTGCAAAACATCGATTAGGGATACAGTAGAAATAACTCTTTCCCTTAGAAATCGATGCAAGATAACCAATCTGGGGACTTGGAAGCAATAACCATTGTCCTCTACATTTGGTGATCTTAAAACAATCGGAATGAAATCAAACTCGAACTACTTGCTGATAAAGATAACTGAAAGGAACTACAAAGGCTAAAAAGGAACATCAATGTTGTAACTCCTACGCATACATAACAACTGTAACCAAATTATCTGCTAAAGTAAAGCTATGAATTAGAAATAAGCAATAACTAGAAATGGAACAACAATTACAAACTTAACTAAATTCAATCTATCGTCGGCCAATACTACAGATCAATCGATCACAAAGAATCGTAAATTAAGAGAATAATAACTTAGAGTCGAATACAAAACAATAAATTTTTACAATGATAGCAGAATAAATGAACAACAAATATATTTCTTACAAAGAGTAAAATAGAAATGAAATTCATTAATGAATCTGTATTCAATATAACAACAGTCAATCAAATCTGCAATCAATATAAACAATAAACACAAATTCACACAAAAGTAAACAAAGATTGAGAATACAAACAGCAAGGTAATTCCACCAGAGTCGGGCCCTTAGCGCTAGTGAAATACTGCTGGGCTACTTCAGATATTAAGAAATGAAAAGAAACACGTTCTTGATATTAATTAAACATAAATTATTACAAAGGCTATTCTCTCAAATCCAAGAGTCAATAGACATAGTATTGCAGAAGAAATGTCTCAATATAAGAACTTTTTCCGACCAACTGACTGACTGACTGCGTGACTGACCCCTTCATCACTAAAGGAAATTTCTTTATATATCAAATCCTGACGGACAAGACGAGGAATAAGATGAGTTTGAACAACGATCCCTCAAGATTGAAGGATCCTTAGGTATTCACTCCCCTTCGTTTAGTTATCAACTTGTCTGCTTTGACCGAGGCTGAGTTTTCCCCTACCTTTTCTTGGCAATTCGTTCAGATCTCCTTGCCTTTGGCTGGATGTGGTTCAACGCTAATGGAGCAGAATTTACATTGATCTCAGCCTCGCCTTTGGTACAGCTGTTCGCTTCGTCTAATCCCTGTTTTATCAACAAAAAGCATCCTTTAGTCATCTTTTTACAATGAACGTAAATCTTTCCAATCCCATCATAATTCTTATAATAAATTACCTTCTCAAGGCAAAAAGGAGTATGTCCATAGTAAAATAATGAGAAAATATATAGTAATTCCATACCTTTTTCACTGCCTGACAATAGTGTTGTAACATCCTGAATGTGCTGAGTGAGAAAATGAGAAGGGGGAAAGAAAAGAGTCATACCTGTTCATTTCATATTCCCATATGGAATGAAAAGAACTATGAAGTGATCTCCATAAATGATGTTATTGTGATATGCATAGAGAGGTTAGAGAACGGAAGAATAATAATGAGAAGATAGAGAAGCTATGAAGATCTAGAGATGATTGAAAGTAGATATGAAGGCTGGAAGGAAAACAGGGAAGAAGGAGAAAAACAGAGTTGATATCTAAGTAAATCAACATATGAGTTTATTGTAGTGTGAGGAAGTTGGTGTTTCCATATCAAGTTGTAGCTTAATAGATGTCCAGTTGTTGTTGGTTGAGGTAGGAGGCTCCTGTGGGTTGTAGCCTATAGAAAATACATGGGAGTTGGTGCTTACATTTGAAGTTGTAGCCTAATATATGTCTAGCTGGAGCTGGTTGAGCGAGGAGCCTCTTGTGGGTTGTAGCCTATAGAAAAAAGATGGGAGTTGGAGCTTCCTTGCAAGTTTTAGCTTCAAAAATTTGAGATAGTAGCCTCCTGTGGGTTGGAGCTTACAAAAAATTAGTGGTGAGAGGGAGTTGGAGCTTTCTTTTACATCACAACAATAATAATATGTGGTTTTCTCCCTTATGGGTTTCCACTTATATCTTTTGTCCATATGCATGATGATTATGTGTTGATGTTCTGTATTTAATCTACTTAATACTTGTTTCTCACATATTAATATTGGTTTTCCATTATATAATAAGTCAATCATGAGATGAAGGTGTAAATAAGTTTAAAGGAAAGATTTAAAATTCCATGGATGTGCTAAACGAATTCACCCCCCCCCCCCAAGTTTAACTAAGGGTTCAACAATTGGTATCAGAGCAAGTTCCTTATGTATCAGTTTAACAAATGGAAGGAGATCCTAGGTCCCCAAGATGGCTAGCCTAGAAGGATGCTCAACAAATAAATCCCCTTTGTTTATTGGCACAAACTATGCCTTCTGGAAATTAAGAATGAGGACATACATAATGTCTCTAGGATTAGAATTTTGGGCTGCTATGGAATTAGGATATGCTCCAAAGGATACTGACACAGAGAAAGAAGCCAAAGATGATTTTATAGCTAATGAAAAAGCTATGAATGCACTCTTAACTGGTATGTGTGAGGTATAATTTATCAAAGTAATGCACAGTTCGACTGCCAAAGAAATATGGGATCAAAGAAAAATGGGGTACATTAGAAAGTATCCATGAGGGAGATAAAAAGGTGAAGATGGCCAAGCTAGAAACCTATAGAGCTTAGTTTGAAAATGTAAAAATGAATGAAGATGAAGATATAGCTAGTTTCTTCTTAAAAGCTGTGGAAATTGTGAATAACATGAAATCTCTAGGAGAACCCATTAAGGAATGTGTAATTGTGAAAAAGTTATTGATATCTTTACCATCCATGTTTAACCCTAAGGTTTCATCCATAGAAGAAACATCAAATTGGGAAACGTTGACCACGAACCAATTTCCTGGAAACTTGACAAATTATGAGATGAGACTTCCACAGGGTAAGTCAAATGTGAGGGAGGCATCCTTTAAGGTAGACAAGCACATGAAAGATAAGGAAGAAACATGTTCATGCTCAGATGAAAAAGAGACCAAATTCATCAGAAGATTGGATAAAGGAATGGGTAAATACAAAGGTAAACTTCCATTTAAGTGCTTTAAATGTGGAAGAGTGTGGCACTATGCATCTATATTTCCTCATAAGAAAACAAAGAACCGGCCACAAAAGATAGATAAAAACAAAATAAATAAATGGCACAAAGGGAGAGATTCAATAGAAAATCATTTTATGCTCAGCAAGATAGTAGTGCATCTAAAAGCTCAGGTGAATCCTAAAATGAAGAAGGGACCTCTGAATTTTTTTTTATGGCCAAGAAATATCCTAAAGGATTCCTTCTGGAAGATGAGGAAGAAGGTTAGGTAGATCTTGAGGGGGAGATAAGGAGTGCCCTGGAGGAAATAGATAGACTTAAACTAAAGTGCAGAAAACATAAAGACATTCTCCTGAAATATGTAAAGGAAGAACTAGATTCAGAAAACCTCATTCAGTTGAAAGTAGAAGTTGAAGAAGCTAAGAAGGTGGAAGACATTATTCTAAATAAAATTAAAGATAAACATTAGGAGCAACAGAAATTGGAAGAGGAAGTGGTATGCCTAAGAAAGCAACTAGAAAATGCTCAAAGGGAATTATCTATGAACACTCCACGAATGAAAAGCTCTGAACAGTTGGAAAAAATACTAAATGCTCAAATATCTCCTCTCATGAAGTTTTGGATAGGCTATGAAGGAGAAAGAAGTAAGTACAAGGTACAAGATAACAGGAATATCATTTTTGTAAAATCTGTAAAGGATAATGAAGCAGCTCAAAAAGTTTCCTACAGAAGTAGAAGCCAGCAAGAACATGACTTGCAATGAAGTAAACAGAGCAACCTCAAATGACAAAGAACGAAATGAAGAAACTGTCAGCTGAAAAAGGCTCATACACTCCTGAATATGAATTGAATAAATTCGGAAGCTGTTAAAGGAGATTCTTTCCTCCTATGAGAAATATATCTATTTTTTCCTGCCACAAACTTGGAAATATTGCAACATACTTTAAGACAAATAAAATCGAGTCCAACCAACTAAATATGCAACCAATGAAAGAACTACCTCAAGAAAACAAATGGAGAAGATAATCTATCACCATGTACACAAAGTATTTCCATGGCTACTGTTATGCATGCAATGATTTTGAACATAAACTTGTTGAATGTAAGTTATGTTCAAAAGGGAGCATAAAATATTATACATTAGCACAAACATACCTTCGTAAAATAAGGTGTTATGTATGCTTCAAGCTTGGTCACAAAGAAAAATACTGTAAACTGGCATATACATTAAAGAACTCTAGACATATGATGGAATCCAATCAAATCAGACAAAATTGTGAATAAAAAATAAGTGCAAACATTATGAATAACCCCAATAAAGTATGGAAGGAAAAGAGAAAGGAGGAGCCTATTACTTCAATAACATAATGAATCCATCATAGTCTCAAGGAGAGCTTCTCTAGGAAGCAACACAATATCCAGCCAGTAATATATAAGAAGCAACATCTCAGGGAGAGAGAATTTCATAAATAGTACCCATAAAAGTAGTATAAGAAGAGCTCCTTGGAATAAGAACAGCTAAAATTTCAGGAAGGGAAAGGAAAATACCTCTGACAGAGAATTATAGAGGAAGAAGGATACCTAAAGAATTCAATAGCCAACAAGTTGATGGAAGGAGATCAGGCAGCAAGAAGCCATGGTGGTAGAAGGAACATCAACCATGGACATGTAAGCTAAGAAGATAACAACACACTAAGTGATGAATGGTTAAAATCACAAAAATTATGTTTTAAGCTTTAGAACTGGAAAGATCCACAGAGGATGATCACACTATGCATCACACTACAAGAGTTATCAATGAAACAAATTTAAGAAGGATGAGTAAGAGAAATTTTGAACGTCATTATATGATTACATCATTAATCTATAGAAGGTCCCCTTGGAGGAAAGTAGTTAAATGAGTGATAAAACTATGAGTGGTCTGCCCTTTTAGATTCTATGTAAATAAATTGAAGATGTATTCCCGAAGATCATTATGTTAGAACAATTGAAGTGTATATAGAGTAGCAATGATTTGGGAGTAGTCCTAGAAAGGAATATGAAATGATATTATTTTAAAACATAAATGATAGAATAAGCAAAAGTTTATTAATGCCAATATTAGATTCAGTATATTGATTATTTTTGTTAAGAATAGTGGAGAGCTCTCTTATCACTCCAATAATTATTAATAGTTGTGAGATTTTTAGTTTAAATAATATTAGAGGTAACCACAAATCTACTTTTAAGCCTTAGGATCTAGCCTTCCTAATGCTCAGAGAGGGTTCTCTCTATATGATTTATCTGTGTTGATTGTATTTGATTTTAGGCTAGTTATGTAGGGTAAATTGGTTTTGGATTTTGATTTGATTTGGTGGTGAAATAACTTACTTAGATGGATAGATGTAGATATGTATTCCATTGGGCTAATGGAGTCAATGTGTCAAGAATTCAAATCAAGATCAAGTTCTAAAGGGAAATGTTTACATGGCAAGATAGCTGAGTCACTTCAGATCTTCAAGGTTGATGGTGAAAATGGTTTTAATTAGAATGAAAGAGAAATTAAGGGTTCTTAAATCCGGATTATGAGTGAAAAGGTAGAGGTCAATTGAAACTAGGGATAAATTAAGGGTTCCCTAATCGGGATATCAGTGGAAAACATATAAATGATAATCAATCAAAACAGAGTGCTATTAACATATTCCAAAATAAAAATTCCTGATTTATCATTTAGATTCAGAAAACATTCAAGTATTGATGAAAAACATAAGAAATTGACAAATTAACAAGTGAAAATACTTCATTGTAGTGGCCCAACACATTAATTCTGTAATATGATGCTTTATTACTTTAATCCAGTCTGCTGACTTTAAATTGGTAAAAAAAACCCTTAGGTTAATAATAGTACAACTATAGAAATGTTCAGCAATTCATCCACACTCAATACTTCCAAATCAGAAATATTTATACAAAAAAATCATACAAAATATCCTAGAATGAACTTAGGAATTATTCATGGAAAAGAAATATCTTCATGCAAGAAGATAGTGACAGCTTTCTAACTAATGCTTGCTATCCCTTTTTTATTGAAATAAATGGTTTGTTGTCTTGATTTTTTCAATGCTTTATCTCTTTGTTGTTCAATGAAGTTGCAACTGGAAAGTGAGGTGTCTTTCACGCTAGCAGATTCATTTTTGCTCAGAATTTTTTTGATTCAATTTAGACTTTGACTTGGAGTTGATACTCTTTATCTTGATACTCTTTTACTAAAAAACTGTAAATATTGATGTAAAAACATAAACTTATATTTTTCCTTTCACTTCTCTGTGCTCACTGCAATCTGATTTTACAATAAATTAGTTAATTTTTCCCAGAATTATGCCTCTAGCAGTTTTATCCACATCATCCTTCTGAAGTTTTCATCATCTTCAGTATACTTTGAGAATGTTGGCTTATTCACAAATAAGTGTTTTACTTTATGCTGTAAGTAAAACAAATTCTCAAAATTCTTGTAGAGGACCTTTCCTGTTGGGATTCCCTGCAAGGTTGAATTGTTCACTCACTCCTTGGAAAACACTCTTATCTTTTTATCATAATCATCATGCTTCATTAATATATCATTAATAACTAGAGGATTGGGAAGGCCTTTTTACCTTAGAACATCAAACTTGATCATGAACCTTGTGATAGCAATCTCCATGTTATAGCATTTCTCTTCTAACTATATCATCATATTCTTCTTAGAGATTACCTTCCTAATTTCTAGGATGGTCTTTGTTCTACCATTAATTCCAATCTTTTCCATCTCTTGTCTATTTTTGGAATTAAGAACTTGATGATTTCTAGAGCTTCTTCAAGCTTTTTACCAAGCTCTTCTTTTATCTTTTGAATTTCTTCACTTGCTTATTTCACTAAGTATTTATGCTCATATATGACTTGTATGGATGGCCTAATATCATTAACTTCTTTAATGATATTGGACCATAACTGCTTCTTGACATGTGCCATTGGTTCCTTCAGTGTTAATTCTTTTTCCAACTTTTTCAGTTGCTCATTCAATCTATTGGGTTTTTGTTCTTCATTTTTAGCATTTATTTGAGCAAGTTTCTTAGAATCTTCAAGAATTTTCAGTTGTTCTTTTAATCTGTTTATCTCATTGTTCTAAATAGACATATATTTCATAGCCTTTACTAGTTTGCTTGCTTCATTTGAATGTTGTGCTACTATTGTTAAAGATTCTGTGGCTAAAGTTGTAGATGAAGTAACTAGAAGTGCTCTGGCCATTGGGACATTAGGATCCAGTGATTCTGCTAAAGTACAAGGTACAACTGTTGTGACTAGAGGGATGACAGTGGCAGGACCTTCCTTGCTTTGCTGGCTTCTTTCTCCTAGACCAATTTGTCCATTTCAATTTCACTTTCCTTTATCTGAGCTGTTAACTGTAAAATGAGACTCATAATCTCATATTTCTGATTGGTATCCTGTAAGACCTCCTTGGCTTGAGGATGTTCCATAGGGGGCATCTTTAGTTGTTTCTTTAATGCAACAACGTATGCATTTTTCTTCTTGATCAATTCTTCTACAACTTGTACATTTTGAGGATCATATCCTACTTCAATTACTATCTGTTATAAGGATTTAATTCTAGTGTCATTTTCCTGTGAGGATGCTTTCTCGAATTTGAACTGAACTCTAACATTTACCAGAGTGTTTTTCAGTTTCTGTACACTTCATAGCCTTAGTGGTAATTGTATAATAAATCATCTCCCCTGCCTGATTATGAAATTTAATTTGATCCTAAGGATGAATATGCTGGACTCGGACTTCAAAATCTATATTTTTGTAATCTAAGGATAACTTAGGAGTCTGAACTGTAGGTTGAAGAAACGACATCTGCATCTTTTAATTTTTTTATTCAAAGGCTGAAATTAGCCTATTCTGGATGCTTGGAATTTGTTTCAATTATTAAGAATACATTTTTGTCTTAATTTCTTCATTTGTGGCATGATTTCTTTATATCTTTCTTTTATATCCATGTCCTTTTCTGTTGTTTTCTTAGATGAAGAAACTTCAATATTGTGTTGTTTATGAATTAGTTGTGTCTTTGAAGTTGTAGGTTGTTGTTCCTCTTCAATTCTTGTAGGAGGTGCATTGCCTTTTTCTACTATTTTTGTATCAATCACCTCTATTGTTTCCTTTTCTTTATTAGCAAGATTCAACTTTGGATTTTTACTATATCTTAATTTAAATTTAGTCTTTGTTGTAGTCTCTGATGTATAGGATCCTTCCTTTATGTTTCTCTTCGCATTTCTGTCTTCTTGCGCTGGAGTTTGAAAATTTTGACTAGTATCACTTTGCTTCTCTACCTCTACCAATGTATTATCTAACCATTCAGATTGGTTTGAGAATTTTTCAATCTCTAGCTTCTTTTCATGTACATATGGAGTTAATTTGCATTTAATTCTCATTTTATTAATAACACTAAGGGGATCATAATACCATAGGAAACTATGACTAAAATTGAACTCCTACAATTTTTTTTTAGCTTCTGGACCTTCTTCTCTATTGTTACAAATAAAAGGGCCAACCTAGTTCTTCAACTTGAACTATTTTTTATTCTTTTCTATTAAGAAATTAACAGCATCTGGATTAAGAATTTGCCTTATATATTCCAAGGCAAATAACCTGATAGGGAGGTATTTGAGCAGTTTATAAGGGATAAGACTTGATCCATAAACTCTTATTTCTATATGGTTTTAGTACAACTACAAATCACCTGTCCTATTATGCTCAGACAATTGCAAAACCTTCTTGATTTCACTACTAATTCTGGGTTGTACACTGCTATTTAGAAAATTGACTATGGGATGAATGAAGGAATCTGTAAAATCTGTATAGGTGAACTCATTGGAATCTTTCCTTATCAAGGAAGTCCAAAATATGACTGATTGAGTGTTTCCTTCTACATGAAGCTTTTGAAGGCTTATATTAAACTTCTCAGAATGAAAATATAGGAACATGTGAAATAGGAATGAAGAGTACTTAAAAACACCTTCAGAAGGCATTTTGACCAGTTTCTCATGGATACTGTCAACAAGATATTGGGCAAAGTTAAAAATATTAGCAGGAGGCTAAATAGATGTAAAAGTAGACAATAAACCAAGCACTGCAACATCAACATGTTCATCTATAAAATATCCAAGAATGAAAGACAACATGGAAATGATATGGCTCGTCCTTTCAGATAATTTAGCAGAAGAGTATGGAGGATTTAGCTTGGGAATTTCTACATAAGAAGGCATGAAGGTATGAAAAATATAGAACTTCTTAGGGAAGTCAAAATCCAAATATAACTGAGCGAGGGTTTCAATGGACAAAGGAACTTCATCTGGTCTAGGCTGTATCTGAAGCATTAGTTTGATTGAATCTGTTGTAATAGTAAACAAGACTTCCTTTTCAGGGTTTACTATGGCTCTTTGATCAGGAGAGTAGCATGATTGTCATAGTCTTATTACTTTTGGGCATTGTAAGTATGTGGAACAACATATTTTGGAAATTTTGACCCATAGATAAACACTTCATCAGCCTAGTCTAGGGATTTTTCTTGGTTCCAGCAGTGGAGCTCAAGAAGGTTGAATTTTGTCACTATATCAATAATATTGAAGTCTGTATCAGCTAGGGGAATGTGCTCTACATCTACAATAGGGGTTTGTAGAGGGATGGGCTGCTAGAATGTTTTTGGAAGCCATTGCTTTGCTTGATTTATCAATTTTATACTCTTTTGATCTTAAAAACCCTGATTTAGGCTTGTAGAAGCACCTCTGGTAATTAAAAAGAGTTGCAGGAGGATTTTGGATGAAACAAGGTTTATTTATTATCTGGAAAAAGGTTTTAATCTCATTCAATTAAATCAAGATCTAATATCTATAACAAAAGAGAAACTTCAAGACGTTAGAGCTTCTGCAAATAATATCTAGGGTTTATAATGCACTCTTTGTGATAAAAAAATAGTATCAAGACATCAATTTTATGCAAAAAGGATGCCTAAGTATTGTAGGAAAGGGTTTAAAGGTCACAGAAGGCTTTCTTGGGTTTGTAGATGGTTTAAACTTATTTAGTTTACTAAATCTATGATTTTTAATAGTCCAAGGTTTTAAAATCTGTGAAAGAATTGTTGAGGGTTCACAGAACAAAGGATTTTTAGGAAGAAAATGAGGTTTTCTTTAGGTTTAAAGGCTCCTACATGATTCGATTAATTGTATTACTCTTTTAGATCGATGAAAGGGTCTGTTCTTCTGAATAATACCTGGGAAAAATAAAGTTTTGTTGTGCAGGAGGGTTTCTGGTTTTGTTGAAAGCTTTCAGAAGTTTTTGTTGCTCTTTATAGCACTTGGAAGAATTTTGCACTATTTGTATCAATCAAATTGGTGAATTCTATTTCAATTAGGCTTTAAAACGAATTCGACAACATTTTTTTTAGTCTGCAATGCTTCTTCTTCGTGAAAACGGTAACAAAAGAGTAAAAATAGTGCAAATGGATTATTTATAAGAATTTTTCATTCAACAGTGAATGCATTGATTGCATGGTAAACTCAAATTGATCATTGGTTTGGGCGCAGGGGAGGAAAAAACCGCCAAGCAGTTTTCGTGGGGTTCAAAGGTGCTAAGCGAAATTAGTTTGATTGGTGTGATTCAATACAATTAAGACACGTAGACGGGAGAGAATGCCCGAAAACCACGCTTATCACAAGCTTTGGGGTATACTAATTATCGCGCTAAGGAATGTGCGGCAAGGGATAACTGTCGTCGGATTTGGTAGATGATGATCAGACAGTTCAGATTGTGCCATAGAGTTGTAAGGTTTGATGGTGTGGGACCCAATGTTTAAGACTATGCGAGAGGTTAAATATGTATTAAACTAAGGTTTAAATACATATTCGGGAGTGTATTATGATAGACGAAGGTTAATATATTTAGCAAATTGGATGCCGGTAGGTGTAAGTTTATAAGTGGCGGGAATAATATATAGTGGGACTGGTATATAAGCAAAGTTTTATTAATTTTAACCTATGGGATGCAGGGTTATATAACATGTGGGGGGATAGAACATAGGTTAAAATGAAAATATGGGTGGAGAATAATATATGAAGGAATTATATTAATACGGGCTAAAAGGTATATTCAAAAGTTAATACCTTAGGTTAGTGTTAAAAAATAAATGTATTGCGGGATGTCAAAGTACACTAAGTATAGTGTAAAATCTAATGTTGGAAATAGATTTCTTCATAATGGATCCCAACATAATATTTTAGCATTTATACTTAAGATAAGGTGTTTTTGGGTGTTTTTGAATATAAAGAGAATTAGTAAAGGGTTTTTTACTTTTCTTAAGTAAAATGTTTTTTAAACTTAGGAAAAGGGGTTTTTTGCAAAGGAAAATGGATGATAATGGAAAAAAGGGAAAAATGATGGGTGGCGAATGAAAATGGAGGGGATGAAGTATTTTTACAAGGGGATGATTTTTGAAGGAAGTTAGTAAATGAAATGACCAATTTTTTGCTTCTCCATTATTGTAAAAACTGCTTGTACCTACCTATGTATTATCCTAACATTTTTACTTCATTTTCACGGGTGCATTTGAGCTTGAAAAGTCTTGTTCATTTTTGTTTTTAAAACAGAAAACTAACTAATTCTATCCTAATTTCTTCCAAGGGCTTAGATTAAGATGTTGAGCTCCTTATTATTCTCTACCTAAATATTGATCTGGCAAGATTAAACTGTTTGGCTAGATCTTTATTCTCTATCTAACAACATGAAATTTAAAGAATGAGAGGTTAAGATTAAGTTGTTTAACCTTAATGGATTGTGGCATTTTAAAAAATTGCACACAATATTTATTTTGCAGTAAAATTAAATAGTAGCGGCATTTAGATTTTCATCACTTTCATGTTTTATTTTTTATCTGTTTTAGTTTGGGGTCCATTTTCATCTCCTTTTATTTTTTTTCCTTTCAATACCTTTGATTTTTCTTTTAGGAATTTTACCCTCTTTACATTTTTTTATTTTTCTGATATGTGAAAAAAAATTTCTGAAAGAAAAGTATGTACATATTACAAGACTAATGAAAGTCAATTCAAAATTATGGATCTTATTATTATAGGACCCTAACAGTGGCTCCACATGGGGATGGCATTTCCTGGTGAAATGTCAAGAACTTTGAGACTAGTAGCCTTTGAATTTTGACTATGCTGGCCTTGAAACTATTTTCTGAGCTCTTCATTATTCATACTTATGATATTTTATCCTTCAAAGCTTAGGGCCTTCTCTCTGGGCTTCAAATTTTCTAGGAAAACATCCAATCCAATCTAAAATCTACAATGTTATGTACAATGGGTAAAGTAAATAAAGTGAACTATTGTTATTCTAGGGAATAGTAATTCTTTAGCATTCTACCATTGATAGGTCCAGCAGATATGATCCATCCAATTCCTTCAAAATGAATGCGTTGTTACCTCTGTAACCATAAATAACATAAGGACCTTTCCATATGAAATCAAATTTCCCATGTTTACCTTTCTCTTCTCTCCTGGAATACCTCCTAAGAACTTTGTCACCTATATAAAAATAATTTTCCTTAGTCTTCTTGTCAAATATATTTTTAACCTTTTCTTGAACAACTTGAGACTTGAAATAGACATCTTCCCTGGTTTGCTGCAAGTGTATGGTTTGATTTATCCTTCTTTGGATATCATTGGTTTCAACTTGCAGTTCTTGGATTATCTTCATTACCGGTACTCCTAAAGAAGATGGAAAAACAACATCCATCCCATAAACAAGCTGGTAAGGTGATGTACCAATATATTTCTTTGTGGTAAGTCTATTTTCCCATAAAGCATTCACTAACCTTTTCTTCCAGGTTTCCTTAATGTCTTCTAGTAATTTCTTGATGATATTCACAAGGCTTTTATTGGAGGATTCATCAAGGCCATTACCTTGAGGGTAATAAGCAGTAGAATGACCAAGGGTAATGTGGTATTTATTATAGAATTCAATCATCTTTTTGGACTTGAATTTAGCTACATTATCGGTAATGATATTTTTGAGGCATCCAAATCTTGAGAATATGTTGTTTTCTAAAAATGATATTATGACAGTATCAGTGGCTTGCCTGGAAGGTATGGATTCTATCCACTTAGTGAAATAGCCTGTGGCTATCAAAATCCACTTGTGTTGGGTCGAGAATGGAGGGTGAATTTCACCAATCAAGTCAAGACCCCACTGCTAAAAACGTATTTATGTGGAAATAGGTTTTAGGGGTAAAGGTAGCAACTTTTTCTTTCCTTAAAAAATTTGGCACTTGTTATAAGAGGTCACATAATTTTTCACATCTGTGAACAGTGTAGGCCAGTAAAAACTAGCTCTCAAGATTTTATCTGCAGTGGACTTCCAGTAAAGGTGTCCTCCTCAATCACCTGCACGAAACTCTTCCAAAACTTTATTAGCTTCTTCTTTAAGAAAACAATTCAATAAAATGCCACCATGATCTTTCCAAAACAGTGCATTGTCTATGATACAAAATTTCATTGCCTTTAACTTCAAAAATCTAGCTTTAGTTCTTGATAATCCAGGAGGAGCTTGTAAATTAAGCAATACAAATATAATATTTGCATACCATGGTGAGTCTAAAAAGGCTTCACTGATCTTTGGAGTCACCATGTCTTCATGATCATCTAATTGTGCAATAAAATTAATATCTAAAGCATGACAATTTCATTCAACCATGAGTTTGGCTAAACCTTGAGCTTTAATGTGTTTGGTGGGCTTAATTTCTATGTCATATTCCAAAATGGTGGCAATCCATTTGCCTCGTTTACCATCAGGCCCATTTTGTGTTAGAATGTCCTTCACAACTGAATTTGGAACATAAGCAATGATATGTGAATAAAGGATGTACACTCTAAAGTCTTTGATAGATTTCACTAAAGCTACTGTCTACTTTTCCATTATGTTATACTTTAAAGTGGCATCTCTGAGTGATTTTATGAAAAAATAAATGTGTTGCTCATAACCCTGATCATTTTTCTGCAGTAAGACTGCAACAATAGTATGTTCTGAAGCAAAGGAAAAAATAATGAAATATTTTTTGAAATCATGACTTATGAGGACTAGTGTTCTTGTCAAGGCTTGTTTGATTGATTCAAATGATTGTTTGGCCTCCATAGTCCATTTAAGTACTGATTATTTTTTCAACATATTATTGAGTTCTGTAATTATTTCTGCTAGGTTTGAGATTAATCTTCTCATAAAAATAATTTTACCTAAGAAAGATTTCAATTGTTTAATATTCCTAGGATGAATAATGTTCAGAATGGCCTCTATTATAGCTGGGTCTATCCTAATTCCCTCTTTAGATATGATATGTCCTAATAATTTACCTTCTTCAAGTCCAAATAGAGTCTTTTTACGATTTAAAGAAATGCCAAATTTCCTGCATTTGATAAACACTTGCCTGAGATGATCTAGATGTTCATTGTCAGTCTTTGAAATTACAATAATATTATCTAGATAGATCACAAGGAAATCATGAATTTTTTTAGAAAAATCTATATCCATAGCTCTTTGAAAAGTGGCTCTTGCATTCACTAATCAAAAAGAAATTTTCACATACATGAAAGTACCTCAAGGAGTAATAAAAGAAGTTTTAGGTTGGTCTTCTGGTTGAACTAAAATCTGGTTATATCCATAGAATCCATCAAGTAATGAAATCCTGGAAGAACCAACAACCCTTTGTAAAATGTGATCCATCTTAGGGAGAGGTAGTTATCTTTTAAGGACACTTTATTTAAATTTCGAAAATCAACACATAGTTTGATCTCCCCTGTCTTATTTCTAGTGGGAACTAGGTTTGAAACCCAATAAGAATATCTAATTGTTGCAATTATCTGGGTTTCATACATTTTCTTAACCTCCTTTTCAATTAAAGGCATCAAAATTGGATTGATTGTTCTAAGTTTATGTTTGGAAGGTTTTTTATCTTCTTTTATGGGTATTTTGTGTTGTATTATGCTAGTTTCATAAGATTTTAAGGCCTCATCACTCCATGCAAATACATCCTGAAATTCCTTAAACAATGCTATGTATTTGACCTTTTTCTTCTTGAGGTAAGGCTTTTGAAAGTTTTTTCATCTTATGCTTTAATTTGGTTCTTATATTGCACTCTTCAATGTCGAATCTTAATGGTTCCATCTTAGGTTTTCTTGCAACATCATTAGAATCTAAAAGATCTTCTAAAGGGGCTAATACCTTAGGTAAAAATTTGTTCTTAAGGTTTAAAATTTCAGAATCATCCTCTGCTAATTCTTCAATCTCTACTTTCTCTAAATTATCTATTTCTACTTCAGTAAATTTAGTGGGTTTAGTAAAATCTATGTTATTTACATCTACATCATTTATATCAATCTCACGATCTATGGTTTGATCTACTATACAATCTTTGTCTATGTTACAATTCTTAAATTCTCCTTCAGTATTCATGAAATGATAAATCTATTCATCCTGTGAAAATATTTACCAATATTTTATATTATCTAGTATCGTATGCCTGTGTTTAAATTTTTCTATACATTTATTATTTGGTCGAAAATGCAGATTGCAGGTGCTAGCAAAAGTTGCTAAGTTGTGTGCTTGTATGTTCTGTTTTCCAGGAATTGCAACAAAGTCACATTCAAGAAGTTCACTAATTAGATCTAATACAGTTTCTCTACATTGGCTTAATCTTGGATTATATAAAGAATATTCTCCTCTTATTTGTTTCACAATTAACTTAAAGTATCCCTGATTGCCACTCTTTTGGCTCATAAATTTCTAACAATCTGTAGTCCTAAAATCAATGCTTCATATTCAGCCATGTTGTTTGTACATTTAAAATTTAATCTAAACACATGACCTTCTGCATAATTGTTTTCCATGTTATGCATCCAAACTCCTGCTCCTACTCCTAATTTGTTGTAGTGTCCCTTCCTAGTCAGATAGCTTTGATGACACTTAGAGATGGTGATTTTGATATAATGATATAATATTATGTATGAAAGACTTATGTACATGCTTATATGCTATGACCTGGTTTGGGTCACTTTGTTATTGTGTGCTTATGATAATATCTATGTTTGCGTGCACAAGAATTGATTTTGGTTAAGAGCATATTAGCGATGTTTTATCTTTTGGTATCCTATTTTGGACATAGGTGTATGACATGAATGGTGATTCAGAATTGAGACACAGATCCATGGATGATCATGGTTATGTGGAACATATGGTTAATTATGATTTATGGATGATACATGATTTGTATGATTATATGTGTGTAGTCTTGTACTAAGCATGATGTGGCAGGGGACCTGGTCATTGCCAACAGGGATTCTCAAGTTATAAATGACTGCGGAAGTCATTTCTCCAAAACCAAAATTACTGTCGAAGTCATGCACAATATTTGGTAAAATTTTAATAAGTTAATTATGAAATTCATTTGATTTATTTGATCAATGAGATTGTGATGTGTGCAGGTCTTGGAAGAAGACCTTACCAACGAACCATCAGATGGGTATGAGCTCACAATCAGTACCTTAAGGTGAAACACGGAGTTTCAAAGCAAAATAGATGAGAAGCCATGGAAATTAGGGCGCGGAGTCCTAAATCCATGAAATATAAAGACATGGAGTCTTGGATATATGATAAAAGGATTAGGACGCGGAGTCCTAAATCCATGAAATATAAAGACGCGGAGTCTTGAATCTATAAGGAAGTGTTTGGGGCATGGAGTCCTCAATATTTAAAAATATCAAGGTGTGGAATCTTGGATATTTAGAGTAGATCAGGGTGCGGAGTCCTCAATCTACTAAGGCATGAAGATGCATACAATAGGGGTGCGGAATCCCTATTATCCGGAAGAAAAATACCACTCATGGGCAACTCATAGATGAATTTCCTTAATAATCTCATTCCTAACAATTTTGGAGTGACTTTCTAAAAATAGAAAGCCATGTCTACCATTTCAAGTATGACTTTCCAAAAATAGTAAATCACCTCCAATCAATGGGTAAACAAGTATACTTGAAGGAAAATTACTTAACTTAAGATTAATCAATTGTAATAGTCAATCTCGACTTAATCCTCAATATTATTAATATTATTATTATCTTTTATGAGACTATGATATTATTATTAAAAAGGAAATTATATCTCCTCAATCACTTCACACCTCTCTCCTTCATGACTCTCATGACTCTATGTAACTCTCTCTATTTTAAATATTACATTACACTCTCTTTTATGCACTCATCAAGGAATGGCATATTCCTCTTACACTCATTAAATATATGTCATGAAATATTCCTCTTACACTCACTTTAATGCATATGTTACACTCTCCTTAAATAAGGCATGCATGCCTCTCCTTAATGACATAAGTTACACTCCTCTAAATGGAATACGATGCATGCATATTAATCCTCCTTTATGACAAGAATTTGTTACTCCTCCTATATATGAGTCTCATGTATTCTCATTTGGGGAGAGGGGGGTAATGCCAAGAGTGGAAGAGACTTGAGGAATATTGTGAGAGGGAGAGATATGGAGAGTATCCAATTACTTCCAAAACAAATCTGAATTTCTTACTAATCTACTAAGTATCTATTGAGGTTGAACATGAGTGGTATTTAGAGGAAGTGAAAACTATCTTCCTTAGTTTTCCTTGCATCTCTCTCTCTATTGTTGTATTTTGGGTACTGTTTGTGAGCTTTTACAGCTCGGGGGTTCCAGGGGGAGGAGTTCTCCCTGGATATGGTTGGGTGGAAAACCGGATGGTTCAAATGATTTGGTTAAGGGATCGAAGGTGGATCATATTCTCAACGATTGGAGCTGAATATCTCTTCAGGTATAATTTCCATTGTCCTAAAATTATAGTATAGATTTAGCATAAAATAAAAGGTAGACATTTAAATTGTTGTAAGCATCTAATTTTGGTTTAGGATTATGTTATCTAAAATATTATTGATTAGTTAAAAATGAAGACTAGATCAATCTATATGTATGGACGTTTAGATCTCAATATTGGAGTTATTATTGGTATAGTTTATGGTACTAATCTTGGTATTGTAGCATTTGAGAAAGGAAAGCCAAATATTGTTGAAGGTAATTTCAATAAATAAATTCCAGAGGACTTGGGTAAGTATTTCACGATTTATGGTTTTGTTTCAAGTAATTAATAGATGCATGTTTTATAAATGGTTTTAGGATAGTTTGCAAAGTTTTTCACAAAATATGTGAATGAGTAATGTTATAAATTTATTTATGCACGAATAAGTGCTAACTTGTAGCTTACATCAGAAGTAAGAAAATGGACATGTACCCAAAATATGCTTGGAGGAATTACAGAATCAACCCTTAAAAGAAAATGCAAAAATAATGGCAACTAAGGTATAGTTTGGAAGATCAAATGCTTGAGGTAAGTTGGAGATAAATTTCAGTTATGGCTCATGTTTCATATTCTTCAATGTTTTGTTATTCAAGTTGTTGTAATAGTACTATCAGAATTTTGACAGAAAGCCTTAATGGTTGTAGCATTCAGGGCTTCCATGTGTTTGTTAAATTGTAGCAATTGGTGCAAAAAGCTTGTCAATCATGTCAAATGAATTAGCTTGTGGGTGGTAAAATGTTGCAAGAACTCATATGGTGGATTTAGAAATATGTGATTTCAATGAGCATATATTAGTAGCATAACTCTGGGTTGTTTTTCCTCATGTAGAGGTGTAGTTGTAAGTTTTCATTCTATATGTTTGACAAAAGTCATAAATGAAACATTTAGGCTATAAATTTTGTTGTTTTAAAGAAACGAATTCCTGGGCATTTTTAATTCGATTCAGCCCAACATCAGGGGGTATCCGTGCCTAAAGGACATGTAACCCCTGATTTCATTCCAAAAAAAATACTTTTCAGAACCTAGATCGGAAAGCGGGGCATTTGGAAGATTGCTGCTGTGAGTTATGTGCGCCTGTTTTTGAGTATTTGATGAAAGACTAAGATTATTTAGTCCCTATTTTAAGATGGAAATATTTAAATTTTCAATTTCTGAATTTTATGAGATAAATATGTTGAATAGTAATCTTAAATTCATTATTGCCAAGTGTTTGACAAAATGCCTCAATGAATTTTAATTGCATGCTTGCAAAGTGTTTGTCATAAGGACTCAATGAGTGTAGGGTGAATGTCTGCAAAGTGTTTGTCAAAAGTCCTGAATGGTAGTAGCTTTTGTGCATATAAATTGTTAGTGTAAAATTATTAGTTACTGTTGTTTTTATGTTACTATAAATTATAAATAAACTATTTAATGGGTGTAGCTTCCTATGTCTGCAAGTTTTTGGTATGAATGTGAAAATGAATTTAATAATTTGCTGAAGTGTGAATAAGACAGTTGTTTCTTGTATTATCTAAAGCTTTCAAAAAAAAAAAAGGGCTTGTTGTTGGAAACAATTTTACAGTGACTAATTCTTTAGGATTTTGTGGGAATGAGTATTAGTGATTATGTGACATCTACTTCTCTATCTTACTGATGGTGGATAAGGTGGGACCTTACATATGGTATCAGAGCCAGTTACAACGCTAGGGCCTAATGGGCCAACATGCTTACTTGTAGGTTGATGATGTATGAATGTTGATTTTTCAAGCATGTTGAGTTGTTTTATATCTTGACTTGGAAGCATATTGGTTGCATAGAGGATATTATTATCATTATGTCATTTAGTGACTCATGAAATAAAATTAAAAGAAAATCCCTTATATTCCTTTATATTTTTGTTAAGACACATTATTAACAATATGTTAAAATGCTTAAAGACATGTTGGGAAAGGACGTGCTTGAGAAAGTTGGTGTTAAACCCAAGTATGTGAATGACTTGATTTTCAATCAATGAGTGAGATAGGTGGAGTGAATGCATGGTTTCATATATTTTTAGTGCATCATTTTCAATGTGATATGGGCTTAGTAGCCATCTTTACTTGCTGAAATCGTATCTACCAAGAAGAATATTGGCTTAATCTAGACTATAGTGTGATGACCTTGGTGTGTATGCTTTGGGAATGAGTAACAAGTGTAAGGCTGCGATTCCATTAACGTCGTGATTGAGTTCATCATGATAATTTTGAATCTTTTCGTACCTACACTAAAGGAAACTTAACCAAAAGCTACCTTGAAAGATGTCACTTTTAACTGTGAATGTAAATTCAAGAGTAATGTATGTATATTAAGTAGATGTGTTAAAATAGGATTTGGGAATACATTCTTAATGAGTAAGAATGAAATTTCTCTGATTTCTTTGACATGATTTTGTGTATTTTGGGTTGACATTAGGCATCAAATAACTTTAAATTACTCAAATACTAGGTTGAGGTATGAAATTCCTAATAAAAAAGTAGCTTAAATGATTAGTGCATGATGGGTTGTGGAAACCATTTTAAGGAACACTTGAATGTTATGTTTTCCTTAAGCTAATGTATGGGTGTGGAAACCATAACTAGCATATATCTATGATAAAATGTATGGGCGTGGAATCCATACTAACATATATCTATGATCTATTGTATGGGTGTGGAAACCATACTAGCATATATCTATGAGAAAATGTATGGGAGTGGAATCCATACTAGTATATATCTATGAGATAAGTAATGAGGTAAGGTATGGGTGTGGAATCCAAAGTAAAATATATCTATGAGCTAAGTAATTCTTCTATTTAGAATATTTTGATGGAATCTGATATTCATGATTAAGGAATGATTATGTGTAATTAAAGTTAAATGGATAGAGATTTGTAACACAAATTTGCTTGAGCTTTAAATCCATTATTTTATTTTTATTACAGATGAAGATACTAAGATTGGTATACTAAACACCATTAGGTGGTTTAGAATGTTTGGAATAATTGACTTTGATATATGGAAGTGTGAACTAGATATCTATCCTCTAGTATTGTAATCCGTTTGTATGTATTGAATTTAGGTAGAACTAAAATGACTTTCAAATTCTTGAAATGTAGAAAAAGATTATTGTGATAAGTTGATGAAATAACTTTTCTATTGGCTTAAGACAAATTAGGTCTATGAAAGCCATAATAGTCTCTTTAATGATTTTATCAGTTGAATATTGGTTGCATTCTATTTAACCAAATTAATTAGAGAAATTATGAGGATTGAACTCATATATTTCTCTAAACTATTTTTAGTTAGGCGATCGCATCAAAATTCAAATTATTTATAAATTGTGAAGAGAATAACATGTTTAGAAGGTAAATATTTTATGTGGTGAGAACCTGTTTTATTTGAAATTAAAGAAAAAAAAAACATGTGATTAATGAAAAGCTTAGTTGAGTTCTTGTTTTACAAGAATATGTGCTTGTGATATTTTTTGAGGGAGAAATTGAAGGAGAGTGAGATCACATTTTGATTGATTCGAATTATTGCATGATAATTGTATTGTATGTGGAATGGGGTAGATTGTTTGATTTAGGAATTTTGTGTTGGGATGTATAGTTGTATGAGTATTTATTAGTCCTACAGAATGTTGTAATAATTTGAGAGGGTGGTAATTCTCCTTAAAGAAAAAGGGTTTAACTTTAGGCTAGAAATTCCCTTGTGATAGTCTAAATCTTATTTAAATTTGACAAGATTCATTACATTTTGAGAAATTTATGGTTTTCATAGTTTGTTGTTGTGTACGTATTAATAGTAAGGGATAAGACATGAAAGAAAATGAAATGATTAATTATTGAATATAAATCATGAGCGATTTCATAGTTGGAAAACAAATTGACTTAGAGTTATCAAGGTAGATTCAGTAATATAAATGCCATATTTGCATAATTGTGAGATTTGTTCTTGATTAAAAGTCGTTTTCCAAAAGATATCATTAATCTGCTTTCAGATGAAGATCTTCTAATAGATTCATTCAAAATTGATTCTCAAGTTAGAGAAGTGACTAATAATGAAGATTATGGAAACAAAAAGGAATGATCTATAATACATAAGTGGGTCAATGAGGACTGTATTTAACCTTAGGTTGTTAGTTAAAAACAAAAAACAAAAAACAAAAAACAAAAACAAAAACAAAAATGGTGCCTTGAACCTCAAATTGTATTTTTGCCTAAAGAGTAAACGTTTAGTAAAAACTAAAGATAAATCCTAAATATTTTGATTGCAAGGATGTCTTATGGAATGAAAAGAGGAAAATTGGATTGAGAAGACATAAATCAAGTGGGATGTAAGAGTGTGGTTTATATATAACATCATGTTATGTTTTGTAGGAGTGGGTTTTATATATAACATCATGTTTTTTTGCATAGTTTCACTCGCAATTGTATGTGGATTATTTTATGCTTATTGTATGCCAATCCGATTGTGATATGGGATGGACCATCATTGTTGTGTATACAACCAATGTGTGTTCTATTTATAGCTTCGCAAGCTCAACATACTATAGAACCTTGAAGATGACACATGTAGGATTCATATAGACTATGAGAAAGAAAAACATGTAGAATATCAAATTGTTATAGATAAATTAAGTAGATATCATATCAATTACATACAATATTATTTTATAAGGTACTATAAATTGTATGGTTGTTTTTGATAAAAATATTTGGTATTTTATATCGAAACATGTCTAATATGGCATGGATATATTTTCTACTTGATTAAGAATGGTATGTTTAGATTTCATGGAGTTTCTTCCAATATAGAAAACATTAAACTATGGATTGGAATGAAGAAAAAAATATATATATCAAATATATATACATAAGGTTAGCAACTTATTGATAGTAGAATCTAAAAGAACTAAGTATCTTATGACCGTAGGAAAAACTTCGGGCCAAGTTTAGCCCAAGAGGGGGAGTATGTAGTGTCCCTTCTTAGTGAGATAGCTTTGATGACACTTAGAGATGGTGATTTTGATATAATGATATAATATTATGTATGAAAGACTTATGTACATGCTTATATGCTATGACCTGGTTTGGGTCACTTGGTTGTTGTGTGCTTATGATAATATCTATGTTTGTGTGCACAAGAATTGATTTTGGTTAAGAGCATATTAGCGATGTTTTATCTTTTGGTATCCGATTTTGGACATAGGTGTATGACATGAATGGTGATTCAGAATTGAGACACGGATCCATGGATGATCATGGTTATGTGGAACATATGGTTAATTATGATTTATGGATGATACATGATTTGTATGATTATATGTGTGTAGTCTTGTACTAAGCATGATGTGGCAGGGGACTTGGTCATTGCCAACAGGGATGCTCAAGTTATAAATGACTGCGGAAGTCATTTCTCCAAAACAAAAATGACTGTGGAAGTCATGCACAATATTTGGTAAAATTTGAATAAGTTAATTATGAAATTCATTTGATTGATTTGATCATTGAGATTGTGATATGTGCAGGTCTTGGAAGAAGACCTTACCAACGAACCATCAGATGCGTATAAGCTCACAATCAGTACCTTAAGGTGAAACGCAGAGTTTCAAAGCAGAATAGATGAGAAGCCATGGAAATTAGGGCGCGGAGTCCTAAATCCATGAAATATAAAGACGTGGAGTCTTGGATATATGATAAAAGGATTAGGACGCGGAGTCCTAAATCCATGAAATATAATGACGCGGAGTCTTGAATATATAAGGAAGTGTTTGGGGTGCGGAGTCCTGAATATTTAAAAATATCAAGGTGTGGAATCTTGGATCTTTAGAGTAGATCAGGGCACGGAGTCCTCAATCTAATAAGGCATGAAGATGGATACAATAGGGGTGCGGAATCCCTATTATCCGAAAGAAAAATACCACTCATGGGCAACTCATAGATGAATTTCCTTAATAATCTCATTCCTAACAATTTTGGAGTGACTTTCTGAAAATAGAAAGTCATGTCTACCATTTCAAGTATGACCTTCCAAAAATAGTAAATCACCTCCAATCAATGGGTAAACAAGTATGCTTGAAGGAAAATCACTTAACTTATGATTAATCAATTGTAATAGTTCAATCTCGACTTAATCCTCAACATTATTAATATTATTAATATTATTATTATCTTTTATGAGACTATGATATTATTATTAAAAGGAAATTATATCTCCTCAATCACTTCACACCTCTCTCCTTCATGCCTCTCATGGCTCTATGTAACTCTCTCTATTTTAAATATTACATTACACTCTCTTTTATGCACTCATCAAGGAATGGCATATTCCTCTTACACTCATTAAATATATGTCATAAAATATTCCTCTTACACTCACTTTAATGCATATGTTACACTCTCCTTAAATAAGGCATGCATACCTCTCCTTAATGGCATAAGTTACAATCCTCTAAATGGAATACAATGCATGCATATTAATCCTCCTTTATGACAAGAATTTGTTGCTCCTCCTATATATGAGTCTCATGTATTCTCATTTGGGGGGAGAGGGGAAAATGCCAAGAGTGGAAGAGACTTGAGGAATATTGTGAGAGGGAGAGATATGGAGAGTATCCAATTACTTCCAAAAAAAATCTGAATTTCTTACTAATCTACTAAATATCTATTGAGGTTGAACATGAGTGGTATTTAGAGGAAGTGAAAACTATCTTCCTTAGTTTTCCTTGCATCTCTCTCTCTATTGTTGTATTTCAGTACTGTTTGTGAGCTTTTACAGCTCGGGGATTCTAGGGGGAGGAGTTCTCCCTGGATATGGTTGGGTGGAAAATCAGATGGTTCAAATGAGTTGGTTAAGGGATCAAAGGCAGATCATGTTCTAAATGATTGGAGCTGAATATCTCTTCAGGTATAATTTCCATTGTCCTAAAATTATAGTATAGATTTAGCATAAAATAAAAGGTAGACATTTAAATTGTTGTAAGCATCTAATTTTGGTTTAGGCTTATGTTATCTAAAATATTATTGATTAGTTAAAAATGAAGACTAGATCAATCTATATGTATGGAGGTTTAGATCTCAATATTGGAGTTATTATTGGTGTATTTTATGGTACTAATCTTGGTATTGTAGTATTTGAAAAAGGAAAGCCAAATATTGTTGAAGGTAATTGCAATAAATTTATTCCAAAGGACTTGGGTAAGTATTTCATGATTTATGGTTTTGTTTCAAATAATCAATAGATGCATGTTTTATAAATGGTTTGAGGATAGTTTGCAAAGTGTTTGACAATATCTATGAATGAGTAATGTTATAAATTTATTTATGCACGAATACGTGCTAACTTGCAGAAGTAAGAAAATGGACATGTACCCAAAATATGCTTGGAGGAATTACAGAATCAACCCTTAAAAGAAAATGCAAAAATAATGGCAACTAAAGTATAGTTTGGAAGATCAAATGCTTGAGGTAAGTTGGAGATAAATTTCAGTTATGGCTCATGTTTAATATTCTTCAATGTTTTGTTATTCAAGTTGTTGTAATAGTACTATCAGAATTTTGACAGAAAGCCTTAATGGTTGTAGCATTCAGGGCTTCCATGTGTTTTTTAAATTGTAGCAATTGGTGCAAAAAGCTTGTCAATCATGTCAAATGAATTCGCTTGTGGGTGGTAAAATGTTTCAAGAACTCATATGGTGGATTTAGAAATATGTGATTTCAATGAGCATATATTAGTAGCATAACTCTGGGTGGTTTTTCCTCATGTAGAGGTGTAGTTGTAAGTTTTCATTCTATATGTTTGACAAAAGTCATAAATGAAACATTTAGGCTATAAATTGTGTTGTTTTAAAGAAACGAATTCCTGGGAATTTTTAATTCGATTCAGCCCAACATCAAGGGGTTTCCGTGCCTAATGAACATGTAACCCCTGATTTCATTCCAAAAAAATACTTTTCAGAACCCAGATCAAAAATCTGGGCAATTTGGCAGATTGCTGCTGTGAGTTATGTGCGCCTGTTTTTGAGTATTTGATGAAAGTCTAAGATTATTTAGTCCCCGTTTTAAGATGGAAATATTTAAATTTTCAATTTCTGAATTTTATGAGATAAATATGTTGAATAATAATCTTAAATTCATTATTGCCAAGTGTTTGACAAAATGCCTCAATGACTTTTAATTGCATGCTTGCAAAGTGTTTGTCATAAGGACTCAATGAGTGTAGGGTGCATGTCTGCAAAGTGTTTGTCAAAAGTCCTGAATGGCTGTAGATTTTGTGCATATAAATTGTTAGTGTAAAATTATTAGTTACTGTTGTTTTTATGTTACTATAAATTATAAATAAACTATTTAATGGGTGTAGCTTCCTATGTCTGCAAGTTTTTGGTATGAATGTGAAAATGAATTTAATAATTTGTTGAAGTGTGAATAAGACAGTTGTTTCTTGTATTATCTAAAGCTTTCAAAAAAAAAAGGGCTTGTTTTTGGAAACAATTTTACAGTGACTAATTCTTTAGGATTTTGTGGGAATGAGTATTAGTGATTATGTGACATCTACTTCTCTATCTTATTGATGGTGGGTAAGGTGGGACCTTACAATCCATCAAAATCTAGGTGCCACATTGATTCATGAAAAATGTTGTCATTGTCTGGTGCTTTCTTTTTCTGTTTTAGTTCAGTGTTGTTCTCAATGCTAGTTTTAGAATTACATAAAATGAATGATTCCATATAAGTAGGTGTAGAGTAAATATGATAGTTTCGATGTCTTTCTACACTACTAACCACGTACTTCATTAATGTTTCTCTGTAAAGTTTCTTGGGTTGGACAAAAACTGATATTGTTGCATAAGACATATCTATTTGTAGAGATCCTAGCAGTTTAGCTCCCCATGGGCGAGATAACAGCATTCCATACTTAGGAGGGATTTTAGTTACTACAATATCCATGACTATTCTTTTTCCAGGGTATTGAACTAAAGTAACACATAAATCTTTTATCAAGCCTAAACATTTCACTTTACTGGAATCAAATGAGAAGAGATCTTTATAAGTTCTAGTGATGTCTAAATTCAAGGTTTCCATTATTGATTTTCGCATCAAATTGTGTGAATTCCGTGAATCTAGCATTGCATTATGTAAAATCTGATCATGAACAGTTAAGCTAATGTAGAAAGGAGGAACTCCTCCCTCTTAATGTTTCCCATTAACATCAGGACCAAAGTTTAGTTCTAGTTGATCGTCACTCAAATTAATTGAATCTTCTCCATCATTCATATTTAAAGTCTCAGTGATATGTGTTTCTTATAAGTCATGTTTTACCAACTCTGTCAAAGGAATTGGTATCTTCAGTTTGGAAATTTCAGCCTCGATGTTAAATGGTGCCCGTGATTTTCCTAGCTGAATTATTTCTTCTTTTGGGACTGTAGTTTGGGTGTGTTTATCTTCCTTTTCTACATTTGGCTTTTCATTTTCGGTTTGTATTTCCATTGTTTTACTGCTTCTAATTTTATTTTCAGGTATACTTTGATATGTAGTGGGATTTTTGCCAAATTTTGTGGTTTCAACAACTATTTTAGCAGTGCCTTCTTTAGGGTCAGCTGATTTGGGATCAGTAGTAGATGTTTTTGGATTTGAATTTGTTGTTTTAACAAAATTTGTTGTATTGAAAGAAACATATTTTTGAATATCTGATGATGTTTCAACAACAATATCTATTATATCAACAATTTTAGGACTAGGTAAAATTTTGGGAATTGAAATTTTCTGAGTTGAACTAGAGTTTTGGTGGGTTTCCCTATGGAGGATTTATAGAACTTTAGTGGTAGGAGCCTCTACTATTTTATTTTTTTGAGTTTGGGCATATTTCTTAATAGAAGACTCTACATTTTTCTTTCTCCTAAGGCTATATTTCTTATGAACTTCATTAATTACAAACTCATAACCTTGCATGTAATCAAAAGACTCACCAGAATCTAATTGTAGTTGTTGTAATTCATATAACTCATGTTCATCTTGTGTAAGAAAAATGGTGTTATCATCATTAATGCCCATTAGATTGATCTGAGTGTCTTCATGATGTTGATTTTGGTGGGAACTTTCAGCATAGTTCTCTTGGAAAGGTGGTCTTATTGTTTGGTCAGGTGTTGATTCTCTAGATTTTCCAGTGTCATTGTTTTTCCTGAAATTGAGATTTCTAATTTGAGGTCCTTGTTGTTGGTTATCCCACTGTGGATTCGTTTCCATATTATCTAGCCTATCCATCATTATCTCTAATTTTTTTCTAAATTATCTATTTTCAAATCTAAATTTGATGTTTCCTCTTTTATTGTCACTCTCCTTTCATTTCTTAATCTAGTTTTATTTGCTAACAAGTTTTCCTCTACATCTACAGTATTACTTTGCATCTTCTCTAAGGTTTCTGGATTTCTCTCTCTCAGTTGGTAAGCCATATTTGTATCAAATACATCAAGGAATTTTATAAGGGCAGAGTCTGGAGGAGGTTTAATATTAGCAGGAATTTCATTGTAAATATTGTTATATCCTGTACAATAATCTTGGACTGTCTCATTTGGTGCTCTTTTTATATTTTCAAATTCAGGTAAAATTTGTAGTAGATTTTTCTTATTCTCCCATCTATTTAGAAATATTCTATGAAAAAATTCTAAATCAGCAATACTACCAGCATTCAAACCTTTAAACCACTTTTTCACATCACCGGTTAAATTTTGAGCGAAAAGTCTAATTTGGACATCATCGTCATCAATTTCATGCAGTTCAAAGTAGTCTATCATTTTCTTAACATGTTGTTGTGCAGTATAGTGAGTTGTTCTATTAAATTGAGGTGTTTTGCTTTGATAATCTTGGGGCATGTTATGTAAATTTGTTGGTGGGACCAAGGGAGCATATCTGGCAGCCATGGCTTGGATTCTAGCTTGGCTAGGAGGTAAGTTTGTGGTACTTGGTGAAGAACTAGAAGTATTTGCTGATGTAGTTAAAGCACTTGAAGATGAGATTGGGATATAAGAAGATGTACTTGCAAATGTGGTTTAAATACTAGAATATGAATATGGGATACTAGAATAGGTTCTTAGAAATGAGAATGATGTACTATAAAAAGTAGTAGAAAAACTAGGGGATGAACTTGAGGTGGTGGAAGATGGAAATAAAATTCTAGGATGAAATGGTTGCTTGAAAAAAAATGTATCTGTGGAATGAAGTGTAGTGGAGATAAAGGATGAAGTGGTAGTAAATAAGGATGAACCTACAGATTCTAAAATACTAGTATCTAAATTACTAGTAGAAGGCTTAGGGGTATAGGCTGATAAAGAATTCAATTCAACTGAATTGTAATATCCCCGAAATCGGAACAACAACAATATTAAACAATACTTCTTCAAAAATAACGCAGTTTAGCAAAGTAAGATCAGGAGGCTAATATGGGGGCTTAAAATTTATATATATAGTAGGAAATCAGATTTACAATAAGGCCCATACAATGTATAATAGGAAATAGAAGACTTCAACAAGAAGAAACCATCAAAAAGAGGTGTTGCAATCACATATATTCACTACAAAAGGCTTGATAGCGTTATTTTCATTATGCTGCAACAGTTGTTGATTACATCTTAGATCTAGAGAAAAATAATGCATGAAAAATCAGATTTGTGATAGATCCATACACTATAGATTCTCTACTTTACATACCCCTTGGGGTTTTCAGCAATACATGAAGCTCATGGAGTAGATCTGAGATTTAATCCTGCATATCTGTAGAAATATTTAGAATTTCTAAAGTAAATACAGGAGTATCCAGATCAGATCTGAATATAACATGGAATATATCTGAAATCCATGGATCACCACAGTGAAGGGCAGATTCCCAACACTAGAGATCTCTCCCCCAAAATTATGCCAAAAGCCCTTACAACAAAACCTACAGAAAAATGTAGATCTGGAAGATGGACTATGCTGTAGAGTTCAAGATCATTTTGGCCTGATGCCAAGATGTGGATCTGAAGTTCCAATGATCCAATACACACTTTCCAATGGGATAGAAGACTTTCTCATTGAAAAGAGGCACTAGAATGGCCTAGATCTGAGTAGATCTAGCCTCCACTTGTTGTAGCTTATAAGGAAAACCAAACCCTCAACAAGATTTTTGTTGTAGTTGGAAGATGAAGCTTGGCCAAATGCCTGATAGTGGAAAAGATCAAATATACTCTTCCAAGAGGCCTCTCAAGGAAAGAGGTGGGATTCCCAATCAGGAACACCCAGTGCTAAACAACACTATTCTCAGCTAAACAGCAAGAGAATGATATGTGTCTAAACAAAAAATATATTCATAAATATAACATATTCAACAACCTTCTCCTGTTGTCCTCCTCTTCTTTTTATAAGATAGAAATCTTGCAAAATGCTAAACCCTCTCAATGATTTAGCTTCTTTCACATATGCCACCTCTGTCGAGTCATAAAAAGGTATCTTTTTAACACCTATTTATCTCACATTAATTATCAATTCGGGAGCGACTTTTTACTTCAAGAGTGTACTCAGTCTGAGGCAGCAATTTATCCAAGAGTAATGCTATGAAGATGTAGTAAAGAATAACAAATGCAAAGGTAACAAATGCTTGTAAAGAAACCTGCTTACAGTGACATGAATGGAAAGATTAAACTACATCAATCTTGCAAAACATCGATCAGGGATGCAGTAACAGTAACTCTTTCCCTTAGAAATCGATGCAAGATAACCAATCTAGGGACTTAGGAGCAATAACCTCTATCCTCTACAGTTGGAGATCTTAAAGCAGTCGAAACAAAAGCAAATTCAATAAAAGAAATTTAAAGGAAATGAAAGCTGGAAAGGAACAGCAGCATGTAACTACAACTCATCTGTTTTCTAATCAAAGACTATGAATCAGAAATAAAAAATAAACAGAAATGGAATAGAAATATGAACAACAATCAAATAAATCTATAATCATAATAAATATAAAGGCAATTATCACACAACAGAAATGAAAGAATAGAAATACAAACAACGGATCACTCCACCAGGGCCGGGCCCTCAACCGCCGGTGAGAGCGTCGCTGGGCTACTGCAGAGCTTGAGAAATGGAATGAAAATGCCTCTTTGTATTAATCAAACATGAATATATTTTACATCAGTTGCTCTTTCATCACAAGAGTCAAGGAATTACAGGGTTACAAGATGAATACAATAATCGTCCATTCTCCTCCATCCTCCCTCAATACACAATACATGTTCTCCTTTTATAATCAGAAGGAGGATAAATTAAATAGAAAATATAATCTTCCATAACAATATGATCAACCAGAAAATATATTTCCAACAATCTTTGAACAAGAGCAAGGCGAATTTGGCTTTGCAGTTGAGATTTGGAGGACGGTCGCAACAACAAATCTGAGAAAATCATGCTCAAATAACCTTGTGTTTCTCTCAATACAGGCCAAATTTGGGCAAACCATTCTTTACGGAAGTTAATTGGGTCTGTTCTGGACAAAACCCATGTTCCGTATTTTCCATATTCTTCTTCATTTGCTCAGAATCTTAACCACAAAACTGTTACTTCTTATTCCAGCGGATTTCTGAGTTGGAATATTTCATAATGATTTGGAAATCAAATCTGTAATTTAGGAGATATCTTGGAGGCTAAAATGATAAATGATATTAATAAACCATCATTGATAAAATTATGCATAATAATAATCAATTTATTAAAAATAAAGGAGAAGAAATAATATTCATCCATAAGAGCATAAATCATTATAAGATGGATTTATATTATAAATTATAATAAATGACATGATAAAGAAGAGTAAGAATGGATAAAATAAGTGTTAAAAAGTGGTAGTATTCACGACCCAACATACCCCCAAACTAAATATATTGCATGTCCTCATGCAATCCAAAACTGAATATATTGTATGTTCTCATGCAATCCAAAGACAAAACTCATGTGTTAACCAAGCAAAGAAAATTGTTCATCCCAGCCCATGAAATGGATGGAACAAATGCATGTGTCCTCAAATAATGAATATTCAATTTTAGCAATCTTGATAAAGGCATAACAATTTTTACAGTTGACATTCAACTATATGTATATGAAGTTGCAGAAAAATGTAACATAAGTAACAACAAACTTCATTAACCATTTTCTCAAAAATCAGATCATTTGGATGCATAGATCATGAGATATAAAAAAATGGTTGTAGGTCATAGTGCATAATTTTTGAAATTTTATGAACTAATTTAGCGTGAAATTATCTGGGTTTGTGTATTTTAATGATACCTCTCTGTTATCCAGAAATAACAAGATTTCAGTTCATAGTTTTAAAGATATATGTGAAACAATTTCTGCACTATATACAAATGAAATTGTATGCCTTAAATGAGAAAGAGAGTAAAAAACATCCATCATGTTTAGCAATTCCCTCCCCCCAAACTAAAGAATTAGCATGTCCTCATGCGATGCTAGAAACAAAGAGAGGTGGTTGCTACAATCTGTTGAAATCTATGTTTGGTGTAAAACAACATGGAATAGGGGAGGAGTTGAGAATGAATAAGAATATTCATGGATGATAAAGAATATTATGGACATGGTCATAAGAAAGAAATGAAATAAATCAACACTCCCCCAAACTGAAAGATGAGACATGTCTAAAAAAATGGGAAGTGGTACAGATATGGAATGAATGATAAATAATGCTCAACGGATTTTCATGAAATTCTCCTAAATTCATAATAAATCAAAAAATTATGCTATTTTACCTCAGGTGTTACCTTCGAAAAAATGTGGAAGGACATGTAGAGACTGGCCTTTGCTGAAGCTGATGTAGGCTGAGCGGATACTGAAAGTAATGCAAAATGTGGAAGCCATGCAAGCATATCATGTCTGAAGAATTATGCGCATTCACGAGCCTTCGTTGTTAATTGCAATAATGTGGTCATGGTGCGAATAGAATTTTTCCCCATGCGTGTTGTTCTCTTGTAAACAAATCACAATTTTGTATGAAATTTTCTTGAATCCACAGTTTCAGTTTGGAATGGCAACAGATAAGATGCATGCAAAAAAGTTCAAGCAAAACAAAAATTCTACAAAAATGCAGTATCAATATTGTGGCAAATCAGCAAAATAAAAGAGCAGCGTATTGCACAACAATTGTACAGCATGGAAAGGCATACATACTTATGATACAATCAACAAATTATTGCATTACTGAAATCCATGCATGTGATAAATCGTAAACAGATATAGAAGCGTTTTGTAATGATTAAAGGATAAGGAGAAGGGAAAGCTTAAGATAAACATAAGTACAAATGCGTTTATTACCCACTTAAACTAATGTGATCAATTTATGATGATTTTCATGTATAATAGGTTCGAAATCACAAGTTAAGGATTCATACTTTCATCTGATATTTAAATAGAGATATAGGAAAAATGGTTTAATATTACTATTGATGTGTATAAATGTGACTCCAATACCATCAGCAGAGCTCTATTGCCCACAGGTGTCCATAACCTTGACAGAGTTGCTCTCTCACCCTTGGAACCGTTGTCCTTTATTTATGCTGAGGAAGTGCTTGTTAATTGTCATAACAGAGGCCATTGTCCTGGCTTGGTGCCCAGATAAATCACAATGCCATTCACTGGGAAGAAGTGAAAAGTGGGCAAGCCGGCTCGTGATGAGACCTCCTATTCCAAGGACTTCTTAATTTATTCAATTGTCCATTGGACCATATCCCTGGTTTGGTGGCCATGATGGGAATGCCACTTCACTTGCTTCCTTATGAACATGGTAGGTCGGCTCTTGATGAGACCTCCTATCCTCCATCTGCCAAATTATAAAATTATTAATGAAATATGTAAATATTTTTCTTTTCATATAGCACTTTCCTATTTATTCATAAAGGATGGCTCAACACTCCTTAAGAGTAGGAATGGTGGAAGAAGTCTGAACAGCTCAATAAAAAAGAATATGCCCTTATTCCTACTCCATAAGTAAAAATCAAATAAAGTTATAAAATATGGGAAAGAACCAACATGATAAATATAATTGATCATATAAATTTAGTGGTAGTAAGACAACAAGATCATGTTATTGATTATGTCCATTTTTCCTTTTCCTTATCATTACTACACAACTTTCTTAAAAATGACGATTTATTTTGATTTGCTGATTACAATAAGCTTTAATTTGTATGATTGTGTATCCTTCCATAAATTGTATGTTTGTCTTTCAAAAAGTCATGAAAATTTTAAAAAATCCTCAAAAAATTGTTCACAAACAAGAAAAATGCACTCAAAAAGTGTTGCTCCTTTGAAAAGGAACATTAAAAACAATTTGCGAAAATGTTGTTCCTTTGGAAAGGAAGTGTTGTTCCTTTTGAAAGGAACAGAAAAAAACATGCAAAAAAAATGTTGTTCTTTTTGAAAAGAACAAAAAAACTAATCAGCGAAAATGTTGTTCCTTTTGGAAGGATCAACAAAAATAAACACATAAACGCACTGCTTCTTAAGAGGAACGGCTGTTGTTCCTTAAGAGGAACAAAAAACAAATATAAACACGCAAAAAAAGGGAAAAAAATAGAATAAAGAACAAAGCTAATATGCAATCCATTGCCAAGAAAATCCAATCAAATAGAAAGAAAATTCTATGTACAGGTTTCAAGAAAAAATATTTTTTTACAAAATTGGTGTCACTGAAGAATTGCCTTCTGCAATTGAAACTTGCATGGTGGGGTCCTTATTGTTTAATTGCAAATGGAGCAGCAACTATAATTTGGAAGGATCAACACCTGAAACACAAAAACATAAAGAAATCAGAAAATAAACAACACTTTATTAAGTTACAACAGCTATGATGTTATTTCTAAGAGAATATCAAATCTATTAATGGAAAAAAATGATCTTTTGAAAACAATTTGGCAGCAGTGGCATGAATCTTCAAATGGGAACCAATTTTCATTTATTCTGTTATGAATCCGTTAGGTAATGAACTGGATGAAATGCCCTTGTTTTACTAAAAAAAAATTCAAGAATCACTTGTCTATAAATTGACCTTCTTTGTTCTCTTGAGACCTGCAAAAAACGAGTGTCTACCTACAATAAAACATTAAATCATGGAGAAAGAGAGGTGATCGGGCTCCTCTAATCAAAGAATTATGCAAAAAAATAACAATTAGTTACTCTGCAGAACAAATCTATGGACAAAGTAAAATTAATTTATTACCTGCGGGAGAGCAGTGGTCAATCATGCTAACCTGCAGTGTTTCAATCACAACTTCTTCTTTTTTCGTCCGATTCAATTGATTCCAAAGCCAAATGAGAGCTAATTCAAAGGCATATCTCCAATAGAAACAGGTTTTAAAATTCCATGTAATGGTATGTTAAACTTTCTTAGAACAACCTGTATAATGAAGTCATTTTCGATTTTCTAGCTCAGACCAACAGTTGGTATTTCAAGCATAAATTTTTCGTTTGATAGCGGATTGAAATGATTCAAATTGGAGATTAAATTATATTCATTTATTGATCTCCAATAGAAATATATTTTAAAAACAAGAAGAATTGATGGGTCAAATATGTTAAGGAACAGCCGAGAAAACAGAGTTTCAAGAACGCTGATTTATGATAGGCAGTCAATATTTTGGTCATAAATTCCTCATACTATATCAAAATTGAGTGATTCAAATTGAGTTGTAAAATTGATTCATAGAGGAATCTACCATAGAAACAAGTTTTAAAAATATAGTCATTTACACCTCCAAAAACTGACTGTCCCAACTCTGTTCCTGAGCTACCTACTAGAGACCCTGTCAATGTTTTGGTTCTAACTTTTTCATTTCAAATCCAAATTGAGTGATTCAAATTGGGTTGGAAAGTATACATCAAGGGATACTTAGGATAGAAATAGGTTTTAAAAATATTCAATTTTGGTCCCTCAAATATGACTGTCCCAACTGTGTTTTCAGAAATTTCATCAAGCCCGCAAGCCAAAAAAATGATATTCAAGAAATGTTTTTCATATTGATGATAAAAATGAATATAGGTGTTTTTATAATTTTTATTTGCAATACAATTCATCTACATACACAAATAAATTAAAATATTTATCATCAATGTTGATTTCACAGCGTGTTGCAACAAAGAAACAACTATTTTTACAAAAATAAAAAAATGTGTTTGTTTTATTTCCTTATTTCTTTATTTCTCCACTATCCTACTCTGAATTGGAAAATGAATATGATTACGTATAAGATTATTTCCAGTGGAGCCATTTCTGAAATAATGCTTCAATTATGTACATACCCAAATTTGAAAAATGTATGTTAATAAAAATTAGGGTATGAGAAGCCAACTTCCCTTGAAAAGATGGTGCCAAAAATCGTTGAAGTATGGAGTGATGTTGCAATCGAATGATGGAGTGAAACCAATCTTCAATATATTCTTTTCTTCCTTGATTTCCCATAGCCATCATATTATGAAGTTCTTGAGCTTTTAATATGGTTTGTTGGTGCAAACTAGAAGAAACCTCATTTTCTTTCATAACTTCTACAATTTTTGGATTTGATTCATTTTGAGTCTCAATGTAAGTTTTCTCCAATGGTACATGCGAGAAATAATGGGTGGGAAGGGTGGGTGAATTTTTCAGTTCAACATTGTAAGCATGTTGTACTGGTTTATTATCGTGTGGGTGTGGAATGAGTTGAGCAGGAGATTGTGTAGGGAATGGAGCCTCTTGACGATGTAGTTGATTATGTTGAGTGGATGATTTTGATCAGCAAACAAGGTGTTGTGGAAGAGCTGGAAGATGTGTTTGTGCTACAAGCTGAGGGAGAGTAGTCATGCAATCATAAGGTGAACCATTCCAATCTTGTAGACAAGATTGATAGTGGTTATATTGAGATTGGCATGGCTGCCCTAACATATGAGTATTCCATAATGGATTATGCAAGTAAGAGAATGGAGAGGAATTGTTTTTAATCATACCTGTAGGCCATGATTTCCATGGTTTTGACCTTGTTACAGCTTCTCCATCTCTTTGATATGCTACTTCCAAATTAGATAAGGAAGAGTGATTATCTATGGGATGCTACTTTTGGTAATGAGGGCAAAACACTTCATCAAATTCTTGATTTCTCTGAACCTGCAAAACATTCAATTGTGACTTTAGAGAGCTAATAAAATCATATTTAAAATTTTCAAATAAAACCTTGATTTCAGCTCTTATGTCTCTTGTTCTTGTAGTACATTTGGAAGAGAAAGAAGAAACTTCTCTAGAATTCTTACCAGCCTTGGAAATTCCTCTTGAATACCTTATGCACAATCCACAAACATCATCATATGATAACTGAAAAACATCACCTTTTCCTATCAGATTTAAGAGTTCTAAAAAATCATCTTTGATTCCTTTGAGAAGGAATGTTTTCAAGATCTCTTTTTCCAAGTACTTATGCCTTGATTTTTGAAGGTTGTATCGAAATCGCTCTACATAGTCCTCCAAGATTTCATCTTCCCTTTGTGTCATACCAAAAATATCTTCATTGGATTTGCAATAGTCTTGGTACTTCTTCAAGAATATGTTCTTCATGTCCTCCCATGTTTTGATGTAGTTCCCACCTAGGCTCATGAACCATCGGAGAGCTGCTCCTTTTAGAGTAAGAGGAAACACTTTCAACCTTTGATCATTAGTACAATAATCATATCATCTACAAAGTATTTCGAACTCAAATAAGAATGTATCTAGATCTTCATTTGTCAAACCATGAAAATTTGGTAGAGATAATGGGGGAATTATGTGCATTTGTGTCACTCCTCCTAGATCTTTGATAGGGAATTCAAAAGTTGCAATGTGAACCATTTCTTACCATAATAGAAGATGTTCTTCATGTGTTTCTTTAAGGATCCTCTTTCCAATGTTCCTGTCAATTGGTTAGTGAAATGGGTGGTGCTTACATCACCACTCGAGTGGAATTACAAGATTTTTTCAAAAAAGACTCTACCTCTAAAAAACGCACAAGCATTCATTCCTACCTTAAGCTTTCACTCAATTCTACTGTGTAGCGGGCTAGTGAACAAGTGTGTTTCTTTCTCGGTGCGCAGGTTCTTACCTTCCGTCTTTAATACCCTATTCTTCCCAAGCAGAAAAAATTAAATATGCATCACTCTTTCTAAATGGCATACACTCTCCCCGACAACGGCGCCAAAATGTTGAGTCATAAAAAGGTATATTTTTAACACCTATTTATCTCACATTAATTATCAATCCAGGAGCGACTTTTTATTTCAAGAGTGTACTCAGTCTAAGGCAAAAATTTATCCAAGAGTAATGCTGTGAAGATGTAGTACATAATAACAAATGCAAAGGTAACAAATGCTTGTAAAGAAACCTACTTACAGTGACATGAATGGAAAGATTAAACTACATCAATATTGAAAAACATCGATCAGGGATGCAGTAGCAGTAACTCTTTCCCTTAGAAATCGATGCAAGATAACCAATCTAGGGACTTAGGAGCAATAACCTCTATCCTCTACAGTTGGAGATCTTAAAGCAGTCGAAAAAAAAGCAAATTCAATAAAAGAAATTTAAAGGAAACAAAAGTTGGAAAGGAACAACAACATGTAACTACAACTCATCTGTTTTCTAATCAAAGACTATGAATAAGAAATAAACAATAAACAGAAATGGAATAGCAATATAAAAAATAATCAAATAACTCTGTAATCATAATAAATCTAAAGGCAATTATCACACAACAGAAATGAAAGAATATAAATACAAACAGTGGATCGCTCCACCAGGGCCGGGCCCTCAACCGCCGGTGAAAGCACCGCTGGGCTACTGCAGAGCTTGAGAAATGGAATGAAAACACCTCTTTGTATTAATCGAACATGAATATATTTTACATCAGTTGCTCTTTGATCACAAGAGTCAAGGAATTACAGTGTTACAAGATGAATACAATAATCGTCCATTCTCCTCCATCCTCCCTCAATACACAATACATGTTCTCCTTTTATAATCAGAAGGAGGAGAAATTAAATAGCAAATATAATCTTACATAACAATATGATCAACCAGAAAATATATTTCCAACAATCTTTGAACAAGAGCAAGGCAAATTTGGCTTTGCAACTGAGATTTGGAGGATGGTCGCAACAACAAATCTGAGAAAATCGTGCTCAAAGAACCCTGCGTTTTTCTTTATATATGCCGAATTTGGGAAAACCATTCTTTGAAAAAGTTAATTGGGTCCATTCTGGACAAAACCCATGTTCCATATTTTCCAGATTCTTCTTCATTTGCTCAGAATCTTAACCGCAAAACTATCACTTCTTATTTCAGCGGATTTCCGAGTTGGAATATTTCATAATGATTTGGAAATCAAATCTGTAATTTAGGAAATATCTTGGAGGCTAAAATGATAAATGATATTAATAAACCATCATTGATAAAATTATGCATAATAATAATCAATTTATTAAAAAATAAAGGAGAAGAAATAATATTCAGCCATAAGAGCATAAATCATTATAAGATGGATTTATACTATAAATTATAATAAATGACATGATAAAGAAGAGTAAGAATGGATAAAATAAATGTTAAAAAGTGGTCGTATTCATGGCCCAACAACCTCCAACTAAGACTGCGCTGTGCATCAATGAGATTCATCCCCTCTAGACAGCGTCGTTGATCTGGTCATGGTTGACCCAGTCAATTGTCTCAATCCCTTTTACACATAAGGGTATTTTATTAAGATGGCCCAGATTTATCTTTGTTCACATGGGGCATCGATTTATTCACTATTTTAGGAGTTTTTATTGTCCTCCTTTACACATTTATTCATGCAACAGGAAAATGAAACAAAATTGTATATTCCCATTAGCTTGGGCTAATTGGGAATATTACAGTCCTCCCCTCCAAAATGTTGCTTGTCCTCAAGAAACTGATAAGGTGAGTGCTACAACACTTCTCCTCCTCCATTGGTGCACCATCATGAGTTAAGATTTTTGCATAAGCTAAGTGTTCACCAATCCAACCCTCTATGAATTGTTCCTCCAAAGTCATTATGAGATGTGCATAATCCATCCCACAAGGAGTCAAGAACTCAAATGAAACAAACATGGCTGAACTAATACTCTCTTTGAAACATGTAGTATAAGGTACATAGAGAGTCTCCGTCCCATGTGGTACATACAAGCTTCCCATTCTCCCTCCATACATATCCATAAAAAGTACAACTATATCATCAAGGTATGGAAGCAAAACTACATATATACAAATAGAAATTTGAGCATGAGGAGGTGGGTCATAGTCCCACATATGATACCAGCACAGTGCATCTCCTACCTGCATTAGATCAAGGTATGGTAAGTGGTTTCCCCACCACTTACTTGTTGCACATGTTATCTCACCATGGTTGAAAGTCTGAGATATGTTTGGTGCCTTTGGGAAGCACCCATCATGAAAGAAAATCTCCCTTTGCACATGAAGGGAGTGGCCCAATGTTTTCCATGAGATTTACATGATACATTACTCCTCCTTGGAGTCATGGCCTACATAAACATGGTGAAAGAATATGTAAAATCAGAAAATGAAACTTGCTTTACATGATCATATTCTTCACCAACAATGTCTCTCATACACATGGATTTATGCATGGATCTTTCTCCTCTTTCAAAAGAAGGAAAATATGGCTGAAATAACTCTTGCATAGAGTCATATGGCTGCCCCAACTCCACATAGTTCAGGCATTCTTGAAAATGCTGATGTAGTTCTTCTTTCAAGCCTTCCCAATCAAAGCTTCTCATGATGATGTTGTATATCTTCATGGAGTACATATGGCTGAAACAGAACTCTTTGTATGATTTTTGTAGTAAATTATTCTTGAGCTTAGAAGCTCTAGAAAAGAAGATCCTACCATGATGATAGATGAATCATCCTTGGACTAAGTAGCCCTCTTCATGCAGTTGGTCATCAAGTATCATACAAGTGTGACAATCTTTGGAATAATCCACTAGCAATTGGGATTTCCAATACAGATCTACATTACTCAACGATGGCAGCATTGATGATGCATCAACAGAAATTTCTGTCATGTTTTTGATCTCCTCCTTGACAATTCTATGCCAAATGTGTGTGCTGGAATGATGTTCCTTCCATTCTTCTCCTCCCATGGTGCAGATCTAGAATTGAGAGTGGGTGATGATGATAAGGGAGAAATATTTCCCTCCTTCTTGAGCTTACCCAAGTCTCTTAGTGTTGTATCTTTGTCTTCAAGTGCTCCAATCACTCTTGGATCTAAGTTTGGAGCAGCAAGTTGTGAGGCCTTCCCCACAAAATATGAATCATGTGGCCTCCCAAGTGGTTTTCCACTAGATAAGAGTGTCCCATGCAGAAATCTCATGAACATAATATATGGGACTGTGAGGTCCTTTCTTCCACTGTGCAAATCCATATTTTTTTTCTATGTGGAAGTGTTATGTGAGGGGTAAGTATGCATGCCTTTGATCATTTGAGGTTAACCACTCCTTTTGTCCACCCATTCCATTTGCAAAGCCTCCCAACCAGTGGTGACTTTACCCAATGTAATCAACCATTGGACACCCAAAATAACATTGCTGTCTGGTATGTCAACCACAAAGAAGTGATCCACCATAGTGTAGGATCCCATGGTTACTGAAAGTGATGGGACATAATGCATGCATTGCATTTTTCTATCTCATGGGACCAAAACAAAGAATCCCTCAAAAGTATCAGTGGGTATTGCCCTCCTTTGCACAAGATGGGCATCAATGAAGTTGCGGGTAGCCCCACTATCAATCAATATAGAAACCCTTTGATTCATGATTGAACCTTAAACTCTTAAGGTCAAGTACTTAGGTACTCCTCTCAAAGATGCAAGAGTTCCTCCAATAGGATCAAAGGCTCCCTTTCCATCTCCTGATGGTGTTGGATCTCCTTCAACATTGTTAGCGTTGTGAACCCTTCTTGGTTCATCATCTTCATCTTCTTCAAGATCTGAGAAGACCTCTATGTAATGTGCTTTACCAGAAGCACATCTATGTCCAGGTACCCATGGTTCTTAGCAAGTGAAGCATAGCTTCTCTCTCCTTAGATCTCTTCAGAATTCATCATCAAAAGGCTTCTTGATGAGCTCTCCTTTGAAGGAGAAACTTTCTCTTCCTTTCCTTTAGAAGGAAAAGAGGGCTTGTGCTGAAAATTTTCCTTTTCTTTTGGCAAGGTATCTTGATGGTCTCTATCCCTCTTAATGGCATCATGCAAGGTATTGGGCTTGGTAGACTTTACCAACCCATGAAGAGGTTCATCTAGACCATCGATGAACATGTACACCCTTCTTGCTGCAGACAAATCAGAAACCATAACAGATAATCTCAAAAATTCAGAAATATAAGACTTTATATTACCTGATTGCTTCAACTTTGCAAGGCTCATGAAAGGTGCCTCCGGATCCTTTCTATCAAACATTTCCACCAGCCTTCTAGTGAACTCAGAATAAGAAGTCACATTGGCATGACCCAATGTAAACAAGCCATGGAACCACCAGTTGTGTGCTTCACCTTCAAAGTGCAAAGCTGCAATCTTGATAACTTCCAACTCAGGGACCTTGTTCAACTGAAAGTAGATGTCCAGTTTTTCTACCCATGCTTTGGCAGAACAAGTGGATGACCCATCAAACTTAGGTAAAAAAAATCTGCCCATAGAGTGATGTCGATCATGATTCTAAGTGAATCCACCATCTCTATGCTGATGACTTGGTCTTCTTTTGTCCTTGAGGTGACAAAAATCTTGAAAAATCAAGTGATCCTTGAATCTATAGCTTTGAGACTCATATTATTCAAATTATTCTTTAAGGGATGCTTTCTCTTGAGGCCCTTCATTTTCCACAGCCAAAAAATTATGCATGGTAGAGCATTGTGGAACTTGTGGTTGGTTCACTGGTTGATCATTCCAGTGATGAGACATGCCAGAGCTTTCTCCAAGATGAAATCTCTTAGGAGATTCCTTAATTCTGTCCATTCTCATCTCCTTGATCTCTCTAGCAAGATCTTGCATGGCTTTCAAAAGGGTTTTTCCAAACTCCTTTCCATCTTCATCACTTCCAGATTCAGGGGCTTTACCCTTGTCTCTATCATCATTTTTGTAATCAAATTTCTTCCATGTTATTTTGAGATACCTCTTCTCTCTGTCAATAAGAGGCTCTTCTTCTTCTGAACACATATTGGCTTCTTACAGGCTGTCCCAATATTATTGCACTGATACCACTGTAATATCCCCAAAATGGAAACAAGAACAATATTAAACAATACTGCTTCAAAAATAACGCATTTCAGCAAAGTAAGAGAAGGAGGCCAATATCGAGGCTTAAAATTTACATATACATCAACAAATCAGATTTAAAATAAGGCCCATACAATGTATAATAGGAAATATAAGACTTCAACAGAAGAAACTATCAAAAAGAGGTGCTGCAATCACATATATTCACTGCAAAAGGCTTGACAATGTTATTTTCATTATGCTGCAACAACTGTTGATTACATCTTAGATATAGAGAAAAATAATGCATGAATAGTCAGATCTGTGACAAATCCATACACTATATATTCTCTACTTTACATACCCCTTGGGGTTTTCAGCAATACATGAAGCTCATGAAGTAGATCTGAGATCTAAACCTACAGATCTGCAGAAATCTTCAGAAATTCTAAAGTAAATATAGGAGTATTCAGATCAGATCTGAATATAACATGGAATAGATCTGAAATCCATGGATCACCACAGTCAAGAGTAGATTCTCAACACTAGATATATCTCTTCCAATGTTATGCCAAAATCCCTTTCAACAACACCTACCGAAAAATGCAAATCTGGAAGATGGACTGAGCTATAGGGTTCAAGATCAGTTTGGCCTAATGCCAAGATGTGGATCTGAAGCTTCCATGATCCAATACACTCTTGCCAATGGGATAGAATACTTTCCCATTGAAAAGAGGCATTAGAATGGCCTAGATTTGAGTAGATCTAGCCTCCAATTTTTGTAGCTTACAAGGAAAACCAGAACTTCAACTGAATCTGTGTTGTAGTTGGAAGATGAAACTTGGCCAAATGCCTGATAGTGGACAAGATTAGCAATACTCTTCCAAGAGGCCTCTCAAGGAAAGAGGTGGGATTCCCGATCAAGAACACCCAATGCTAAAGATCACTATTCTTAGTTAAAAAGGAAGAGAATGATACATGTCTAAATAGACAATATATTCAGAAATATAACATATTCAACAACCTTCTCCTATTTTCCTCCTCTTCATTTTATAAGATAGAAATCTTGCAAAACCCTAAATCATCTCAATGATTTAGCTTCTTTCACATGTGCCACCTCCAACTAAGACTGCACTCTGCATCAATGAGATTCAACCCCTCTAGACAGCGTTGTTGATCTAGTCATGGTTGACCTAGTCAAATTTCTCAATCCCTTTCACACATAAGGGTGTTTTATTAAGATCGCCCGGGTTTATCATTGTTCACATGGGGCATCGATTTATTCACTGTTTTATGAGTTTTTATTGTCCTCATTTACGCATTTATTCATGCAACAGGAAAATGAAACAAAATTGTATATTCCCATTAGCTTGGGCTAATTGGGAATATTACATGAATGTTGTAAATAAGCTTCATCAAATTCTTTAATCAAAGTTGCAGTTATAGCATCAAGTTTATCATATAATTCAAAAATCTTTTGATTAGAATCAACTTAAACAATTTCATTCTTAGTTTCAATAAATGAAATGAAATCAGAATCTATTACAGTATTATGCAAGTCACTTTTTGATTTAGTTTTGAATAAATATTATTCAAAATTTAAACCAAATTTTGTGTCTTGTAAATTTGATAGTTTATTTGGAAGAGAATTCGCTTTGACCAATGAAATCTTATGGCCTAAAATTTTTACTTTTTTGTTTTTATTTCCAATTCAGTCAGTATTATCTACTATGATAGCAGAATGTGGATCTGGATTGGACCTGGTATATCAGAATCTTCTGGAAGCCAGAGTTACAGATTTTATGAATATATACTCACAGCTATTTAAAACAATCTTAAGATGAAAAGATAATTGAAAATATTTCCTTTAAGATATATTTTAAACACTGAGGATTGGTTAGTTCCTCAGTATGGTTGCCAATATGTTATCACCCCAATAATTCTTAATAGTTATGATATTTTTGGTTTAAATAATAATAGATGTAACCAAAAACCTACTTTTAAGCCCTAGGATCTAGCCTTCCTAATGCTCACAAATTGCTCTCTCTATATGATTTATCTTTGTTGATTATATTTGATTTTAGGCTAGTTATGTAGGGTAAACTGGTTTTGGATTATGATTTGATTTCGTGGTGAAATCACTTACTCATATGGATATATGTAGATATTTATTCCATTGGGCTAATGGATTCAATGTGTCAAGCAGTTAGATTAGGATCAAGTTCTAAAGGGAAATTTTTACAGGGAAAGATAGCTAAGTCACTTTAGATCTTCAAGGCTGATGGTGAAAATGGTTTTAATCAGGATAAAAAAAGCAATTAAGGGTTCTTAAATCCAGATTATGAGTGAAAAGGCATAGTTCAAGCTAAACTAGGGAGAAATTAAGGGTTCCCTAGTCTAGATATCAGTGGAAAACATGTAAATGATAATCAGTAAAAACAGAGTGCTATTAACATATTTTGAAATAAAAATTCCTGATTTGTCATTTACATTTATAACACATTCAAGTATTGATGAAAAACATAAGAAATTGACAAAGTAACAAGTGAAAATACTTCACTGTAGTGGCCCGACACATTAATCCTGTAATATGAGGTTTTTTTGCTTTAATCCAGTTTGTTGACTTGAAATTTGTACAAAAAACCCATAGGATAAGAATAGTACAACTATAGAAATGTTTAGCAATTCATCCACACTCAATACTTCCAAATGAGAAGTATCTATACAAAAAATCATACAAAATATCCTATAATGAACTTAGGAATTATTCATGGAAAAGAAATATCTTCATGCAAGTAGATAGTGATAACTTTATAACTAATGCTTGTTGTCCCTTTTTTATTGAAATAAATGGTTTTTTGTCTTGATTTTGTCAATGCTTTATCTCTTTGATATTAAATGAAGCTGCAGCTAGCCATTGAGGTGTCTTTCATGTTGGCATATTCATTTTTTCTTAGTAATTTGTTGATTCACTTTAAACTTTGACCTGGAGTTGATACGCTTTATCCTGATACCCTTTCATTGATACTCTTTCACTAGAAAACTATAAATGATGACGTAAAAATAGAAATTTTAGTTTTGAATTTCACTGCTCTGTGCTCAATGCAATCTGATTTTATAGTAAATCAGCTAATTTTTCCTATAATTTTGCCTCTAGTATTTTTATATTCATCATCCTTCTGAAGTTTTCGTCAGCTTCAGTATACTTTGAGAATGTTGGCTTGTTCACAAATAAGTGTTTTACTTCATGCTGTAAGTAAAACAAATTCTCAAAATTCTTGTAGAGTACCTTTCCTGTTGGGATTCCCTGCAAGGCTGAATTTTTCATTTTCTCCCTGACAAAATCTCTTATCTTTTTGTCATAATCATCCTACTTCATTAATCTATCATTAATATCTAGAGGATTGGGAAGGATTTTTTTCCTTAGAACATCAAACTTGATCATGAATTTTGTGATAGAAATATCAATGTTTAGGCATTTATCTTCTAACTGTATCATCATATTCTTCTTAGAGATTACTTTCTTAACTTCTAGGATGGTCTCTATTCTATCATTAATTCCAATCTCTTCCAGCTCTTGTCTATTTTTCGAAATAAGAAACTTGATGATTTCTAGAGATTCTTCAAGTTTTTTACCAAGCTCTTCTTTTATCTTTTGAATTGCTTCTCTTGTTGATTTCACTAAGACTTTCTGCTCATATATGACCTGTATGGATGGCCAAATATCATTGACTGCTTCAATGATATTGGACCATAACTGGTGCTTGACATGTTCCATTGGTTCCTTCAATGTTAGTTCTTTTTCCAACTTTTTTAGTTGCTCATTTAATCTGTTGGATTTTTTTTCTTCATTCTTAGAATTTATTTGAGCAAGTTTCTGTAATATCCCAAAATCAGGAAAATCTACAATGTTAGGAATATCTTATAATATTCTGAAATTGGAGACCCAACAATATGCAAATACAATAATGGAGTAGCAGTGACACTCAACTCATATAAATGTGAGAAAGATCCATAGCCATCTTATTAAGTAATAGCAGCAACAAATTAATACAAGATCTTGAGGAAAAGGTTACTCAAGATAGGCAATGCTCAGCCTCAAGAGACAAGTACATAAATCCTGATAAAACACTGCTACATAAGTGTGCCCAAGCTATGACTGCACAGTTTTATAAGTGAAACTGCATGCTAACATATTTAAAATACATGGATATACAAATATGTGGCCCATACAACATTGGAAGTGAATATCTCAGCTCCCAAAGGCTACCTCAAGTCAATCTTGGAAGGATTGGCTATAATATGCAAAATCTACAAAATGCCACAGTTGTTGGGTAGCAGCAACAACTCAGAAAATGGAACTGAATGGAGATGGCTGAAGATGATGCCCAAGCTAAATATGCCTCCTCCAATGGATCTTCCAAGTGAAAGGATGATCCTATCACTGAATATCTCACCATCCAAACATATCTGCCAAGCCCCACAGCAATTGCTCACTAGAAATAATGCAGTCACTGAAGAAAAATGCATTGTAGGGGCAAGGGAATGAGTTGGACCAATGCCAAGATCTGAAATAAGCTATGAAACCTTCCTCACTATCTTCCCAAAGGAATGGGAGCTCCCTCCTCTAAAAATCAGCTCCGAAAATGGTGTTGAGATCCCCCACTGCAACACCCTACAACACAATGTTATACTTAAGCAGAAATAATGCTATAGTTGGAGGAGGTGGCTTGGCCTTGAGCCTGAATGTGGAGAATGAAGTACAGGATCCTTTAAGAGGCCTCTCTTGGAAGGATAAGGATTCCTAAGCAGGAGATCCTTATGCCAAGGAGCACTACAACTCAGCTAAACAGCTAGAGATTACACAAACTCTGAATAGACCATAAAATCAATAATACATGACATGAGAAACTATGGCTGCCTTGGCCTCCTTTTAAACAATTGAAATCCCTCTCTCCATGGGTCCCACTCTTTAGGGTTTCCTCCACCAAATAGCCCTCTTCCCATTCATACTGTGTTGTCTAACAAAGTGTTTTCCTCCTCCTCTCTCAGCACCGTTGACTTGGTCAAACTTGACCTTGTCTTCATGCAAATGTCCCTTTTCACACATAGGGGTGTGAAATCCGGCTCTTATGACTATCCCCTTTTCACATTTGAGGGATTTTATTCTTTTTTTACTAATCATGGGCTTCCATACCCATTTATTTAGCTGCTAGGTGATGAAAACAAAACTTTAATATTCCATTTAGTTATGTGCTAAAATGGGAATATTACAGTCCTCCCTTCCCAAATGTTGCTTGTCCTCAAGCAACTGCAAGGATAGAACTGTAAAGCCTCCTCCCAAGGCATGGAGTCTAATATGTGTTGAGGAACATCTTCCTCATGTCAATCCTCCATCCCCCAAGCAATCATCCATGCAAAATGAGTTACCTCCCAACATGGAAACTTCTGAAAATCCTCTTCCACCTTTGGCTCTGGCAATGTAGGTGGGCTAAAAATTTGATCTTGGTAGAAAAAATAGCCTACCCTACACTTTCCTCCTCTACACTTAGGATAAGTGTAGAGTGTATGCTAATCCTGGGCTACAATGATATTTCCCTCAAGTAGCAAGATGAAGATTAGACCTCTAAGGATCTCTCCTCCAACATTATGAAACATGTTGGCCCAAATCATCTCATATGTGATGAGCCAGAAGTCATCATCATATGGCATCACATTCATCATATGGCTCACCTCATAAGGGAAAAATTTTGCTGCTATGGTGGCCATACCATCTCCCATGCTCCCTTTAGAACATGTAGTGCAAAGAGGGTGGGCGTTTTCTCCCTCCAAGGACACATTCACCCAATGTGTCTCTCCCCCAATCATGCTCCCAAGAAAAGCATTAGCAATATCAACCAAGGGAACCATAAGGTGAATCATTTTGGCTGCCATGTGAAGTAAGGGAGAAGGAAAATGGTCCCTCAAATGTAGCCAACACAGTTTGACTCTAAACTACCATAGAAAATTAAATGATGGGTGGCCTCCCCACCATTTGCTTACTGGCCCAATCTCCTCACAAGTCTGGAGAAAGTGATTGATGTAATGTGAAATGTGAGTATGTTATCCATAATAAATCTCCTCCCTATATCCTCTTAGTGAATTATCATCCATAATGGCCTTATGTATACCACAAAATCTAGAAGGAATAATATTCCTCCTTTGAGAAAATCCTTGCACATATATGGTTAAGAGATGCATACATATAGACAAATTACTATGCAAATCAACAATACTCTTACCATATGTTTTTCTCATATAAATGGAGTGGCTCATAGATGAGTCCCCCCTCATCCTCAAAGGGAAAACAGTTGGATGTGCTAACTCCTCCATCTTCACATGATCCATGAAGTGCCTCTTCAAGTCCTTCACGTGGTTCCTCCCACAAGAAGAGAAAAATTGTGATGTGGAAATCATGGTTAGCCCATGGTTCTTCCTGAAATGTACAAAATATAAAGTGGGGAGAATCATGCTCCCAATGGGAATCTTCCATCTCAAGCCCACTCTCCAAAGAAAGCTCCCCATGAACATAAACATATCAGCAATATATGGAAGCAAAGTACAATGAGAACAAGTTGCCAAATGACAACCAGAGAGTGAATCATATTTCCACTCATGGAACCAACGCAGTGCATCCTTTGCCAGCTTCAAAATGAGAAATAACAAGTGCTTTACCAGCCACATGTTTTCTACCACGGTCATCTCATAAGATGGAAACATGAAGTTACAATATGGTGTCAATGGTGTACACCAACAAACATGTGGCTTCTCCCACAAACCACCAAAAGGATAGCCAAAATAAATGCTACAAATAGTTGCAAGTACATCTTCATACAATATGCAAGAAGGGATAATCCTTCTTGATACATCATGCTACTCAGATAAGGAAAAGAAGTAAATACAAAATATGAAATGATACCTCCTCCATCATGCTCTTGAGATTTTGAGTTGAAATGGCTCAACTGGAATCTTCCCCTCACCTCTAATGAGTAGGGATGTGGTTGTGACCTCCTATATGTCATCATCTGGGCTATGTATCTCTCCATATGCTGAAATATTTCATGTTGGATGCCATCCCAAGTGAACTCCTCCATCAAATGGGAATATGCATCAAAGTACATAGAAGAGAAGTCCTTTTCTGCTGCAAGTAGCAACTCCTTCTTGAGACTAGAAGGTCTAGTCAAGAAGACTCTGCCACGTGAATAGATGACCATATCATCCACTATATATTCATCATCTCTATCTGGGTCATCGATAATCATGCATGCACCAAGATCCTTGGAGTACTCTACTAAGAGCTGAGATCTCCAAGAAGGATCAATCCTCCTAAGAGACAACGCTGGTGATCTGGCATGTGAAGATCTCCTCATGCTGTTGCCTGCTACTTTGACATCCCCCATGCCAAAGTTCTCCTCCAAACTCTCCACCTCTCCAAAATCCAAGAGCGGTGAATCCAAAGACAAGATTCCTTTCATCAATGATAGATCTGGTGGCCTCCTAGGTGGAATGCCTCCATGTCGTGAGACATCAATGTCAAGAGTGGACTATACATATGAATGGACAGACCTGTCCCTACTCTCACTGTGCAATCCAGTTTCCCTCTTAGGTTTATCAACCTCATGAAATGGATAGGGATGTGTGCTCCTCATCACATGATTCTGGTCATCCTCCCTATCTCCTCCTTGTATCTCCATAGTTCCACACCTCATCATCAATGGCACATGTAAAGCATGAGTTGTGCCTTGATCTCCACACATTAGATCCTAGGGGCTTCCTTGCAAAGATGCAAGAATCCCTCTAGTTAGAGCAAGAGCTCCTCCTTTCTCTACATGAGGTGCTAGATCAACTCTAGAAATGATAGTGTTGTTGCCCTTAGCCTCCTCAACGTGAGTGGGCAACTCTCCAATGATTGGATCCTCTTTTGGAAAAGGGATCTCTTCTCCTCCTTGTGCCAAAATACAAGATGAAGGTCTTGCCTCCAACAAAGTATAATGCAAGATATCAGCCTCCTTTATGGTTTCTGAAGTGATTTTGGGTCTATGGTTTCCTCCATCACATGTAAAGGTTTTGTTTTTTTAGATGTGTTTGTTTCCTCCACATGTGTTTTAGAATTCTTCCTACCAAATCTTTCCATCAAAGTTTTAATGAACCTTGCATAGGAATAAGTATTTGCATTATTTAAAGTAAAGGACTCAAATAACCACCATGCATAGACCTTACCTCCAAAGTGCAGCGCTGCTACTCTGATGGCTTCATCTTTAAAAATCTAATGCTGCTACAGAAAGGTGTCTAGCTCTTCCACCCAAGCCCTGGCTGAACATGTAGGAGAACCATCAAAGATAGATAGAAGAAATCTATCCATATATGCTACTTGCTCCTCCTCACCTTGACCTTTCAAAACTCTAGGAAAGTGATATGATCTCTAAACTTCTGAGTTTGAGATTCATTTTCATGCAAGAAACCACTAAGAGTTCCCCTCTTAGGAATTCCTTCTTCCTCCCTCTCTCTCATGGAAAAACTAGACATGAGACTGCGGTGTACATCATAGGGTGTGGCTGCATGCTCACACTCCCCATAAGAAAATCTAGAGTTTGACTCAGTGGGCTTGGTAGATTTAACCAACCCATGCAAAGGTTCCTCCAGGCCATCGATGAACATGTAGACTCTCCTTACTACAGATAGATCAGGGACCATGACTAATAATCTCATAAACTTAGAGATATAAGTCTCTGCATCTTCTGATTGCTTCAACTTTGCAAGGCTTATGAAGCGTGATTTAGGATCCTTCCTGTCAAACCTCTCCACCAGTCTTCTAGTAAACTCAGAATAGGTAATCACATTTATGTGTCCCAATGTAGACAACCCATGGAACCAACAATTGTGTGCTTCACCTTCAAAGTGCAGCGCTGCAATCTTGATGGATTCAACCTCAGGGACTTCGTTCAATTGAAAATAAATATCCATCTTTTCTACCCCACCCTTGATAGAGCTGGAGGATGATCCATAAAACTTGGGAAAAAATAATCTGCCCATAGAGTGGTGTCTATCATGATTATGAAAGAACCCACCATCTCTATACTGCTGCCTTGGTCTTCTCCTTTCCTTGAGGTGACAGAAATCTTGGAAACTCATGTTATCCTTCAATCTATGACTCTGAGAATAATACTCCACAAAGTAATCTTCAAGGGAAGCTTTCTCTTGTGGTCCTTAATTTTCCACAGCCAAGAAGGTAGGCATAGCGTTGTGAAGCTTGTGGGGCTTGTGGCAGGTTCACTGCTTGACTAGTCCTGTGATGAGACATATCAGAGGTTTCTCCGAGATGAAATCTCCCAGGAGATTCCCTCATTATATCCATCCTCATATTCCTAATCTCTCTGGCAAGCTATTGCATGGCCACCAATAGAGTTCTTGCAAACTCTTCCCCTTCTTTGTCACTTGTAGTCTCAGGGGCTTTACCCTTTTCTTCATCTTCAGTAGTATAATCATACTTCTTGTGACTTCTGTTCCGATACCTCTTCTCCCTCTCATTAAGAGGATCTTCTTCTTCTGACTGCAACATGGCTGGTGCTCCAAGGCAAGAACAGGTTGTGCCAAGAAAGGAGCTCTGATACCCCTGTAATATTCCAGATCTGGAATAACACAACAAGCCTGCTAAAATAACGCACTCCTGGGAGATTGACGCACAAAAATGAGTTTACAGCCCTTTGATCCCTTATATCAATAGAACTGGAGTCTAGATCCAAAAGGGGAGCAAAAATAAATCAAACTAGGTGTGGTAAACAAATCTCCCACCACCTAGTCTAGCTAAAAAACACCCTACAAGAGGGGTTGCAGCTATGCACAACAAACTGCTTCAGAAATAATGCAGTCTTGGATATTATGAGAAGGAGGCCATCAAATATGATTAAATTATGAATTTAAAACATCAAATCAGAAGTAAAATGAAGCTCTTTCAATATACAGTAGAATACATGAGACAATAGAGCATGAAATCTTCATAAAAGAAGGCCGCAACACATATATAACTACAGAAACGGCTTGACAACGTTATTTTGAAGAGCTACAACAGTTGAATATTAAAACTCAGATCTAGGATAGATCTGTGGACCAAACATCATATCCAATGCAGATCTGGAAACTACATAGTCTTATTTACAAGATCCCCTTAGGGTTTTGACAAAATCATGCATAACATAGAGTAGATCTGAGTTTCAAGTTGCACAACTACAGAATAATTCAGAAATTTCTGAAGATGATTTTACATTAAAATAGATCAGATCTAAATAGAACATGGATGAGCAAGCTAATCCGTGGATCACCAATTTGAAAGGCAAAGCCTAGCACCAGAGATCTCTCATCAAAACTGGGGTCAAAACATCGTGAAGAATCTCATATGAAAATAACATAGTTCCTCAATGAAAACAATGCTATAGCTTGAATAACACGAATGGCCAGCTACCAAGATACAGATCTGAAGTACAAATAGGAGAGGCACTCTTCCAGGAGGTTAAAAGACACACTCCATGAGAAGAGGCTCCCAAATCAAGCTAGATCTCTACAGATCTAGAATCCCACTTGATGCAACTTGCAAAAGTAGCAAAAGCCTCACTAGATCAGCACTGCAATTGGAAGTAGAGCTTGGCCTCAAGCTTGATAGTGGATCAAATCATCAAATACTCCTCCAATAATCCTCAAAGGAAGTGGTGAAATCCCTACATAGGAACTCCAAGTGCTAAGCAGCACAATTCTCTACTAAATAGTAGAGAATAGTATTTGTCTAAGCAAACAAGATACTCAGAGATATAATCAATCAACAACCTTGTCTTGCTACCCTCCCCTTCCTTTTATAATATGAAAGCCTTTGCAAACCCTAAACCACCTTGATGAGTTAGCTCCCTTCACATGAGGGGCCTCCTTCTAGAACTGCATTGTCCCTTTAGGAGATACATTGAACCTAGACAATGCTGTAGATTTGGTCAAGTTTGACCCAGTCTCACAGCTCAAACCCCTTTCACACCTGCAAGTGATTTATTTACATGGCCCTGATTTATCATTGTTTACATGGGCATTGATTTATTCAGTCTTTTCGGGATTTTTACATGTCCTCCTTTACTCATTTATTCATGCAATAGAAAGTAAAACAAAAGTAAATATTCCTCTTAGCTTAGGCTAAGTAGGAATATTACACATTTCTTGGCCTAAAAAGATAAAACCCTAGTCTCAATAAAATCAACTTTTTGACCTTATAAATTAGGGTTTTCAGTATGGATAGTTATCATTTGCTTAAAGGACACCCAATGGAAGCTAAGCCCTCTCCTAAAAACTCAGAACCTTTCCTAGACCTACTTCATTTCGCCCTCCATTGCTAAACATTTTCCCTCACCATCTCTCATTCTATCCTCCCTAAACTTAAAAGTTCTCATCAAGCAAAGAACCATTTGTTTCATATAAAATCTCAAGCCTCTATTCACCAGAATTTTTTTTCCCACCTCCCACTCACTTACCTCCACTCATTCATATCCTTCACCTTTGCTTTCAAAAAGAAACCTTCTTGTTTCATTTTTTTACTCCTAATACATCCAGTCAAGATGATGGTAGGGAAAATTATGAGCAAGGAAATAGCAGTAACAATAAATTACAAGAAAAGGATAGTGGGAATGCTGAAAATAGTAAGGAAAATATAGTTTTTGATGAAGAACAAGGAAGCAACATCCAATAAGAAGTTTCACATGACAACCATGAGGAAAGGTACTTCTGCATGATAGTAAGCACAATAATGGTGCAGACAATGATGACATAGCTAAAGCTAATGATAAGTGGAGAAAAAAATGAAGATGATGAGGAAGTAAAAGGTAAATCGCAAGAAATTGATGAGGCTATAACAGAATTTGAAAATGAAGGTAGTGGCTAAGACAAAGGAACATAGAGGACAGTTAATAAGCAAGAAAGCTTAGAAAATAGTCATGATAGTTATGACAATTGTCATGACACAAATCAACTTCTAAATGTTCAAGAAAATCAAAGTGACAGTACACGAAATTGACCAAAGAGACAACCTTAGTGAAAGACAGAGCCAAAGAGAAGTAAGTAAAGAAGGTGATGGTAATTTTTAAGGCCTAAGTGAGAAGCAGGTAAAAGTTAGACAAAAGATAGAAGTGTCAACACCAATGAAGGAGATAGCAGTGCCAAAAACAAAGAACTACTTGAAAATTAAAGCACTAAAAGAGAGTAAAAGACCAAAACACTTAGATACATAACTCAAGATTTTTCATAGGCTTATCAAAACCCTTTAAGGACCTCTCCACCTAGTTTGAGGCAAATTGCCCAAATTTTGACCCCCCTAGGAGTGCAACACCCTAGGCGCTACACACAAAATTGGTGCATCCTCGGCTCTCAAAGTTTACGTTTTTGGAAAATTCTCACATCACCAATAGTCTACTCACCAATTTTCAGATCATTTGGAGCATTTTTACCACCTCAAAAGGTCAAACAACATCAACAATTTGACCTTTCTGCCTCATTTTCAGACCAGGTGCTACAAAGAGAGAAATATTGGGATATTTTATTTTTGGACTGGCAAATGGCATCCACTCAGCATAAATCAAGTATTTGGAAAGTAGACTCACCAAGCTTTCCAATGGGCCATCACAGAGCCAAATGCGATGTCGGGAAGGGGTCCAAAAATCAGCTGCAAGAGACCCCATTTTCTGCTGAAGTGGCGCTAAGCACAGAGGCTGCCTATTGTGTTTTGGACCAAAAGTCAAAAAAACACTCTCATTTATTGAAAATAGATATTTTTGAATTTTTTGAGGAAAATTAAGCTAGAATTAGGGGCAAATATTTATTTTAGCATTTATTTCTTGGGATATTATGTGCCTTGGGCCTTGCATGGTCTCTTGGCCATAAATGATATTTATGACTATATTTCACATTTTCCTACCACATTTAGGGTTTTAGTCCTCATTTTATCCATAAATAGAACATGAGGCCCCTATGTATTTTGTTGGCATTTGATGAGCTTGAAGAGAAATATATACATGGTTTCATGAGCTTGGAGAAGAAATTGGTTTTGTGAAGTGGATGAATGGCTTGTTTGCTTGGATGACGGAGAAGCTTGTTTGCAGGATTCCATAGCTTGGTAAATGGTGATTTTTTCCTAATTTTTCTGTTGTTTCCTTTTTTATCATTATGTTTCATGTTTCTTAGCTTCTATTAAACATTAAAGTATAGGTTGAGACATGTTCTTTGAGGCACCTCAGTCCTCCTGTTTGTTATAGCCTTTATGTTTTCTCTTTTGGCCATCTTAAGGAATTATTCGCTTCTCCTTAGGTCCACCAAAAATTTCTTGTGTTTCATGCATTGTTAGTATGTTAGCTTACAAGTAAGATTTATGGTATGCCCTGCTTATTTGAAGTTCTCAAAACCCTATCTTGAAGCCTTTCTGTGGAATATTGTTTGATTAGGTTAAGATAAAGAGGTCTCATTCGATCTTGCCCTTTTTCCATGCTTGTAAACTTGTTTCAGACTTCCTAATAGCTCGAAATATGATTTTTAGGAGTTCCCTCTTTATAAGTTAAGTTATTTGTGTAAATCTTGTATGTTTTCCCAAAATATGAAGGTGAATTTCTAAAGTTAGGAGTTCCAATGCTTCTATGTTTCACTGGAATGTTCAGTTTACATGTTTATCAGTTTGAGTATTGTTCATAGATATCAATGGTTTTCCCTACCCCATGATTTATGCTTCAAATTATATATGTGGAAGACCTCTTAGTCTTTTCCCCAACTTAATTTTCATTACACTGTCATACATCACTTTAAGGATCCATTGACCCTACTAAATTGGCCCTACAATACACTTTGTTTCATCATTTAGACACTCTTGAATTTCACTTGACTCCATAGCCCAATGGCTTTGACATAATCTCACTCCACCTATTTCATTTAACCATAATTCCCAACCAAAACAATAAAAAAACCCTACATCTCATAACTAGCCGAAAATCAAAACCCTAGAGAAAAAAGAACACATCCATTGCACCCAATAGAGAGATCCCTCTATGAGTCTAGGAAGGCTAGGTCCTTGGACTCCAAAGCTTGGTTCTATGTTACCCTGTCATTTGGTTTGCCAATCTGCCAAATCATGGGACCCTAACATTCTAGCGATCACGGTGGGGCATCCTGAGTTAGTAGTTACTTGAAATCCTCCTAAGACTCTTTAGATCCTAAGTTGACTTAGACAATCCAGTGAATCTACCACCTCATCACCACACTAACATTATGCTGATCACGGTGGGACCTTCTGAGTTTGTGATAAACTAAGTATTCCTTAGTTCTCAGAAAACTCAAAAACATCCTTATATTGGTATTTAGTTGTTGATGGTGGACAACAAAAACATCCTTAAAATAGTAAACATCATTCACCTAGAGGCTCCACTGGTCTTCAGTAACCCTGTTGACCCCACTAGTTTCATAAGCCCTCTAGGAATGCATTAAGCAATCCAAAGCATGCAGATGGTGGATAGCAAAGTTGAAATCCGCACCTGGCGACTCCACAATCCTCAATATACCTAATTACTCCACTGGTAGAGAAATATAGACTAGTTGAAAATATGCAGTGACCTCTTTCTGATAAACAAAGATGGATCCAAATATGAATAGAGAGGCCAAGCTAGAGAGTTTGGTAGATACACTTTGCAGACTGATGCATCTACTTGACGAGAAAGGAGAAAATTTCAAGCTTAAGGTTGGTGCCACTTATTCAAAGCAACCTACACATTTTTCTTGGGAAGAACAAACTAAATCACTACAAGACAAGAACAACAAACAAAATATGCATGATGAGAAAGACTGCAAAGAAGAGAGTGAAGAAGGCTGCCAAGTAGGTACTAGTTACTTTCCTACATCTTGTGCTTCACTATTAAGAGAGAATTACGAGAAAGTTGCAAATAAAAATAGAGAGGAGTGCTCTAAAGAATCAATCAGCCATCTTGAAATCACAAAATTTGAAATGGAGGAAGAGTCAAAACCTTTAGGATCTCTACCCTTATGCTTTAATTCATTTTAGATTTTGAAAGGAAATTTGCATCCTGAAGATCTCTTCGCAGCCATTCAGGAAACCCATGCTCAATTTAACTCTCGCATAAATGAAGCAAAGTTGGTTGAGGATGAAATCAAATCTGAAATGGAGTAGAAGTCAAAACCTGTAGGATCTCTACCCTTATGCTTTAATTCATTTCAGATTTTGAAAGGAAATTTGCATCCTGAAGATCTCTTAGCAGCTATTCATGAAACCCATGCTCAAGTTAACTCTCACAAAAATCTAGAGGAGTTAGTTGAGGAAGAACTCAATCAAGAAATAGAGGAAAACCCATGGCATCTCTCTAAAGGCCCAAGTATTGATCCATCATCTGTTATAGGTAAGGATCAAGAAGACATTTTGCCTCCCAATCAGCTTTCACAAGAGAAAGAGGAATGTTGTAGTTATTTCCAAAGAGTAAAATAAATGCCTCCTTTTTTAACTGAAGAAGAAATAAACTAGCTTCTAAACATGCATACACCCTCTAAACCCTCATATGAACAAAACATTTCGGTTCATTCTCCTGATAATCTTGTCGACCATAAGTCAGAAATTGAACTTGTAAATCAATTCGAAGAGAAACAATATGATAGTCTAATATGTATGGCTGGTTACATTACCTATATTAATGATTCTCCAAGGTTTTATCAATATGTTGATGATTATGATTTCCATACAGAAACTAACCTTGCAGAGAAATCAACAGTTGATTTATGGGATGAAGTTCACTATCATCAGCTGGAAACAATTAAGCAGCCAATATAGGTCACCGATGACACTAATGAGGAAAGCCTTGAAAGTTTAGAAGTGAGGAGTCTTTGACTCTTTTCTCTACTTCACTTCAATCCATTAGAAACAACTTTCACATAATTGGAAATCAGCAATATTTCAGCTTTTATGTTGAGTTTGAGGAGGATGAGGAACTTCTTGAGAAAGTTTTCAATGAGGAGCCTTCTCCAGAAAAGGTTGAGGAAATAATTTGTAACATGGAATCCTCCTTAACTCTATATTTGCAGCCACCAAGCTCCTTTGAACTACAATTTGCAGATGAAGGCATGGAAATTAATGATTAGGAGAAATTTGTTTCACTTCTTTCTCAGGAATATTTTTTGCCAAGAAATGCTCCTACTCATCAACATGGTGGTTTTCACACAGAGCGCAGCTCACTCTATCAAAGAACATCAAGTTTTTTATAGGATAACATTGCCATATACAATGAATCTACCAGTTCAGAAGATCATGAGGAAGAGGTGGATTTTCTTTCCCAAAAGAATCCCAAGCGTAGCCGAATGGAAGAAGGAGTAGTCCTGAATGAATCTTGTGTCTCAAATCCTCTAGATCAGGTATCATTCCAAGATCCATTTTTTGTTTTCCTTGAGAAATCTAAAGCAGGAGTATGTTCTACCAAGAACAATTTGTTGCAAAGTGTGAGAAAATTTTTAAGCATTACTGCCCGAAAACAAGTGAGGTGGAAGTGGCCTTTTAATTTTTTCAGCACCCTCAAAGAGTTGAACCAAGATCCGTCATGCAATCATCGACTTGATTGGTTGTATTGGAAAAGAGATTTCACAAAATGAATGTATATATCATGTGTAATTATATTAGGATAGATAGGCATGCAAATAAGCTCAGCCTTTGAGAATATTTTAGTTATAATTTTTTTTGAAAATACAAAAACAGAGAAAAGATGAAAAAAGAGGGCACATTTGGAAAAAGAGGTAAAGCCCCATACCCAAAAAATAGAACCACTGAAAGTGTGTAAGTCTAAATACCACTACTAGTGCTTAAAGGAGTCTTGTTTCAGTCATCTAGCCTAATCATGATTGAAGCATGTTTTAGATTTATTGTTGATGAGTTAGTGAAAGATAATGGGTCAAATTATTCAAGCTTGACTTGTCAAGAGATTGATTAGGTAGAAAGATACTAGTTCCACATGCCTAAAATAGAACCAAAGAGAAAATTAGGTATGAGTAGCAAACAATGTATCCTAGCCCTGGTTTTTCTAGTCTTGTTTTGTACAAAAAATAACATTTGTGTGCAGCTTGTTTTTATGCCACAAACCCATGGTAAATCAGATTGTCTAATCATGATTTAGCCATGTTTTCAATTTCATGTTTGTAGCCTAGTGAATAAATCCTGTCAAACAGTTTAACCTTGACAGTTGAATAGTATAGGTAGAGAATCAAAGGAGTTCATTAACCTAATCTGAGCTCCCAGAAGACATAAGGTAGAAGTAGATAGTTTATTTTACTTTCAAAAAAACAAAAAATGTGTCAAGGTTTCTAGTCCAAATGCACCTGAAGAAGAAAAAATGTTAGGAAAGTAGGTTGGGTTGGTAGAGATGGATTTAAGCTAATCATATCTTTCAGATTATTGAGATAATAAGCTTTGAGAAAGCATAAGCAAGAGTAAGAGGTAAAATATTCCCAATGGATGAGGCCCTAGTCTTCATAAAGCCAGAAATCTGAAGTTCTAGACACCTCCTGAAAAGGAGCTTCCCTCCCCAAGTGGAGCCACTGTTAGTCACCAGTAATTTTTTCCTTCATCTATCACTAAATGTGTTCCCTAGATTTCTATAAAAAAAATTCTTGAACATTGTAAGTTCTAGAAATCTCACTGCCTTCATCATCCTTAAAGATAATTTTTCGCTATTTCATCTTTCCACCATGTCTAGCATTGTCTACCAGTCCGAGAAAACCCACTAATAGCTTATGTCACTATCCCTGTCTGTATGCTTTCACTTGTGGCCCAAATCCTTTGTCTTGTTTTCCCTAAAAACCCCCCACTACTGCTTAAACCCACCAAAAAAATAGCCTTGTTGTATCTCCCAAATTACTGTCAAGCATTGATAGTCTCAAACTATCTCTGTAGTCTCTTTAGATAAATCAAGTAAATTGGATTTCAGATCTTCAATACATCAGCCTATCCTAAACTCCATCTTGCACTTGATAAGCCTAAGTTCTAGGTCTCAATCAAAAAACCAAGTCCAAGAAGATCTCCACTAGGTCACCTAGGGTTTTCACAAAGTCATAGGATGGATTTTGTGCCCTACAAACTTTGTTCTTCCTATATGAAGAAAATACATTAAAATAAGGGGACAAGTCATTTTGTCCTAGATTCACCAAAGAGATCATTCAAGGGAGGTTTTTAGCCTAAAGCATGGTTCTTGCAAAGGGACAGCTACCCTTTGCTCACATTTTTACAAGAGGGTCTGAAAGCCATCATATTAGCAAAGAGGTAAGGTAAAAGAGAAAAATCATCATAAGAAGACCATTCATAGCAAGAAGAAAGCAACAAGCATATGTTTTATGGAAATCAGGGTTTGAAACAGTTTTGACCAAACAAGAAATCAGTCCTAGGGTTACAAAGGCAAAGGCCTCCTCTACTCCTTCAAGTGCACATTGAAGGACTTTAGGAATGATTAGTGAGTTTTGTGAAGTTTCTAAGAAATTAGAAGACAACACTAGTTACTTTTTCCTAAGCAGCCCTAAAACCTAGGAGTTTGGGAAGATGGACAAAGATGGTCACATGGTGACAAAAGAAGCCTCCTTAATCACAACAGATGGTTTCAAAAGGTTTTCAAACTACCTTCTAGGTTTTTTCAAAAATGGCATTAACTCCCCTACACCAAAGGAAGAAAGAAGATGAAGAGTATCAGCAAAAGGGTAAAAAATATCACTTCAAGGGTTTGCTTTCTCAAAGCAACAATGAGAAGCAGTTTCAAATTATCAAAGAGGGCAAGCAAGAGCTAAAATTACCCCAGGAGGTGATTATGGCAAGCACAAGTTCACTGTTGATAAAATAAGTTGTCCAAATTCAAAAGAGACAGTAATCAAAGGAAGAAATTGTGTAGGCACCTGCAAGAACATAAGGGGCCATCAAAAGCACAAAAATGGTTTGGACACCTCACCTACTTCACTAACATACATCATCTGCAAACTAGGAACAAACATGTAGCTATTTTGAGGGTAGTAAGGCCTCCAAAATAGTTTCTCTATTAAGGTATATTTTGCAAAAGATAGGTTAGTCATAAAATGACATTTCTACAGGACTATCAAGATAAACTACCTACAGGAAAATTGATAAAGAAAAACAAGCCAAGTGTTTTTTCACAACAATTGCCCATACAAAGACTAAAAAGAGGCTATTGATGCTTGTCACTAGGGTTTTCATCCTAGCATATTGTTCACTATTTTTAAAGAGAAAACAAAACAGAAGGTAAACCCCAGGAAGATGTGTCAAAGGATCACAACAATCTATTGTTTGCAAGTGTCAAAATGTCATAAAGAGGTTTTCATTTTTCAAAATGGTTTAAAGGCAATTTTTTAAACTCGATGAATGTTTTGTGAGCACAAGGAAGACATATAGGGGCTTCTAGCAAAGAACATAAACATTTTATGCCAAAAATGCCACCTACAAGGCTAAAAGGCCACAAAGAACAGTGAGAAAAAAGTAAGGAAGATGAACCTTATAAAAATGGGTTTTTGGCATCAAAATTATTTTTCAAAAAAGAGTATGAAGTCTCCTTGACCTCTTCCACACCTCATTTACCCCTATCAAAAATAAGAAAACCATTATAAAGGATTTGTGAAGTTTTTTGTGCAAGTTTGGAAAATTTTTGTAGGCACTGCGCACCGAGGCCGACGCTATGCACCTGGCCCTCGGCGCTGCGCACCTGGAGCCCAGCACAATACACCTGGGCAGATTCTACTCACAGGCCCAAAATGGCTTGACTACCCACTTGGCACTATGCTCTGATAGGCCCGACTGGCCCTTCTCCTACCCGGCGCTGCACTCCGACTAGCCTGACCTGACCTGAAGGTGCAATCGGGCAAGCGCTACGCACAGGCAGGGTTTGTCCCAAATTTCTCAAAAAGGGCCAAAATCAATGTTTTTTCCTCCAACTCTTCTGCACACAGTTAGGTGAGGTTGGTAACTCTTATTCCCCCTTTCCAAGTACTATTTTCATAATCTAGGAAGGCATTGCTTGGCCTAAAAATATCAAACCCTAGTCTCCATAAAATCAACTTTTTGACCTTCTAAAGTAGGGTTTGTAGTATGGATAGTTATCATTTTCTTAAAGGACACCCAATGGAAGTGAAGACCTCTCCTAAAAACTATGAACCTTTACTAGACGTACTTCATTTCACCCTACATTGCTAAAAATATTTCCCTCACCATCCCTCATTCTGTCCTCCCTAAACTTAAAATTTCTCATCAAGAAAAGAACAATTTTTTCGCATACAAAATCTCAAGCCTCCATTCACCAGAATTTGTTTTCCCACCTCCTTCTCACTTACCTCCACTCATTCATATCCTTCACCTTTGATTTCACAAAGAAACTATTGAACCCTTGGTTAAACTGAGAGGGGGGGTGAATCAATTTAATGCAGTCATGGTCTTGTAAAATTTTATTTTACACTTATTTGCATCTTCAATTCATGATCAACTTAATATACAATTGAAAAAAAATCTTAATAAGTGAGTCGCAGGTATTAAGCAGATTAAATACAGAAGATCAACACATAATCATCATGCACATAGACAACAGATATAAGTGGAAACCCATACGGGAGAAAACCACATCTTATTATTGGTGTCATGCAAAGGCAAGCTCCAACTCCCTCTCAACACTGATTTTCTGTAGGCTCCAACCTACAAAAGGCTACTACCTCAATTTTGCAACATACAACTTGCAAGAAAGCTCCAACTCGCATCTATTTTCTATAGGCTATAACCTACAGGAGGCTCCTAGCTCAGCCAGCTACAACTGGACATCTATCAAGATATAACTTGATATGGAAGCACCAACTTCCTCACTGTACAATAAAATCATATGCTGATTTACATGGATATCAGCTCTGTTTTTCTCTTTCTTTACTGCTGTCCTTCCAGCCTTCAAATTTTCTTTATATCATCTCTGGATCTTCACAACTCCTCTCTCTTCTCCTTCTTCTTCTTACATTCTCTCACCTCTTTCTCCATTCTCTTAACCTTATGCATATGCTAGTAACATTATTTATAGAGATCACCTCATAATTGTTTACATTCCACAGGGAATTCGAAATGAACAACTATGACTCTTTTCCTTCCCCCTTCTCATTTTCTTGTCTAGCACATTCATAATAATATAACAGAATGTATACATTTGTGTATTACATTGGACTTTTTCTTTGCCTACGGAGACTTGCCTTTGCATCACATACAAAAAAAATAATCAATTCATTTACATTGATAGTTACAGCAAATATGTCTCGCTTAACCCTTTCAGCTCTTGGCTCACTGTGTATTTGTATTTTTGTTGCTATCACTATCTTTTCAGATTCTGCTTTCTATATTCTAGCTCTGCTGCATAATTACCCTGTTTCTTCCATTATCTGTGGCTTTTGTGCTGTGTTCACCCACACTTTTCATATAAATTTAATTATACGTATCCATATGCACATCAACCAAAACCTTAACACCGATTTGTCACATATTCTAAAAGCGGAATTCTTTCATGCTTTACCTTGGAATTTTATCCTTTGATTAACATTATTCATCACGGCATGTTAATAATACCATAAAGTATGACTTTGGTTAAGACCCATCATAACCAAATACATTAAGACCATGCATTCCACTCTATAATCATATAACCTTTAATATATAAAACATTTGTAAAGGTTTATAGTTTTTCCAGTCTTGCATGTATACCGATGTCACATCCCCAATTAAATGACTGCTGTTGATCCTGTTCGCAATCCAACGGTCTTCATTATATTGAAAATCTCAAAGTTTATTACCCTTCCATACTTTGTTTAAATGTACCACAGTGCCATCATATAAATACCCTCGGGTCCCACATGACTGTATCGCTACTTCGCATCGCAACGTCTATAACTTATGAATTATTATCACATAAGCATCACTGATTGTGATATCCATCGCATCACATCGCATCCATCGCATCGCAAATTCTCAAGTTTTATTACCCGACTTAACATAAGTCATAAATACAATATAACTTGCCCTTCCATACTTTGGTTTAAACACAACATATCAACATTACAATATATATCCGGGCCCACAGATTTCCTGACGGTCAATCTCTCTTTTCAAAAAAAACTATGGTTATAAACCATGATAAACCCATTGGTAATAAATTCATATGCGGAAGCTTTTATATCAATTTTTAAAGAAACCATAATAAAAACCCATTCATTTATCTTCCGAATATACCAAATCGACTTTGGATAAATATACCAAAGTACCAACATGTATTAACATTGGCCCACATCTGTCAACTATCACACCTTGGATTAATCGTATTTATGATTTTACTTTGGTTAAAACCCAAAGCACCAAAATAATATTATATTCGAGTCCCACAGTATATACAACTTACATATTCATTTGTGCAGTCCAATCTCTGCCGTCCATTTAACTGCTCCAGATCCGACGAACATCGCTAGATATCACGCTCCAAATAGCACGATGGGTAAAACTTAAGAACTTACATGAAATTAGTGGTTTTTAATTGCCATGCATCGGCCCATGACCACTATCGTGTTCACTCCAGCAATTACCGCTTACCATCTTTGAGCTATGTGAAAACCACCGGTTGGTTTTCAAAACCATCCACTGTTCTGTTTTACTCAATCATTCTGTTTTCATTTAACTCGGGTTTCTAAATAGAACTATGGTTCCAAATTGAAAGAATTCCACCATGGCTACACCATACATCTTCTGTTTTAATGATATCGACCAGTCTTCAAACCCTCTCTAGCATTCATTCCACGCATGGATTTAACCTCTATTATTCATTGTCTGTGGTTTATAATCGTTTATAAATACAATAAAGCCCCCAAATGTGACTTCAAACTCTGGATCTCCTTCACTGTGTATACACAACAGAATGTGTAATATCTCCTTGAAATGCTTTATACGAAGTCATCCAATTGCGAAATACATCTAGGTAGATTTTATACCTCAATTTAGAAGTCTAAGAAATTTCTTTAATGGCATCGATCCATTCTGTGATCGATGCTAATTTGTCAAAATTTACAAGTCACATAGAATCAATAAATGAATAATTGAACTTTTAAGAATACACAGTCTCATACCTTCAATAATCCCATAGCTAAAAAATGAGGAAATTCTTCTTCCATTTTTTTCTAATTTGCTTGTAGGCTTACAAAGAAAAACCCTAACTGTTCAAAAAATTTCTTCTTTTCTAAACCCTCCTCTTGTAGCCTCTGCCACTTTACTTTCTTTCTCTGCAAAAATTCCATATAAATATGATTTTCTCCCTTGTCTTGGTGCTACTCCTTTGTGCTCCTTTTCCATCAATGAAAATATTTCCAACAGTGTTCCCCTCTAGCATTGATGGCAATACTCCAATGCTTCCTCCAAGACTTCCTCCGCTTTCTTTTCAGAAGACCCTTTCTTCTTTTTCTTGCTTTTCCTCTCCCTTTGACATCAATGACAAAGGGTTGCATATTTCCGAATGTAGTTTCAATATTTTTGTTTCCTGTGATCTTGAGGACCTGTTCCATGCACTACTCCATTGTTCTAGCTCTTTTATTACAATTTATTGACTGATCTCCCTCTGGAGTGATGCTTTCTTCTCTGATATTGACTATCACTTGTCTTCTGCACTGATCCTGTTTCTTGTATGCAACCCTTATTATTAATTTTTTGTTTTTTATTTTTATTTTTTTTATTTTTTTGTTTTTTTATTTTTTTTCATCATATCAGAGAGTAACATCTACAGACACTACCCCTAGTTTTTCTCTCAGATATTTGAATGGTTCTTTATCAAGAGGTTTTTTGAATATGTCTACTATTTGTTCCTTTGTTGGTACGTATTCCAACTTTACCAATATCTGTGCTACTTTTTCTCGGAGGAAGTGGTACTTTATTGGGATGTGCTTTGTTTTTGAGTGAAGTACATGATTTTTTGATATACTTATTGCACTTGTATTGTCACATTTGATATAAATGGGTTTATCAATGCTTACCTTAATGTCTTGGAGAGTTTGTTTCATCCACATTACTTGTGTGCAACATGCAGCTGCTGCTATGTATTCTGCTTCTGTCGTGGATAGAGAGATAGAAGTTTTCTTCTTGCTTAGCCATGCCAACAGAATTTTTCCCAAATAAAATGCACCTCCACTTATGCTTTTCCTATCATCCACACAGCTGGCCCAATTTGCATCTGTGTATGCTGTCAATGTGGAGGTTTTTCCTTTTGGATACCATAGGCCATAATGTGAATTTCCTTGTAGATATCTAAATATTCTCTTAATTGCAAGTAAATGATTTTTTTTTGGTGCTGCTTGATATCTTGCCACAAGTCCTACTTCCAACATAATGTCTGGTCTAGAAGCAGTTAGGTATAGCAGACTTCCTATCATGGATCTGTAAATTTTTTGATCTACATCTGTTGATCCATCATTGGCACATAGTTTGCATCCAGTGATCATGGGAGTTGGCACAGGTTTGCATTCATCCATTTGAAACCTTTTCAACATTCCTCTTAAGTATTTTTCTTGCGAAATGAATATTCCTATGTTCTTTTGTTGAATTTGAAGTCCTAAATAGAAGGTGAGCTCTCTAATCATTGACATCTCAAACTCTTATTTCATTTCTTCAGCAAATCCTTTTTCTAACTCATATTTGTTGCTACCAAACATGATGTCATCTACATACACTACTACAATTAAGAGTTCATTTTCATTAGCCTTTATGTACAAATTGTTGTCTACTCCTCCTTTCTTGAACCCTTGTTTTTGCAAGTATTTGTCCAGCCTTGAATACCATGCACGAGGAGCTTGTTTTAGACCATATAAGGCTTTATTTAATCTGCACAGATAATCATGTTTATCTGTTAATGAGAATCCTTCAGGTTGTTCCATGTAGACTTCTTCCTCTAAGTCTCCATTCAGGAAGGAATACTTCACATCCATTTGGTATACCCTGAAATCATGATAGCATGCAAAGGCCAAAAACATTTTGATTGCTTCTATTCTCGCTACAGGGGAAAAGGTTTCATCATAGTCAAGTCCTTCAATTTGAGAATACCCCTTGCATACAAGTTTGGCTTTATTTTTGATTACCTGCCCTTGTTCATTCATCTTATTCTTGAATATCCATTTTGTGCCAATGACATTTTTCCTAGTGGGTCTTGGAATTAACTCCCAAGTATTTTTCTTCTCAATTTGGTCTAGTTCTTCATTCATAGCATTTACCCAGTTTTTGTCTTTGCTGGATTCTTCGAACTTCTTTGGCTCTATTTGAGATAGCATGGCTAAGTATACTTCTTCTGTCTATTCAGCAAGTTGTCTTCTTGTCTGGACTCCCACACTCTTCTCCCCAATGATTTGATCTTCTGAATGGTTATTTTGAGTGTATCTTGAGGGACCTTTTGAGTTTAATTCAGTATCTTCTATTGTCTTGCTATGTTCATCATTATCTTGGTTCTCAGCTTTATGATCATCAAAAGGATTAACGCAGCTTGTGTTTCTTGTTCTGTTTGGTAGATCTTTGTCAACTCTTACATCAATGCTTTCCAAAATTTTGTGCAGTCTCTTGTTGTAACACCTGTAACCCTTACTATTGGATGCATATCCTAAAAATATTCCTTTATTAGCTCTTGCATCAAACTTTCCCAGTTTTTCATCATTATTTTTTATGAAACACTTGCTTCCAAAGACTCTAAAGTGCTTGATTGATGCTTGTTTACCATGCCATAATTCGTAAGGATTCTTATCACAATTTGGTCTTAGATGAGCTTTGTTGAGAATGTGAACAGCTGTGTGTACTGCTTTTGCCCAATAGGTTTGGGGAATGTTACTTTCTTGAATCATGGCTCTGGAAATTTGTTGTACTGACCTATTTTGTCTTTCTGCCACTCCATTCTATTGAAGTGTACCTACTGTTAGCCACCTATAAATTATTTCATATCAAGTGGTGGCTAAATGATTTTGGATAGCCTTCAAGAAACAATTTCACTGCTAAAATTATTGATGCTTAAAGACTTTTGATAATATCCTGTCCTTTGTATAATCGTCGCTTCTTTTCCCCCTTTTCAACTCATAAATTCTGTTGTCATTACATGAAGAAAAACTTCTACAAAATCACATTTTTTCCCTTCCCTCCACCACAAAACTAACCTTCATTTTTACCCCTTTTACCTCCATAAATTCATCTATTTTCATGATTCCCCTTCTTCCATTCATGAAAATCATTTTCCATAGTTTAAAACTCATTTTCTAAACTATATCGAAACCCCCAAATCCTTTGAAAATCATTGAATATCTATAAAAATCATATTTTTTATATATTATAGACTTAAGCCCCTTGGGTTAAGTCTTTAACCATTCCCCTCCATACACCTTAGTGCTAGAACCAAGCGCTAGCCTTCCAAGCACTTATTGCGTCTCCCGATTGCGATTAGCCCCTTCCTTCATAAACCCCCGATCATATTATTTTCCAAATAACCCACAGCCCCACAGTCGAGCGCCTATCCACTTCCAATTAATATTTCGCCCCCAAAGTTTAAACCTTAGTTTTATATAAATTTGTCGGTTTTATTATATCCTAAATTTTTTCCTCTAGTGTAAAAGCTCTAGTCAGTCTCCACCGTCGATCTGATCTGCAGATCGATGACATGCAACCTATCGCCCCGGTGGTCCCCGCTAGCCACTTACTATTGCAAAACCAAGCGGATTTCAACGCACCGCTTTTGAGAGGGAGACGACTTTTTCTATTTTGTAGTGATTCCATACATCGGCCGACACGTGTCTTGGGCCCATTCTCAAATGCCACCCTCATTGCACGGTAAAGATCGAACATGGACCCAGCATGGTATTGACATCCACCGTCTGATCTGAGGCCACTCATTGGACGGTGATCGCTCTCAGAAGAGGCCCGTGCGATAACCACAGGTACGGTGTAGTCATAAAAGAATTTCCATCGTCGATCTGATCCACAGATCGACGGCCCATATTCCATCGCCCCGGTCCCAGCGCCACGTCAACATCCACCCAGCATTATTAGATTGGAGTGGGTTTTCGTTGGTTCCTCACACAGTCAGCAAATCCGGACCCGGGAAATTTATTCAGCATGGTTTTATTAAAAAAATTTGATGTATGGGTTTTTTTTGTAAGGTTTTTGATATATGATCTCTGCCGTTGATCTTGTGGGCCGCTCTCATCCGACAGCCCATGATCGTCCCGAACCCCGAACATGATCTTCGACCATTTTTTTTTTCCAAAACAAAGGTTTTAAACATTTGCTCCATTTTTTATTTTTATTTTTCTAAATAATGTGACCCCTTCACGTTGTTTAGTCACCCTAGCTCCCGACCGTCGATCTCTGCATGATCAACAGTTCCAAATTAATTTCCTCCTCCGCTCTCCTTTGACCTCCTCTAAATCAATCTTGACCATTGGATGAGGCCATCCAATGGCCATGCTCTCTCCACATGCCTTCTGAAGAAGTAAACCTATACATGCAGGATTTTATAACATTATTTGTATTTTTCAGGGTTCCAGTGGTTTTTTCCGCTATATCTGAGGAAAATTTAAAGGCAGAAGGTGACGATCCTCCCGCTTTCAACTCATCAAAGAAAATCATTCGTAGGTTTCAAATTCACGTTTCATCAATGGTTCTTGAGGCATTGATTCCATATCACCCCTGCGCAGCCCTGCACACCAACAAATACAACAAGTCAATCACAAGTCAAAGAGTATCAAGGTCGAAGACAAAAATGCACCAGCACAGAAGACTGAAGACATATTTATGAGGATTATGGCTAAGATTGATTATCGAAAGCCAAAACCTCCCAATTAAAACACAATTAAAAATAAATAAGAGTGTTTTATAAGACAGAAAGCCTATGCTGCCACATCAGGGGCTAATTGAATTCCCCAGCTACCACAGAGCCACCTACAGCCTCAAAGAAATCAAAAGAAGATCGAAGTTATTACTATACTAGGAGATATTTTGCATCAATACAGCTGAACGATTATTTCAACCGAAGGAACTTATTGAAAAATGTCAGCAGAAGTTATTACAAGGATAACCAGGAGCCTTGAAGTCAACAAATTCTTTCCAGCAAGCCTAATAGTTAATGTAAACCAATTAATACAGAGGAAATATCAAGAGCTTCTTCATTGATCCCCCCAAAGGGCAAGAAGCCATTAAGACTCTATTAATTATCTTTGGATATCTTTTATCAGTTCTCACCTCCTCATTCTTCTATAAATACTACTGGAGAAGATGAGAAAGTGTTGGTTGGTTGATCACTAGTTGTAATACTGAGACTCTCTGAAATAATACATAGTCTGCTGAAGTTGAAGAACAAATTGAAGTCTTGGAAGCCTTGATGATGTTGTTGCATGCTTTTTCCTAAGAAGGCTCTATCATTGGATCCATGAGCTTGGCTGTTGGTGAAGTATTCTAAACTTTTTAATGTTTTCTCCTATTTTCATTCTGTTCCATAATTTCTTACTACAATAGGTTGAAATTTTTAGGCTAAAAAATGACTCCTGGAAGCACCTTAGACCTGTTCATCCTTCACTGTTTCATGTTTTCTTCTGCTGAGGTATTTTAGAGTCTTTAATCTCTCTCTTTAGTCCTCATGCTTGTTTATTTCTATGATAGTTTGAATCAGATGGTTTCATCATGATTTATGGTTCTCCCTGCTTGTTTGCTGCCACTTAAAAGGCTGTCATTGAAGTCTCCCTTTGAAGTATTTCTGTTTACAGTAAACCAAGGACGTATGTTCTGATCTTGCTCTTTATCCTTACTTAAACAATTGTATTAAAGGTCTTTATAGTTGTAATCATAGATGTGTTAGGTTTTCCCTCCTCTATGAATGCAATTATCAGTGAATATTTTATGTTTTCTAAGTCATTTGAAATAAAATATTTGAGGAAATAGGGTGTTCCCCGAATCTTAGATTTCATTTTAAAATTTGTTCTGAAATCATTATTTTCTTAAAGGTGTGATTTGTAGAATTTATGGTTAGCCCTGTCTACCAAATAACTCTTTATTGTTCAAGTTGTGCTTTCAAATTCCATTTGTTTGAGAATTAAACTTCTCTTTCCAAATCATTGATTTCCATCTCATTCCAAAAACCAAAGGATCCTATGGCCAAGTTAGATTTTCCCTCTAATATTCCATATCCATTGATGAGTATGTTATGACCTATTCTTGACTCCATTTCCAAATGAACCAGATGTTTCTCCTTTATATATATCTTTCTTAGACCTTTCATGTTATGTTGTGTCAATTCAATCAAAAAAATAAACAAACACCTGCACTTAATAACTAGTCTAAAACCAATACTCAAAGCACACAAGATAAACCTTTGCAAACAAACATTTGAGAGATCCCTCTCTGAGAATAGGAGGACTAGATCCTGGAACTCTAAAGATTGGTTCTGATGTTGCCTTGTCTTTTGATTTTCCAAACTATCAAAACACGGGACACCAACACTTGCAATTGTAAACTGTTGTTTTATCCCATGTTCATTGCATAGATCTACAAAATCATAGTCTGTGAATTCACCTCCTCTGTCTGATCTGATGCATTTTAGCTTGCATCTTGTTTTATTTTCTGCCAATGCCTTGAATATCTTGAATTTCTCAATTGCTTCAGATTTATATTTGAGAAATGCGACCCACGTCAATCTAGTAAAATCATCTATTATTAGCATGAAATAATATTCTCCACCTGGTGCATTAGTTCTTGAAGGTCCACACAAGTCCATGTGTACAAGCAGAAGTGGCCTACTTGTTGATAGTTCATCTTTGGTCTTGAAATATGTGCGGGTCTGTTTGCCCAATTGGCAGGATTTACATATAGTATTTGGAGGCTTATTTATTGTAGGCATATTTCTGACTGCTTTCTTCTTTCTTAGATTGATGATGTGGTAAAAGTTTAAGTGTCCCAATCTTCTATGCCATAACCATGATTCATCAAGTTTTCTTATGTGGCATGCTTCATTCTCTTCTTCCAATATATAGACATTACTTTCTGTTCTAACACCTTTGATCAAGGTCTTTCCTATGGTGCTCGATCTTACCTCACAATCTTGGGCTCTGAAAAGGACCTCATAGCCTTTATCACACATTTGACTGACACTTAGCATATTTTCTTTCAACCCATCCACAAATAGTACATCTTGAGCCTCCCCTCTTCCATTATTCAGACTGACTGAGCCTTTTCCTTTGATTTTTCCTGCTTTATCATTTCTGAATGTTACATTTCCAGATTTCTTTTCATCAAAGGTTACAAACTTTCTTGGATCTCCAATCATATGCTTTGAGCGTCCATTGTCCATATACCATTGGCTTTTTTGATCTTGAGCTATTAGAGCTAGGTCACACTTATTCAACTTCTTTTTCCACTGCATCCAGCTATTTGTTTGGTACCTTTTCTGAGAAGATGGACCACAATCTTTGAGAGGACATTTGTGAGACTTGTGCTCGATTTGATGGCAGACAAAGCATTTGATTATATTTCTGAATGGATTATGAGTGAATTCTCCATTGTTTATAAATTTCCTTGAGTTTTCATACATCAGTCTTTTTCCATACTTTCTGCACTCCAAGACTTTATGACCAAACCCCTTATAGAAAAAAAATACCTATGGAAACAATTAGTGTGCCTGGTGAAAGGTTGTCCTCTCCATTTGTTTGGTTGAGGTAGTATTTTCATTTTCTACATCCTTTGCTGGTTGGACTCGATTTTCTTTGTCTGACAGTATGTTGCAGTATGTCCCAATTTGTGGCATGCAAAACAAGTGATATATCTCATAGGAGGAAAGAATATCCTTTGACAATTTCCAAATTTATTCAATTCATATTCAGGAGTGTAAGAGCCTTTTTCAGCTGATTGTTTCTTTATTTCATTCTTTGTTATTTGAGGTTCCTGCTTGTTTCTATTTACTTCATTGCAAGTCATGTTTTTTCCTACTTCTGTAGGAATCTTTTGAGCTGCTTCATTATCATTTACAACTTTTACAAAAGTGATGTTCTGGTTATCTTCTACCTTGGATTTGTTGGTTTCTCCTTCATAACCTATCCCGGTTTTTATGAGAGGATATCTTTGAGCATTTAGTATTTTATTCAACTATTCAGAGCTTTTCATTTGAGGAGTGTTCATTGACAATTTCCTTTGGGTGTTTTCTAATTTATTTCTCAAGCATACTACTTCTTCTTCCAATTTCTCTTTCTTTTGAATTTTATCCTCAATTTGATTTAGTAAAGTGTCTTCCACCTTCTTAGCTTCTTCAAGTTTTACTTTCAACTGACTGAGGTCTTCTGAAGTTGGTTCTTATTTTACATATTTGAGGAGAATATCTTTCTATTTTCTACACTTCAGTTTAAGTCTGTCATTTTCCTCTAGGCACTTCTTAGTTCCCCCTCAGGATCTACCTCACATTCTTCCTCCTCTTCTAAAAGAAATCCTTCTAATTCTTATTTTTCCATCAACACAAATTCAGAGATTCCTTCTTCATTTGAGGATTCATCTGAGTTTTCAGATGCACTGCTATCATCCTAAGCATAAATTGATCTTCCATTAAATCTCTTCCCTTTCTGCCAGTTATTTGTTTTGGTTTTCTCAGTCTCTTGAGTCTGATTCTTTGTTTTCTTATGAGGACACTTAGATGCATAGTGCCCAACTCTTCCATAGTTAAAGTCTTTAAATGGAAGTTTACCTTTATGCTTTCCTCAGCCTCTATCCAATCTTCTGACAAATTTGGCCTCTTCTTCATCAGAGCAGGAGCATGTATCTTCTTTTTCTTCTTTGCTCTTCTCTGTCTTAAATGTTGCCTCCCTCACATTTGAATTCCTATGTGGACGTCTCATCTCATAGGTTGTTAAGTTTCCAAGTAATTGGTTCATGGTCAATGTTTCCTAGTCAGTTGTTTCTTCTATGGGAGAAACCTTGGGGTCAAAACTGGATGGTAAAGATCTCAATATATTTTGAACAATTACACATTCTCTAATGGTTTCTCCTAGAGCTTTCATGTTATTCAAAATTTCTACAACCCTTAAGAAGAAGCTAGCAACATCTTCTTCTTCAATAATTTTTATATTTTCAAAATGGGCTCTATAGACTTGCAGCTTGGTAGACTTCACCTTTTTATCTCCCTCATGGATACTTTCTAATGTATCCCATATTTCTTTGGCAGTCTTGTTGTGCACTACTTTGATAAATTATGCCTCACACATACCACTTAAGAGAGCATTCATGGCTTTGGCATTAGCTATAAAATCTTTTTTGGCTCCTTTCTCTGTGTCAAACTCCTTTGGGGCATATCCCAAATCCACAATAGCCTAGACTTCTATTCCTAGAGAAATTATGTATGTCCTCATTCTTACTTTCCAGAAGGCATAATTTGTGCCAATAAACAAAAAGGCTTTATTTGTTGAGCATCCTTCTAGACTAGCCATCTCGGGGACCAAGGATATCCTTCCAGTTGTTAAACTGATACCGAAGGAACTTGATCCGATACCAACTGTTGAACCCTTGGTTAAACTGAGAGGGGGGGGGGGGGGGTGAATCAGTTTAACGCAGTCATGGTCTTGTAAAAATTTCTTTTACACTTATTTACATCTTCAATTCGTGATCAACTTAATATACAATGGAAAAACAATCTTAATAAGTGAGCAGCAAGTATTAAGAAGACTAAATACAGAAGATCAACACATAATCATCATGCACATAGACAACATATATAAGTGGAAACCCATAAGGGAGAAAACCACATCTTATTATTGGTGTGATGCAAAGGCAAGCTCCAACTCCCTCTCACCACTGATTTTCTATAGGCTCCAAAATACCGGAGGTTACTACCTCAATTCTGCAAGATACAACTTGCAAGGAAGCTCCAACTCCCATCTATTTTCTACAGGCTACAACCTACAAGAGGCTCCTACCTCAGCCAGCTACAACTGGACATCTATCAAGCTATAACTTGATATGGAAGCACCAAATTCCTCACTTTACAATAAAATCATATGCTAATTTACCTAGATATCATCTCTATTTTTCTCCTTCTTTACTGTTGTCCTTCCAGCCTTCAAATTTGCTTTATATCATCTTTGGATATTCACAACTCCTCTCTCTGCTCCTTCTTCTTCTTACATTCTCTCACCTATTTCTCCATTCTCTTACCCTTTAGCATATGCTGGTAACATTATTTATAGAGATCACCTCATAACTATTTACATTCCACAGGGAATTCGAAATGAACAGGTATGACACTTTGCATTCCCCCTTCTCATTTCCTTATCTAGCACATTCATAATAATATAACAGAATGTATACATTTTTGTATTACAGTGGATTTTTGCTTTACCTACGGAGAATTGCCTTTCCATCACATACAATAAAAATAATCAATTCATTTACGTTTACAGTCACAGCAAATATGTCTCACTTAACCCTTTCAGTTCTTGGCTCACTGTGTATTTGTCTTTTTGCTGCTGTCACTATCTTTTCAGATTCTGCTTTTTATATTCTAGCTCTTCTGCATAATTACCCTGTTTCTTCCGTTATATGTGTCTTTTTTGCTATGTTCACCCACACTTTGCATATAAATTTAATTATACGTATCCATATGCACATCAACCATAACCTTAACACTGATTTTTCACATATTCTAAAAGCAGAATTCTTTCACGCTTTACCTTGGACTTGTATCCTTTGATTAACATTATTCATCATGGCAGGTTAATAATACCATAAACTATGACTTTGGTTAAGATCCATCATAACCAAATACATTACCATGCATTCCACTCTATAATCATATAACCTTTAATATATAAAAATTTTGTAAAGGTTTATCTGTCTGATAGTCTTGCATGTATATCGATGTTGCATCCTCGATTAAATGACTGTCGTTGATCTTGTTCGCAATCCAATGGTCTTCATTATATTGCAAATCTCAAAGTTTATTACCCTTCCATACTTTGGTTAAATGTACCACAGTGCCATCATATAAATACCCTCGGGTCCCACATGACTGTATCGCTACTTAGCATTAGAACATCTATAACTTAGAAATTCTTATCACATAAGCATCACCGATTGCGATATGCGATAGCATCGCATCGCATCGCAAATTCTATAACTCATGAATTTTTATCACATAAGCATCTTCGATTGCGATATGCGATAGCATCGCATCGTATCCATCACAAATTCTGAAGGTTTATTACCTGACTTAACATAAGTCATAAATACAATATAAATTTCCCTTCCATACTTTGGTTTAAACACAAGATATCAACATTACAATATATATCCAGGCCCACAAATATCCTGATGTTCAATCTCTCTTTTCAAAAAAACCTATGGCTATAAACCATGATAAACCCACTAGTAATAACTTCATATGCAGAAGATTTTATATCAATTTTTAAACAAACCATAATAAAAACATGTTCATTTATCTTCCGACTATACCAAATCGACTTTGGATAAATATACCAAAGTACCAACATGTATTAACATTGGGCCACATCTATCAACTATCACACCTTGGTTTAATCATATTTATGAGTTTACTTCGATTAAAACTCAAAGCACCAAAATAATATTATATTCGGGTCCCACAGTATATACAACTTGCATATTCATTTGTGCAATCTAATCTTCGTCTTCCATTTAACTACTCTAGATCCGACGAACATCACTCTATATTGCGCTCCAAATAGAACGATGGGTAAAACCTTAGAACTTACATGAAATTAGTGGTTTTTAATTGCCACACGTCGGCCCACGACCACTATCACGTTCACAACAGCAATTACCTCTTACCATCTTTGAGTTATGCGAAAACCACCGGTTGGTTTTCAAAACCATCCACTTTTCTCCTTTACTCCATCATTCTATTTTCATTTAACTCGAGTTTCTAAACAGAACTATGGTTCCAACTTGAAAGAATTCCACAACGGCTATGCCATACATCTTCTGTTTTAATGATATCAACCAGTCTTCAAACACTCTCTGGCATTCATTCCACACATGGCTTTAACCTCTATTATTCATTGTCTGTGGTTTTATAATCGTTTATGAATACAATAAAGCCCCCAAATGTGACTTCAAACTTTGGACCTCCTTCACTGTGTATACACAACAGAATGTGTAATATCTCCTTGAAATTCTTTATACGAAGTCATCAAATTGTGAAATACATCTAGGTAGATTTTATACCTCAATTTAGAAGTCTAAGAAATTTCTTTAATGGCATCAATCCATTCTATGATCGATGCTAATTTATTAACATTTACAAGTCACATAGAATCAATAAATGAATAATTGACCTTTCAATAATACACAGTCTCATACCTTCAATAATCCCGTAGCTCAAAAATGACAGAAATTCTTCTTCCATTTTTGTCTAATTTGCTCCTAGGCTTACAAAACAAAACCCTAACTGTTCAAAAAAAATTTTCCTGTCTAAACCCTCCTCTTGTAGCCTCTGCCACTTTAATTTCTTTCTCTGCAACAATTCCATCTAAATCTGATCTACTCCCTTGTCTTGGTGCTGCTCCTTTGTGCTCCTTTTCCATCAATGATAATATTTCCAACAGAAACCTGCCTGTTTCATTTTTTTACTCCTAATACATCGAGTCAAGATGGTGGTAGGGAAAATTATTAGCAAGGCAATAGCAATAACAATAAAGAACAAGCAAAGTATAGTGGGAATGCTAAAAACAATAAGGCAAATACAGTTTTTTGATGAAGAACAAGGAGGAAACAACCAACAATAATTTTCACATGAAAACCATGAAGAAAGGTACTTGTGCATGATAGTAAGCACAATAATGGTGCAGACAGTGATTACATAGCTGAAGATAATTATAAGTGGAGAAACAAATGAAGATGATGAGGAAGTAAAAGGTCAGTCACAAGAAATTAATGAGGCTGTAACATAATTTGAAAATGAAGGCAATGGCCAAGACAAAGGCACATAGAGGACAGTTAATAAGAAAGACAACTTAGAAAATAATCATGATAGTCATGAAAAATGTCATGATTGTCATGACACAAATGAACTTCTAAATGTTGAAGAAAATCAAAGTGACAGTGTAGGAAATTGACCAAAGAGAGAACCTTAGTTAAATTTAGAGCCAAAGAGAATAAAGTAAAGAAGGTGATGGTAAGTTTTAAGGCCTAAGTGAGAAGTAGGTAAAAGTTAGACAAAAGTTAGATGTGTGAACACCAATGAAGGATATAGTAGTGCCAGAAACAAAGAACTCAATGAAAATTAAAGCACTCAAAGAGAGTAAAATACCAAAAAAATTAGAGACATAACACAAGATTTTTCATAGGCTTATCAAAACCCTTGAAGGACCTCTCCACCAAGTTTGAGGCAAATTGGACAACTTTTGGTTTTTTCCAAATTTTGACCCCTAGGAGCGCAGCACCCTAGGCGCTACGCACAACATTGGTGCATCCTAAGCTCTCAAAGTTTACATTTTTTGACTTCTCACATCACCAATAGTCTTCTCACCAATTTTCAGATCATTTGGAATATTTTTACCCCTTCAAAAGGTAAAAAAACATCAAAATTTTGACATTTCTGCCTCATTTTCAGACTAGGCGCTGCGCACAAAGAAATGTTGGGAGATTTAATTTTTCGATAGTAAAATGGCATCCACTAAGCACAACTCAAGAATTTCTAGAAAATAGACTCACCAAGCTTTCCAACAGGTCATCACAGAGCCAAATCTGATGTCGGGAAGGGGTCCAAAACGCAGCTGCAAGAGACCCTAGCCTTGCATGGTCTCTTGGCCATAGATGATATTTATGACTATATTTGACATTTTGCTACCACATTTAGGGTTTTAGTCTTCATTTGCTCCATAAATAGAGCATGAGGACGCTATTTATTTTTTTGGCATTTTATGAGCTTGAAGAGCAATATACATGGTTTCATGAGCTTGGAGAAGAAATTGGTTTTGTGAAGTGGATGAATGGCTTGTTTGCTTAGATGATAGAGAAGCTTGTTTGCAGGATTCCATAGCTTGGTGAATGGTGATGTTTTCCTAATTTTTTATTGTTTCATTTTTTATCATTATTTTTCATGTTTCTTAGCTGCTATTAAATAGAAAAGTATAGGTTGAGAAATGTTCTTGAGGCACCTCAGTCCTCCTATTTGTTATAGCCTTTATGTTTTCTCTTCTTGCCATCTTAAGGAATTTTTTGCTACTCCTTAGGTCCACCAAAAATTTTTTTTGTTTCATGCATGGTTATTATGTTAGCTTACAAGTAATATTTATGGTATGCCCTGCTTATTTGAAGTTCTCAAAAACCTATCTTGAAGCCTTTCTGTGGAATATTGTTTGATTAGGTTAAGATAAAGAGGTCTCGTTCAATATTTCCCTTTTTCCATGCTTTTCAACTTGTTTCAGAGTTCCCAATAGCTTGCAATATGATGTTTAGGATTTCCCTCTTCATAAGTTAAGTTATTTGTTTAAATCTTGTATGTTTTCCCAAAATCTGAAGGTGAATTTCTAAAGTTAGGAGTTCTAATGCTTCTATGTTTCACTGGAATGTTCATTTACATGTTTATCAGTTTGATTATTGTTCATAGAGATAAATGGTTTTCCCTACCTCATGATTTATGCTTCAAATTATATATGTGTAAGACCTCTTAGTATTTTCCCCAACTTAATGTTCATTACACCATCATACATCACTTTAAGGATCCATTGACCCTGCTAAATCGTCCCTGCAATACACTCAGTTTCATCATTTAAACACTCTTGAATTTCACTTGACTTCATATCCCAATGGCTTTGACATACTCTCACTCCACCTATTTCATTTGACCATCTTTCCCAACCAAATCAATCAACAAAACCTACATCTCATAACTAGCCTAAAATCAAAACCCTAGATCCAAAAGAACACATCCATTGCACCAAATAGAGAGATTCCTCTCTGAGTCAAGGAATGCTAGGTCCTCGGACTCCAAAGCTTGGTTCCATTTTACCCTGTCATTTGGTTTGCCATTCTGCCAAATCACGGGACCCTAATAGGTCGTAGACAACACGCTATATGTGTAGAACACCTAGATCCCTAAGCTAGTTTCGACATCCCTGAAATGAACCCTGATATATAGCATGCCCACTAAATGCACTCAAAGGTGGGCTATCTTCTCATGCACCCTAGTGTTGTCTTGCGCTTAACTCTGGTGGTAGTGGAGTGGTCCCGATAATATGACCGTAGTAGGATTTCACTTTTTAATGACTCTAGTTTCAAGTTTTGAGATCTTGGGTGATTTTATCACTTCTCCTTCCTAAGATCCTAACCTGAACTACTGTTGGTGTGATCTGAGAAAAATTTATATGATTAATTTTATCATTGCTTGATTCTTAGTGTACTTCATTATTAGTCTTGCGGAGGGGGAGTGGACGTATGAAATGTGATGAGACTCTGACTCAAAAACCATGCAAAAACATGCTCTAAATATTCAATTTGATGAAGATTTTATTCTACAAGGAGAGATTATTTCAACATCCATGCACCAATATTCAAATAAAACAATTCAACTTTAAAGATTCAGAAATCTATCTATCTTCTCCTAACATCTTTTTAACTAGACAGTTTTAGAATTAATTCAGCTAAGTTCAGAAAACTAATAAAAAAAAATTCTTCTTCAAAAAGTAGATGCTACTAACATTAACTTTTTTAAAAAATAACTAAAGACAAAAATTCTAACTCGTAATAGGGATCCAGCAAAAAAAACTAATTCGGTGGCCAATAACTCCACAGCCAAAAGGGAAACACAACAAAGGTGTAAAAAACACATTTTCGCTGGGTAACGCAAGCAACGAGAGGCTACAGAGCATTAATATTGAGACTAATGCACTGTATCTGAGCATAAGCATCATTATAACACACTGAAACACTCTCAGAGGGAGCATTACTCAGGGAAAATTTGCACAGATGGCTAACAAGGATCTAATCTAGACTTTGTGAGCTTTTGAGATGATTACTGAGCATATAAACTGGTCGAAAGAATATGTGAACAGAGGAAAAGAGGTAAAGTCATAGGAAAAACCCAGAAACTTGGGTTTTTCTCCCCAATGGAGTCACCATTTCTGCTATAGGGTAATATGCTTGGGTGGTGGTTATTGGGTATCCCTCTCAGGGCTTTCCGGTTCCCGAGGCAGACTGCCAGATTAGCTATCAAGTTCCAAAGGTATTGCATACATGTTCATACTAATATATATAATTGACAAAGAAAGATGGAAAATATTACCTCTTTGTGGACATCAGATCCTATGGAGAACACCAAGTGGTGAAATAGAAGTCCTTCTTCATCGGCTCCAAGTCCAGATCCTACAAAAAATCAAAGCACCCATGTAATCTCGACAACCGTATAGATTTCTATCAATTAAACTAGCATATAAGAAACATAAAACAATGCAGATCTAAGCAACTCATATCATGCTACATAGATTATTGAACAACAATTGTGACACTGATCCATCGAATGGAAAAAACAGATATAGTTCTATTGATTTATGAAAAGTAGGATTACAACCGTCAATTGCATCAAGCCCTCCTCAATCTTCCAATTCCTCTCTCTCTTTCTCTATTTCCGAGTGTGATGATGTTGAAGGTAGAAAGCTCTCGATGAACTTCGTTGATCTTCAAGCCTAACACTACAACAATGAAATTCTTCGCCACATATAATCAAACCTTCGACCTTATACCAAGAGCTCACAGCTCCAATTTATAGGAGATGGAGAGAGAAAACCTTGCTAACTCTTTCAACCTATTCAAATCGGGAAAGATCTTGATGTGTCCTTGATTTTCCTTACTTTTTCCTTCCATAGGAGTTCATTTGTTTTTGGAAATGCCTAATAAAAGGTTTGTGCCATCTAGTTTCCATTTTGAGCTGAATCTCTTTAAGAAAAAGCTGGAAATGCCAAACAATTTTCCACAAGGTAGATTAAAACACGGGTAACGCTGCCCCTTGGGCAAGACAAAGTGTTACCCTAGGAATTAGCGCTCCCTTTGCATGGCTCAGGTGCGTTATAACTCTTCCTAGCTATTTCTAGGGTGTTCTACCTTGGAAAAAATGGGACTTGTCTAGGTCATTTTTTTCCTTCCATGTTACCTTCTCCTCTGAGCTGATGAGGAGGTCATTTTTCTTGTAACATTGACTATGTAATTAGTCAAGCGGTTGGTGCGCTAAAACAACTATACACACCATGGCGTAGAGTTTATTTAGTGCACCATACTCCTGACACTCTACATAGTCAACGGTGCTCTAAAAAGTTTCAGGTGCACCGCCTACAGTGCATTGAATGTCATCTAGGGCATCACCCTTGGTGCACGACAAACAAAAGACGTACTAGAACCGGTGCATGACTGTTTTTTGTGTCACACCGACTGTTCTTTTTTTTTTCAAAAAAATTATATATGTATATTCCTAAATACATGTATCATTTAATAAAAAAAAATTATTTAATATGTCAATCATTCAGAGAGAAGAGGGGGAACAACAACAACAACAGGCAGAGCAGTATGACATGGTTCACATGTGAGAGGCATGAGAGAGGGAGAAAGATTCATACCCTCACCCTATTACAGAAGCTACCCAAGAGCTCCTAAGGCTAGTAGGCCTCCTTAAGTTCTACGTGGAGGCTACTTCCCTAAAGGGCTATGGTTTGTTTTTGAGACATCTTATCCGCAGGTGGAATGCTCATCGACAGGCTTTTCAGGCTGGTCCTAACGAGTGGTACATGCCCACTAAGGAGGATATATATTTCATAACAGGGCTATCGAGGAGAGGGGTGGATTTTCCCTCGTTCCCATAGGTTCCAGTTGGATGTGTAGCAGGGAGTCAGTTAGTGTACTCCCAGAGATACATTGGAGCAGATGTATTTTCTCCTTTAGATTTTCAGGTCGCTAGAGGTCAGTTATGTATTGGTGCATTTGGTAGTGAGGAGGTGTAGTGCCTCTCACTTCTCATTTCTACCATTTCAAATAACAAAAATTATGGGAAATGCATTAGTTTCTCACTTATATATTGTTTTGATTCTTTAGTACAAGAGCCACGACTTGTTAGGTGGTATGCCATTTTTTTTGCGGAAATTCTGTACAGCCTTAGATAGATGCTGTGCTCATGCACAAGGGAGGGTCAACTTCCCTTTTTCTTCAGAGATTTTTTGTTTATTTTTTGAGAGGTTTCCAGAGATGAGGCCTATTTTTTTCAGAAGCCTTGTAGGCCGATGTTCAAGGCACGGATGCACATGTGGGGGTAGATGATTCCCAAGAAGGGCGAGATTGTGTTTCCAATGAGGATATCACATGATGCACTAGAGTTTCTAGCCAGTGTTGACGAGCTGCATCATTTCATTATGGTCCCCTATCCTTATGCTGGATTGGATTGGGGAGTGTGTCCCAACATCCTCTTCATAGCTAATGAGCCGCCGGATGATAGAGGTAATATTAATGTTTTATTTAAATTTATTCTAACATGTTCTTTAACTTGTTTTTATTAAATTGTGTAATGAAATTGCCTAATTATTTTTGTGTACTTGTATATATTTTGTAGACATTGGGTCTTTTGATGGCGAGGACATGTCGGCACAACCACATGATCCATGTGTGGATCCTGATGACGATTAGGGCATGCCAGATGTCGAGGATCATCAGGACACCGATGCAGAGAGACCTGATCCTACTAGTGTGTCGATACTGCCTTTTTCTAGGCGCGGTCAACTTGATACTAGATACAGGATGGAGTTGGGCGACCAACTGACTACATTTGTTATTGAGGCAGGCATCAGGCCCGTTCATATGAGAGACATACAGGGCGATGGTAGGTTGTTACAGATGTGGAGAGGCATGTCGCATGACATGTACAGGCTAATGTGGCATGTCATAGGAATGACGACCTTAGTTACACAATTGAGGAGGACTATTGCACGTTATAGGAGTGGTCGAGACGCAGCACGTGATTGATATTCACCGAGCAATGACTCATCATCTCATGATCATTCACCTCGCACCGCACTAGATGAGCAACCTCCACTAGCATCTAGCAGCAGTCATCATGGAGATGAGGTTGGACCATCGGCCACGTCCAGTCAGCAGCCTGTAGCATCCAACAGTACTCATGATCATGAGCAGGCTGGACCATCGACCATCGAGGCTGCACCATTGACTGAGTAGGCCTCGACTAGTACAACTATTGATGTTGTACCACCAACTGATCCATGACATTTATATTATAGTTGTATATTTTTAACACTATTCAGCTATATATATATAGATATGGTCCATGTATTTTATATTCATGTTGCAGTTGTACTTAATTTACATGTTGGTGATCATCATGATGTGTATATTGTTAGGTCATGTTAGATATGTTCATTTAATGTGTAGCTTGTAGATAGATGTGTATGTGATAGCATGAGTTATTTGACATGAGATGTATATTTGATGTTTGTGTTGTGATGATGTTATACAATGCTAATTGTGTTTTGTTAGATGATCATGATCACGATGATGTTAGCGAAATTGAATGTATTTTTAAGTCGAATTTGATGTTTGTACGATGGTTATCATGATCGTGATGTTTATTAATTTATTTAATATTAAATTACCATGATATTTATTAAATATTATGTCGTGATTGTAATTGAATTTGAAATTTTAATTGTATGTAAAATTGCAAAATTGTATTTATATTTGTAATTTCCATTTTAACTATAATTGTATGTAAAATAGTTAGTGTAAGATTTTAATTGTAATTTTAATTGTGTGTAAAATTCTAAAATTGTAATTGTAATTCTAATCGTAATTGTATGTGAAATTGTAAAATTGTAATTGTAATTGTAATTGTAATGGTATGTAAAATATTTGTAAATTTTTAATTGTATTAATGTGTAATGATTTTATTAAAAATTTTAAATTTGTAAATAATTGTAAAATAATAAATCTTGAATAATATGAATTTTTGTAACATAATAAAGTTTAGAAAGTAATGCAAATAAATTCATGTACTTTAGAATTATCATTATTTTATTATGATCTTACATACCAAAAAATATATAACTTTATATAGTATGCCATTTCTAGACGAGATTCCTGGTTTTTCGTCTAGTGCGCTTATAATCATAGCCTGCACCGGTGTATCTTAGTACTAAGACGCATCGGTGCTTTACAACTCTTCTACACCGGTGCGTCATAAAACATCGCACCAAAACAGAAACCATGAATTTACAAACTGTACCGGTGCACCTATAAAACGCTGCTCATTGGAACAGGGTTAAATAAAACCTCGTGCGAAGCATCTTCTCATTGAAATATATTTTCTAAGAAGGATAATTTATTTTGTAAAGTGTAGTATTGGAGTAGGAAAGGGTTCAAATCATGGGAAATATTTTTTCTGAGGAGATGATGGTTTGAAAAGATGAGAGTTCGAATTTTGGCTGAGAAGTTTATAGCAGAGAAAATGAGTGATTCAAACAAAAAGACGAGCAAAGAGGCTTACAAGGATGCAGACGGTTACAGAGCTCGACATAGTAAAAAGGAGAAAAGGTTTATGAAACATCTGAGACGCACATGAGAGAGATCAATTTAGTCTCTTCAACGGGCTAAGAGATCACATGAAGGTAATGATTCTCAGTCTTACAAGGATGGCACGGAAAGATTGCACAGTAGAGAAAGATCAATCAAGGTAGTCGATAAAGCCAAGAGGTACCATGAAGGGAAGGATTCTCATTCCCTTAAGGACAGAAGAGAAAGATCAATTTACGTTGTTGATTGGGCTGGTAGGTCCCATGAAGGGAAGGATTCTCCAGAATGCATTTAAAAGTAGCTCAGAGTATTGTCTGAGCTTCAGTTGGCTTACACAAACTTTTACCGGCAAAGACAACGTTGCATAAAATCACATCTTCGGCTTTCAATTGAATGTGAATGGCATCTCTAACTTGTCTGAGTTTTGGTCCTGTGGATAACGAGGAATATCACATGGAAGGTACCCAAAAATCCAATTTTTTGAAAGTGTAGGTGAATTAGCACTTATCAAAGAACGAAATGCCAAACAAAATGCAAATGGGATACACTTAAGGATTACCTGGTTCCATTTGTTATTGAAAATGATGCTCTTTCTGGGTGAAACCAGTACAAAATTTTCTTTTATTATAAATGGAAATCTAGTGACCATTTATGTGGGAAGAAAAGCATAGATACCTGCAGCTACCATATTCCACTTGCAAATCGGTTTCCCATTGGAAAAGCTAATGCAATAGCCCATTTTGCAATGTATTTCCTCTACTCAACCCTATACTCATTTTCTATGAGGAACCGTTGCCTCCACATGTAATAATTGCATCGTCCAGTCGAAAATTGGTCTTCTTTTGCTAGCAAATGTAGAATGAAGGACTCATTGTCATTTCTCCCAAAACATTCAAGGTCATTTTCTCGTAAAACAAAGATTTTATACATTTTTTTAAGATCAAGATAGAAAGCACAAAGGAGAAAAGAGGAAATTGGATGCCAAGATGGAGGAGGAACTTACAAATGAGAAAGCAGATCATAGGGGCACCTTTTCTTGTTGCAGGTTATGTAAAGGTTCAAGTTTATTTTTCTGAAAGAAGAAGAGGTGTAGTTTTGAAAATAAATGGCCCAAATATTTTCATAGCAAAATGTACATTTCCAACATGTCTAATTTTGGTGTACACATGTAATAGTAATATCCGTGCCTCAATTTCAATTCAGTGCTAATGTACAGATAACCCCACCGTTGCGTTCTAGTTACTACGCACTGGTGCGTTTTAGTTACTACACACCAGTGTCGTGTTACCAATGGATGCACCGGTGTGATGCTATTAAGTGATGCACCGGTGACGAATAAACGGAAATAAAAAAAGCGCAACTCTATTTTCTTTAAGTGAAAAAAAAGGGGCAAATTGAAAAACGGGCGGAAAAATATTTTCGAAAATCTAATTTCATAAAACAATTCTTTAAATACTAAACACTTTTTGTTATTTCACTATTTTTGCTAAAATTTTCAGCCAAAGATTTGCAGGAGACATACCTGGAGCAAGAGAGAACGAGAGCATTGTGGAGCAGTGAAATAGTTCGAACAAAAGTATTTAGACAATCAGAATACAAACCTCTCGTGATTCAAACCCTGTAGCATATAATATCAAATGATCTCGTGATTAAATTTGATTACTTTTTTTACTTTTTCTATAGTTTTATCCATTTTTACCCTAAACCCTTCGTTTTTTTTTTTTTTTCTGCCCTTTCTTCTCCCTGTTTCTATGATTTCAGAATTAGGGATTTCAATTTTAGATTGACATCCAACCCATGGGACGACTTTCATAGTCGGATCTCAATCCATGTCAGCCCTTGAGTGAATTTTTGAAAAAATGGATTTTTTTTATCAGTGCGCCCTGCGTAACTCAGCGCACCGGTGCGTTGTATTATAAAGTGCATCGTGCAAGTACTGTGTAATAAAAAATTTAAAAGCAATTTTTTTAAATCAGTGTGCCATATCTAAAATAGGGCACCGGTGCTCTATGATACGAGGATAATACTATACGATCTATTACAAAGTTTGTGCGGTGCCTTTATAATACCCCCACGCATAGTAAGGTCTATTATATTGTTTATGTGGTGTGTTTATAATACCCCCATGCACCAACGTCGGTGCGTACATCATGAAAGGCGCACCGGTTTCTTGAGAGGTTTTTTTATCCTGAAAAGTTGACAATTTATAAATAAATATATTAATGAATGATATGGTACATGTTTCAGATTGATAAAAAAATTACTGACAAGAGATCAAGTAACAAAAATACTGATAACACATCAAGAAAAGAAAAAAAGTCAAGTTCTTTGTAAATTCTTTACAAAAAATATTATTTTTGAACTATATGTAAGTTTTACTAATATGTATTGTTTACTATGTATCATGCAAAGCGAAAAAATGACGAAGCTCGATAAGATTATTTATGATATAGGACCAGAAGATCTTAAAATATTGATGTAAAAATTACAAAAGGATGAATCAGGTGAATGAAAAATTACTATCGATCCAATATGAGTTTCTTTTTTAAATTTTCATTAATAATATACTTAAAATTATTAGATGCCATGTGTCAAAAAGTCTATTAATTCACATCTGTTTAATGTTCTACAGGGACCACAAACTTAGAAAAGGAATTTTTTTCTAAGAAAAGAGAAAAAATAGAACATGCAAATGAAAATGAATTGCTCCTTAGCTCATCTAGAGTGGTGTTGGAGGTTAACAAAAGGGGACAAAACATTTACAAAATTTTGAGGGATCTAGTGGAACGAATGTATACACGTTCTTTCCACTTACAATACAAAAACCAATCCAATGATTCCAAGAACCAAATTTTATCTAAACTACAAGAAGAGTTTCCAGAGAATTTGTCAATGATACATGTCATAGTTCTAATAGCAAAAACGTACAACAACAAAAAAGAAGAAATGAAAAAGTAATATTCCTTTAAATGTTTGTCTAGAATTATTTATAACTGTCACTTTTGTTATATTTACTTTTCATATAACAATATAAAATTAAATAGTGTATTCTCATGTTACATTTTCAGGAAGATTATGAAAATCTCAAAAGATGAACGAGTTGATATCATAAATATGTCAGTAGGAATGTCCAAAAAGGTGTACAGGGAGATGGTCAAAGAAATGGACAAAATTGCATCACAGGAGGAGCCATCTCAACAACAACGTGCTTCAAATGTAATATTTAATCATTGAATTTTTTGACCATTAGGTACAATAAATAAACAATTTAGCATTAAATATTAATTTTCAAGAATTTTCTTGCAGAGAAGAAAAGAAAATGGAACCCATTTAGCACATAAAATAGGATAACAAGGAAGAAAAGGGTTGATATCTAAGTTTGTGAGTAATTTTTACTTCCTTATAACAACTTAACTAGATTTCAATTTTGTATTTTTTAAGTTGTTTCACAAAAATCATCATTGAATGTCTTCAAACAGGGGCTAACAAACAAAGAACAACCATCAGACGAATTGATTGAAATTGGGTTAAATATGGGTTGTGAGTATATGTTAGCATATCAAAAATTAATTATGGAATTTGTAAGCATCTATCGATCTTGTTTTACTTAGCTCTGTCTATAATTAATAGAACAAAAAAATCTTTTATATTAAATATATAATTTGTTATGGGGTATAAAACTTGCAGGAAACAAAGTATGGAACTACGCCAATAGATGAAATTTTGAAAGATGGCATGGTACGTGGTTTTGAAAGAATGTGTATAGTTTATGAGTCAATTGTTGCTATGGTACATCATTTTTCTTTTCGATTTACATTGATGTATATTATTTAATATTGCAATTTTCATTATTCTCACCAATGTATATACACTCATTTCAGTTTATTTTTATGATTGTATATGGAAGGTGAAGAAGAAGAAAACAATCAACACCATGAACAAAACATTCCTGAAAATAACCCAAGTCATGGAAGTAGCTCTAGCAGTGACAGTAGTTCAAGCGAATAATGATGATCACTATGTTTGGATATCAAAGCAAGACGTTGTATTTTTTGAAATATTTGTTTGTGAAATCAGACATTTTTTTTTAATGTAATGGTCATAGTGTCCCAATTATAAGACAAAGGGATACCAATAACTATCCCATTTTGTATGACATAGACGGTCTTATTCATACATACATACATACATACATACATACATACATACATACATACATACATACATACATACATACATACATACATACATACATATATATATATATATATATATATATATATATAGATATATGTATGTATGTATGTATAATAAAATATGTTTTAATTTATTCTATTGCATTCTCCATTATTACTATTGCGCTCTCCATTGTCGTTCTCAAATGCATTAATAAAAATTTAATTCATATGAATATTGTTATAAGATATATATGTGTCAAATTTTAATGAATAATGAATTTTAAAAAATCACAATAATTATGATATGATATAACAAATTAATCCAAACATCACATTCAAATTCATTAATAAAAATTTAATTAATATGAATATTGTTATAAGATGTATTGACTTTTGATGAATAATGAATTTAGAAAAATCACAATAATTACACTGTCACAGGTCGATGTTTCTAAAAAATACAAAATGAACATGGGTGTGTTTGTATGTTGGAATGCACTGGTGTGTTTCTACGACCTATGGGCACCGCAAAAATACCAAAACTAATTAAAAATCTCTTTGTGTTTATGCGATACTGTGCACCGGTGCTTTTATGTGAGACAACGCACCGGTGCATTTGTACGATGTATGGGCACCACACAAATACCAATACCAATTATAATTATCGGTGCATTTTTCTGGTACGGCACACAGGTTCATTTCTATAATTCTACGTACCGGTGCGTTGATACGACATATGGGCACCACACAAATCCCAAGACCAATTGGTATGGCCCAATGTGTTGTATCACCAACACTGTGCCCGACGTGGTTTCATACCTTGACGGCACGGTGCAAGAACCTTCAACTGCCCTGGGGCCACCGTCTAGATGACATGTACCAGTGCGTTGAAACCTTAGTAGCAAACCGATGAAAAATACATCTGTAATAACCTTTGGCTGCTTATTTTTTTTAGTTGTGTTGAATTTCCATTAAAATCTCTGCCAAACCTCCGTAACCATAAACGGATGTTGTAGCAAATGTTTTTTTGACAATTTTCACCAATTTTATAACACTAAAAACCTCCTTTATAACCTCTGCTAGAGGGTATTTTCCTTGTAGTGTCATTATTGGAAGGCTACATCAAATAAGATTCTTAGAGCAGGGTCTTATTGGCCTACTATGTTTAAATATGTCTACAAAAATATTGTTGCATGCCATGAATGCCAGATTTTTGATGGTAGGAAGAAGCTTGTTCCTTTACCTTTGATGCCTATTTATGTTGAGGTGTCATTTTAGCAGTGGGGGCTAGATTTTATTGGTGAGATTCATCCATCATCTGCAGGTCAGCATCGCTGGATTCTAACAGCAACTAATTATTTCACCAAGTGGATTGAAGCAATCCCAACTAGGAAAGAAAATGATTCATTTATCATTTCATTTTTGGAAAATAATATATTGTCTAGGTTTGGCTGCCCTATGAAAAGCATCACTGATAATGCACAAGCATTCAAATCTAAGAAGCTGATCAGTTTTTTTCATCAATATCACATTACACTTGGGCATTCTACTGCATATTATCCACAAGGTAATGGTCATGCTGAATCTTCTAACAAGAGCATTGTGAGGATTATTAAGAAAGTGTTGCAGGAAAATAAGAAGTCATGGCATTTGAAGCTGAAGTATTCTCCATGGGCTGATAGAGTGTGCACAAGGAGATCAATTGGAACTTCACCTTATGAGTTGGTATATGGGGTTGAAACCATCTTTCCTACATCCTTGGGAGTGTCTATCATGAAGCTATTGCAAGGATTGGAGTAGGAGCCAAATTGAATTCAGAGGAGGATTAATCAGTTGATAGCTTTACAAGAGAAAATGGAGGAAGTCTATAACAATAATAAGCAATCTAAAAACAAAATCAAGAAGACATTTTACAGGAAGGTCAAGGAGGAAAACTTTCAAATCCAAGATGTGGTTTTTAAATGGGAAGCCAAGATTGAGGAAAAGGGGAAACATGGTAAGTTTGAGAAAGTTTGGAAAGGTCCATTCAGAGTAGTTTCATTTCATGGGAACAATGCTTACATTCTGCAGGAGATGGATGGACAACCTTATGGAGGAGGGCCTGTCAATGGCAAGTTTTTGAAGCACTATTCCTCTTAAATTCTGCGAATCATTCATTCCATTGTATATATTTCATTTTATATGTTTTTTTGCTAATAAATACAAGATGATCATCAATCTTGAGCTCGAGGTCAAGGCCATTAGAGTTTGAAGGAAAGCTTGGAAATTTTCATAGTTTTTTTGTTTTCAAGAAGATAGATAGTAGCATTGGAACTACAGGTTCTTTGGTGTACCACAGGGGCACACCATCCCAAGTGGAGCTACTGTTATCACTTATAAAAATTGAAGCATCATTTGACAAAGTCCTAGTGGTTCATGTGTCAAAGGTAGGGTTATAGGATTCATTTTTCATTACTTGGTCAAGGAAACTTTTTAAATTTTCTTATTTATCTTATCCTAAGGTCTAAACCCACCCTCATTCAAATCCTCTCATGTCACATCAATCATGATTTTATGAAATTTTTCATTTCCCAAGGTTATATCATCGAAAGAGTCATTTTAGCTAAGAACCCACACTTTTGTAGCGAAATACATAGAGAAAATGCATTTTTCACCACGAAACTGTTAATACTTTCATAGCGAAAATGCCCAGAAATACACTAGGTACACTACGAAAGTAAGGTTTCCTGTCTCTCATGTCAAATTAGCTGTTAGGTGTGAGGAAATGATTTGAAAAGGATAAGTTAGATGCCATTCGAGTCATTTAGGGTAAATATCAAGGTACATGGTCAAGGCTGAAGTCATCATTAACATTTTAAGCATGTATGAGTCATCATTATGTTATGAGTTGTCACCAAACTTCAAAATCTTTCCAAATTGAGTCATTCGCCATTATCCATTCCCTCTTTGCGTGTTATTCAGCCCTGGAGAGTTATTCCAATGAATCCAAGTTGTGGCTAGTATTTTCAAAGGTTTGCAGGTATAACTGATCAAGTGAGGTAGAGAAGATATTAAAGAACCATGGCTGCAAATAGGAAGACCAATAAAGGTGGCCATGTCTTAGATATGATCCATCAGACATGAACCTGATAAATGAAGACCCAACAGTTGTATAAGTTTTCAGAAGAACAGGATGTTTACAGTTTTGTGAAACATTACAAGGATGCCATGTACAGGTTTCTAAATAATTTTCCCTAAACTTCAATGGAACAACTACAAAAGTGGGAATGTTGAATCTCACTATAAAACCAGAGATCATTGCAGCAGCAACACGGATTCCAAGAGGACAAGAAAAATGGTTCAAAAGGTCCAAATTCAACATGGAGGATTGTAAAGAGTTTATCATGCTAGAAAATAGTGAATTTGACCTCACAAATTCCATTCCAAGGAGCCATATGAAGGATAATTTCTCAAAGCTTCTGCTTAACATCTAGAAATATTTCACTTGTGAAGGGAGATATCATAGATTCTATTCTTACCACTTCAAGATTCTCCTACACTTTGTTGGTAAGATATCTCTTGATCTACCTTTATATTTACACAGAAGATTAGGAAAAATGGCAGATAAAGTTCAATCTAAATCTGAGGGAAGTGAAACCTCACTTTTTCATCATGGCTTAGTAAAATTGTTGGTTTAAGATGAGCTACAATGTAATATCCCAAAATGGGAACATGCAACAATATTAAACAATACTGCCCAGAAACAACACATTTTCAGCAAAGTAAGAGCACGAGGCCAATATGGAGGATCAATATATACATTTACAACAACAAATCATAGTTATATTGAAGCCCATGATTCATAGAACAAAAAATAGAAGACTTTACATGAAGAAATCCTAAAAAATGAGGTGCTGCAACCATATATTATGACTGAACAAGCTTGATAACGTTATTTTATTGGCTGAAACAAAATTATATTACAATTTAGATCTAAAGTAGATCTGTGTACAAAAATTTAGATCTATATCAGATCTGTACAGTAGATAGGCTCCTCTACAAATGCCCCTTTGGGTTTTCAGCAAAAAGTGAAGTATATGGAGTAGATCTGAGATATTATGCAGTAGATCTGCAGAATGATTCAGAAATTCTAAAGAAAATACAACAGTGTTCAAATCAGATCTGAACATGAAATGGATTAGATCTGAAATCCATGGATCACCACAGTGAAGGGAAGATTCCCAACACTAGAGATCTCTCCTCCAAAACTCTGCCAAAACACCCTGCAACCTAACACTTGCAAATAATGTAGTACTGGAAGAGAAACTATGCTGTAGGCTCTAGAACATAAGTGGCCTCAAGCCAAGATCTGCAATCAGTGCTCCAATCATCCAATACTGTCTTTCCAAGGGGATAAAAGGATTTCCCACTGAAAAGAGACAATATAATGGCCTAGATCTGGGTAGATCTAGCCTCCACTTGCTGAAGCTTACAAATAAAATCAAACCCTCAATAGCATCTGCATTGTAGTTGGAAGAAGAGCTTGGCCAAATGCCTGATAGTGGACAATAAATGCAAGACTCCTCCAAGAGCTACTCAAGGAAGGAGGTGGGATTTCCAATTAGGAACACCAGTGCTAAAAAACACTATTCTCTGCTAAACAACCAACAGAATAAGAAATTTCTAAATAGAAAAAATCTTCAAAAATATGATAAACATCAATGACCTTCTCATGTTGTCCTCCTCTTCCTTTTATAAGATTGAGATCTTGCAAAACCCTAAACCATCTCAATGGTTTAGCTTCTTTCACATGTGCCACCTCCAACTAAGACTGGGTTGTCAATCAATGAGGATCACTTCTTCTAGATAGCAATGTTGATTTGTTCATGGTTGACTCAGTCAAATGGTCCAATCCCTTTCACACACGAGGGTGTTTATTTAGATTGCCTAGATTTAGCCTTGTTCACATGGGGCATTGATTTATTCACTGTTTTTAGGAGTTTTTATTGTCCTCCTTTATACATTTATTCATGCAACAGGAAAATGAAACAAAATTGTATATTCCCATTAGCTTGGGCTAATTAGGAATATTACAGTCCTCCCCTCCAAAATGTTGCTTGTCCTCAAGCAACTGATAAGGTGAGTGCTGCAACACTTCTCCTCCTCCATTGGTGACACCATCATGAGTTAAGCTTTCTTCATAAGCTAAGTGTTCACCAATCCAACCCTCCATGAATTGTTCCTCCAAATTCATTATGATATGTACATAGTCCATCCCACAAGGAGTCAAGAACTCAAATGAAACAAACATGGTTGTGTTATCACTCCAGTAAATTCTTAAGTTGTGGGATTTTGGTTTTTAAGTCAAAGAATACTAGAGGTAGCCACAAACCTACTTAAAACTCTAGGATCTAGCCTTCCTAGGGTTCAGAGAGGGCTCTCTCTTGAGGATTTAACTTTGCTTTAGTTTTGAATATTAGGCTAGTTATTAAATGCAGATTTTGGTTTGGTTTTGTTGGATTTGGTGGGAAAATTTCACTTGGAGGGATAGATAGAGGGAAATATACTTGTCCATTGGAATATGGAGTCTAATTCAAGCTAACAAAACTGGGATCAATGCCTAAAATGTCAATGTCTGCACGACAAGGTATATAACCCTTGGAGATCTTGGGAAAAATGGTTTTTGAGGTAGTATGATTGGGATAAAGGGCACTTAAGAATCCTTAAATCTGGAAAAGGGAAGTAGAAGATAGAGGTCAAACGGGATAGGGAGAAATTAAGGGTTCCCTACACCGGAAATCAAAGGAAAACACCGAAATGATAACTAGTTAAAAATAGGGTGCTATTAAACATGTCCTGTAGTAATACTCCTAGTTGTACATTCAGATTTAGAATTAAAACACAGATGTATGCATGAAAAAAAAGAAGATAACAATGACAAGTTTAAAGAGAGTACTTCACTCCAGATAGCTTCTCACAAGGATCCTGAAGTATGATGCCAAAAAGATGATCCAGTATGCTGCTCAAAATCGAAATCCAAAGCCTTCAAGTCAATGAAAATATCTATAGTAATATCCAACAATTTTTTTCCACACAAAAATACTTCCAAGGGTGAAGTGTTTATATAAAATGTTTTACAAAATATCCTAGATGACTTCTAGGAATAAACTTAGGAAAATTAAATCTTTTACAATAATAATAGTGACAACTTTCTCAAAAAACTAGAAATATGTCATATTTTATTCAAAATAAATAGAAACAGTTTCTAGATAATGTTAGTCATGAGTAATCTTTTGACCTTGATAATGACTAAATGACTATCCCAAGATTTCTAGAAACAAGGTTCATAAACATTGTGAGTTCTAGAAATCTCATTGCCTTCATTATCCTCAAGATAATTTTTCACTATCTCATCACTCCATAATGTCTACCTTTTCTTACTAGTCCCAAAAAACCCATTAGATGCTTGTATCACCCATTCTGTGTATATGTATTCACCTTTGGCCCAAATCCTCTGTTTTTTTTTGCCTAAAAATTCCCCACTACCACCTAAGCCTACCAATCAAACAGCTTTGTTATGCCTACCATGATACTCTCAAACATTGATGGTCTCAAATTGTCTCTGTAGACCCTTTAGGTAGTCAAGTATGTTGGATTTTGGATCTTCAATACACTAAGCTTATCATAGATCCTATCTTACACTTGGTGATCCCTAAGTCTAAGTCTCAGTAAAAAATCCAGGTCTAAGAAAGCCTCCATTAGGTCACCTAAGGTCTCATTGAGTCATGGGATGGATTTGGTGCCCTACAAAATATGTCTTCCTGTGTGAAGATATTCTGTTCAAAGAGGAATAAAGTCAAGAAATTTGATCCAAGACTGATCAAAAGTCATCCAAGAAAATCCTCCTTGGCTTAGCGCACAAATACTGCAAGGGACAGCTGCCCTCGTTCACATTTTTGCAAGAAATTATCAAGGTTTCCATCAGCAATAAGAAGAGGTAAGGTAATAGGATGTAATCATCATTAGGAGACATCCACAAACAAGAAAAAGGCAGCAGGCCTGTGTTTAAAAGAGAATCATGGTTTTTATGGTTGGTTAACAAAAAAGTGGTGACAAGAAAGAGACCATCACAAAGGCTAAAAGGATAGAAGCCACCTCAAATCCATCAAGTGCACATTGAAGATTTTTTACAAATGATAAATAAATTTTGAGAGGCTATAGAGAACTTAGAAGACAACTCTCCTTGTTTTTCTCTAACAGCCCTAAAACCTAAGAGTTTGGACAGAGTGGCAAGACAGGTCAATTTAAGATGACAAGGCCTCCTTCTTAAAAGTTGTTGAAGCCTCAAAAATCGTTGCAACAACATTGGGGGATAACCACCCGGTCCGGAGATTAAAGCAACTCCTTTTTCGTTTGGAGTAGTGGCTCCGACTGGTTAAATTAGGTCCAGTTACCTTTTCCCAAACTCCAATTACTTAAAATACAACTTTCATTCATTAACAGAGAAGAGATATCAGATTAGCTCACTTGCTTATTAGGCAAGAGAGTTGATCCTTAAGCTGATCTAGGGCTCAGCCAAGCCACGACTAAGTTATGTCTTACAATTAGCCCAACTGATTTTATATTATTAAATTACTGTTAATTGTTAACCCTAAATGACACTATGATAATGTTATCCCTATGAAACTTTTTAGTTTAATACTTTCTATTAATCCTAAAATAACACACTGTTAATGCTACACTATTGTTAAAGTCTTTATGTTAAGTATTAAAGTACTCCTATTTATCTCATATGTCAAATTTAAACTAATATATCCTATGTTATTATGCTAATTAACTAACGATACTATATACCTTAAACTATAATATATTCCTAAATATCACTAATATAGTTCTAGTAATGATTCTAAATATTTAATCTAGTTTATTATAAGATTATAATATATCTATAATAAACTATAAAATGAAGTTAAATAAATACTATTATTCCTATTCTAAGTAAACATTTAATAAGATTTATTTAAATGCACTATCATAATTAGAATTATTCTAATTACATTAAACTATTATTAAATATTAAATATTAATTAGTATTTAATCTGCTAAAATTTAACTCTAAAGAAATCTATGATAACCTATAAGATAAAAGTTTAACTAAATGTTACTATTATTTATTCTAAGTAAACAATTAGTAAAATCTTATTTAACTTATACTACAATATTAAAGTTAAAATTATTCTAATTATTATTTATTGAAAGTGTATGTTACAAAATTATTATGTTAAGGCTAACTCTAATAAGAAAAAGAAAAATGATTTCTAATGTTAATTGTTAAAAAAATAAATGGACTAATATACACTATATTACATTAATCTTTATAATTGATCTTTTAAATGTTTTGGATAAAGATTAATATCAATCAAAAAGAGTTGACTAATATAAGAACTGAATTGTGCCACTGAGAACCAAAAATGTTTGCCTTTTATGTAGATTTCATTTACAGATACAAAATTAATCTAAAACGAAAATTCTATCTCAGACTAAGATGGGATAGCCCTCTCTTAATCCGAGATCAAATTAAAAAAAAGGGGAAAGACATGCTTATGACTGAATTCACTATGTAATTTCCATTAATTAAAAGAAGAAAGTCATATTTAATTAATGGTATGAAAGCAAAATACATTTGTGAGTTAAATATAAGAAATTATTATTTAATCACAAATATATTTCAGTGAATTTCTTATTGATCCGATTTCATTTTGCCTCTAGGAGATAGCTCCTGCAAAGCTTCAAATCATATTAAAATTGAACCAATAGAAATGTTAAGTATCAATAAGAAATATATTTTAGAATAGAAATCGAAAAATAGGGGGAAGGACTAGTTTATGATCGAATTCGCCATGTAGTTTTCATTAACTAAAAGAAGAAATTCATATTTAATTAATGAGATAAAAGCAAAATACATTTGCGAGTTAAATATAAGAAATTATTATTTAATTACAAATATATTTCAGTGAATTCGTTATAGATCTGATCTCGTTCTGCCTCTTGGAGATAGCTCCTGCAAAGCTTCAAATCATATCAAAATTGAACCAACAGAAATGTTAAGTATAAAAAAAAAATGTTTTTAGAATAGAAATCGAAATCAATTACAAAACTTGGACACAAAAAAAAATCAGTATTCAGGTAGAAATACTTCTGAATAGAAATTCAAAATAATGCCAAAGCTTTGCTTTACAAAATATGCAATCATTGAGAATTTGAGACCTATGATTTTATTACATGCAGAAATGCTAAGCAATATTACAAAGGCCAAAAACTCTCTTACAATCTTTACAATCACCTCCTCTACACAAAACAAAAATGCCAAAAGTGCAGATTGAATGATAGCAAAGAATCCCCTATGCTGCATCGCGACCCCTTCTCCTTCTGATCCTGTAGCGTCTCCTTCAAACCGTTGAAAAACTGATTTAAATAAATTTCTCCCTCTCTCTCTCTTCAAACGCACTTCTGATAATTTATATAATACTGCATTTGAAACTCTCTTTTCCAAAAAAAAATGCATTTGTTGAGATAAAATTGAGATAAGGGATTTAAATCCCTATCTCCATGCATTAATTATTTAAAACTCAATATGGAACTTTACAGTATACTTAGAACCTCCGGCGATCACCAAACATGACGCATTGAATGGGCTGTCACATATGATTTTGGTTGGCGGTTCCTGCAATAAAAGCCAATTGTTAATCATTTAATACACAGCATCGTATACGTTCCACTAAAAATTGAATCATATCTAAGCCATAGACAAATAGGGTTACGGTTAAGCCTAGTGTTTTAATATGAACATTCCCGCCGCAATCTTATACAATTGACACATGTTTTTGTGATGCGGTTAGAAGTTTTAACGTTTGTAAATGTGGTTTTAATAAAATGCTATGGGTTTCCACCGAAATGTATTGTGCGTTTTATATAAGTGGGTTTTTAAACAAGGTTTTCTATTAAACATTTAACCCACCAAACTTTGTTATTTTTGGAAAGCCGAATTTCTAAGGGTTTCGTGGTGGTTTGATATACATGCCTTTTGTGAGGTGGTTAAATGCCGTGGGTTTTTTGTTTTAAATTTTTTTATTGTTAATATATGTGATTTGTGTTTTTAAAGTTCTTTTTAAAGTTTTGACATAAGCCACCATATAGTTTAATCAACTTTGGAACTTTGGGCTTTTTTAATTTAAATGTGGAATGTTAATGTTTAGTATTTTTTGGGTTTTATTTTGTTGTTTTGTTTTTAAAAGAATTTAATATCTACCATATTCAATAAAAATAAAATGTCTTTTGTTTTTATTTTTTAATTTTTTAATTTTTTTTATTTTAATGTTTTAAATAAAGAAAAATATAATTAATATAATGTTTTTACAAATCATTGAAGTTATGAAATTATATTTATTTATGTACAAAAATGGATAAAATGATAAATTAATTATTTACTCCTTTATTAATGGATATGTCAAACCAAGTGAAGGAGATAAACAGTCAATGTGGAATGTGAAATGATGCGCTAAGTCATGTGGAAGAGATGCCAACTAGTGAAATCAAATACCAGATGCGAGGTGATGTGACAACCGAAGATGCCACTTTGTCTTCAATTGATCATTTATGAAAATATTTCATGAATGCAAAAGGCAACAAGGAGGTGCAAAAATATGATCAAAACCATGAGGCAAGTGGTAAAGTTTCAAAAAGTCAAGAATTTTTTCAAAATGCCAATAAAGAAGGGAGTTGGAAAATGAAGGATCCCTAAAATCAAGAAAATATAAAATAAAAGGCCTTTAAACAAGTGCATTTCAGAACGACTAATCCAAATGAGGTCAAAACGAATTAATATAGATCAATAAGAACAAATCGAACCCATTTAGGTCTTTCCTCATTTTCAAATTTCAATAGTAGTACTATCAAGTAATCGTTTCAAAGGGTCCCTATTTTTCATTTATAAGTGAAAAATGGGGGAGTTGTATTTCACTACAACAAAAGCAGAGGGCATGCAAAGAGTATTAGTTTAAGAGGCTAATGTTTTCAAGTACAGTTAAAGGACCTATAGAAATGATCAAAGGGAAAGGCAAGCATGGAGTTAAGAAATGAAAGAGAGAAAACAAGGTGAATCATTATATCACTGTTCAGAAAATAAGATTTAAACTTCAAAAGGTCACTAATGGATAATTAACTTTGTCCAAAACTAATTAAGAGGTCCTTCAGGGGAGGTCTTTGATCTGAAGCATGAATCTAGTAAGGGGACAACTACCCTTTGCTCACTTTCCTGCAAATAAGACCAAAAGGGGACATCAGATCAGCTAGGATGTAAGGTGAAAAAGGGAAAAATCATCACAGGAAGGTCATCAGTGAACAAGAGACAACAACAAGCATATGTTTTAGAAATATTAGGGTTGGTAAATGTTTTTGGACAAACAAGGAATAAATGCTAGGGTTGCAAGGGAAAAGGTCACCGAACTCAATAAATGCACAATTGAAGATTTTTTGGAAATAATAAATGAGTTTTGATAGGTTTTTAAGAACTTAGAAGATAACACTGATTATATTTTTCTGAGCAGCCCTAAAACCCGGGGATTTGTAAAAAATGACAAAATGATCAAAAGATGATGATAGAGCCTCCTTCATTACAACAGATGACTACCAGAGAATTTCAAGCTACCTTTCTAGGGTTTGTCAAAAACAACATTGCTTTCACCTACACTAAAAGGAGAGATGGCAAAGAATATCAGTTTAAAAGGGCTAACCTCCCAAATGAAAAATGTCTTCAAATTAAACCAGAGGAGGTAAGCATAAGGTTGAGTCTCTAAAAATGCCCCAGTTATCAGAAAGAAGAAGGGTGAAAAGGATATCAGCGAATCAACACCACAAGAGGAGAAAAAAGTGCCTTGAGGAAGTTTTCAAAACCCTCCAAAGGACAAAAAGTTATGAAACAAATGAAAAAAGACCAAGAAATAGCTAAAGTGGGTTTGTTGGTTTGATTTATATTTTTCAAAGTGCATAAAGGTTTTTGAATTCATTTTTTATCTCATTCCCGCATTTGGCAAGAAAGGAAGAATCTTCAAAGAAGAAATTCAGGGTTTCTAGGTCTTTTCTGGGTAAAGTGTTCAGGCATTACGCAAACCTTGGGCGCTACGCAAAAAAGGAGTTGGTGCTATGCAAACCCCCGCCCCTCCCATTCAGATTTACAGGGAGCTACGCAAAAAAACTCTAGCACTGCGCAAACGCAGACCCAGCTCGCCCTGAAGACGACAAACCTTGCCTCTCGCCCGACATTTCAAAATTTTCTTCAGGCGCTGCTCAAACAGGTCGTCCAGCTCGCCCGAATGACATACAGGGGCTACCTATTCCTTCGAGCATTGTGCAAAAAAAGAGCCTGACCCGCCTAGAAGGCGTGCAGACCGCCCGGCACTGCGCTAACCGCTGTTCAAACTCACGGGCGTTGCACAAACCGCCCGACCTGACAGCTCAGCCAGAGGCGCTGCGCAAAATCCAGGAAGGTGCAGAAAGTGCAGCAAAGACCCCTGATGCCTAAATTCATTCTTTTATGTGTTTCCAAGATTGAAGAAAGTTGAAGAAAGTGGTAAGTGGTATTTTCTCTTGATCCCCCAAGAAAATTTGCAAAACAAATGTTGGTCTTGTTTTTTGTTATTGAGGTAAAAACCCTAGGTCAAATTCACAAAGGAACCTTGCTCTTTTAAAAGGAATTTTCAAACCAAATTTGATAGTAGGTGTGGGTAAGGGAATTAAGGCTGTTACTATATTCTCATGATTAAACTCCTCAAGCTGCAAAACCACCCACAACCTTAGAACTCATCTCCTTAGCTAAAGTTGACCTCATCATCATTTCTCACTTGGTTTTTCCACTAAACCTCAATTTTCAGACCAGTGTATCCCATCACCATGTCAGAGACTGAAAACAGCAGTGGTAGTGGAGGAGGTCAAAGGCCTTCAAAGAAAAAGCACAAGGGAGGGAAAGTTAATAGGTTGGAACCCCAAAATACAGTGGCTACCACATCTTCTCCTAGGATCTTGTCATGCTTTCAAAATACAAGGTGTTTTCAGTTTTGTGAGAAGGTCAAGTAGGTGAAGAGCAATCCTGAGCTTACAAGGCTCCTCATTGTCAATTTACAAAACAAGCATGCTGACCTTGCAGGGGTGAAATTTGAGATTTCAGCAATGTCCATATCTAAAGCCACTGGTAATCCCTTCAGTGGGTGAGAAATGGTTCAAGAATGGTAAGCTAGAAAGGGATTTATTTGAGCCATTCATCAAAAGGAGGTATAGAGAAGGTACTACCACAGTTTTCCCTTTCTCACATCTCAAACACAGGTATGCACCCTTGATGTTGGCTATCATTAAATACTTCACCTATGAGGGAAGATACTCCAGGGTCTATCCCTATCATCTTAAACTCCTTATGAATTTCACAGGGGTTAAGGCACTTGACCTACCCTACTATTTGTACAGGAGTATTATGAAAACGTGTTCTGTTGTCCAAAGAAGGAGTTACCCCCAACAAATTTACAACTTGTTCCACCATTCCTTGATTAAGATGGTGGTTGAACATCAGCTAGAGCAGCAGGGTGTACCTTGGGATGTTTTCATAAACAATAATTTATTCTCAAACCCACAGCATCCTCATCAAACACATCTACACAAGTGCCCTCACCACAGGCACACATCCCTTCCTCTCCTTCATGTGATGCATCAGGTGAAGCAGGGCATGGAACTCAAGGATGACATAGAGATAAAGGTGAGGGTGAAGAAGTAAATAAGGAAAACTCAGAAAGGTATGAAGAAGAGGCAAATGATATGGGAAGTGATGGAGGAAACAATGATGAAACACAAAGAAATGAGCATAATGAACAAACAGATCACAGTGGAGATGATGGAGACAGTAGGGAAGAGCAGCAAGATGAAGAAGGCAATCATCAAAGTGCATAAGACACCCAAGGAAATATTCATGACAGTCATGACATCTGTGATGACTGTCATGACACTAATCAGTTTCTAGATAACCAAGAAACTCAAAATTATAGTATGGGAAATGACCAAGGAGAGAACCCCAGTAAAGAAGAAATCCAAGATGAGGTCGATGGTAGTGATGAGGGTCAAAGAAATGATGAAAACATGGTCAAAACTACCATCATCACCCCTCACATATTCACATACTAGAAAGGACAAAGAGATGTGTTTTTTGCCTCAAAAAGGAAAAGGGCCATCTCTCCTCAATCTATCAAACTAGTGGACAAGGGAAAGGAAAAGGTGGGAAACATTGAGCAGCAGGTAAAGGTGAGGAGGAGTAAAAGGATAAAGAAAACTACTCAAGGGCTTGAGTTCGTTGACTTAGATAGTGATAACGAGGATGAGGAGATGGCCACTAAAATGCTACTCCTAGACAAAGATGCACAAATCAGGGAGTGGGAGAAGGATTTTGAAAGAGAACGACGCATCATTCAGTACTACAAGAATGAGCATAATTACTTCAAGAAAATCAAGAGATGCATTGCTCTCCAAAAGAATATGACTAAGCATTACGCAAAGAAGAGAAGGCTTGCTTGTGCCAAACTCAAGGAGGCCCTCCTTGAGGTAAAAAACATAAAAAAGGAAAATGAGCATAAAAACGTTGGAATTTTGGATAAGGCTTCTCAGTAGTTGTTTGAAAACATGTAAGGGAAGTCTCCACCAATTTTCAAAGGATTTGGAGAAATTTTTTTTTTTTGAGAATTTTTGGCCTAGTTTGCGCAACGCCATTGGTGCTCTGCAACAATCTGGGGCATATTTAGGAGGGAAGCTTGAAATTTTTGGATTTATCATGACCTGTACAACATCCACACAAAATTTCAGAATATTTGGAGCAGTTTTAACCCCTCAAAAGGTCAATAAACACCTCAAACATCACCTTTCTACCCCTATTTTAGGCCTGGCGATGCGCAAATGAAAGTCTAAGGATTTTGGAATTTTTTACAGGTTTAAAAGATCTGGATGAGAAAACCACAAGCATGTTTTGAAATTATACTCTTCAGGCTTTCCAACGAGCCATCACGGAGCCAAATCCGACATCGGGAAGTGGTCCAAAAATTGGTTGCAAAACAAGCTATTTTCTGCAAAAGTAGTGCTCCGCAAACAGACTGTCTTTTTGCCAAAAAGTCAACAAAAGACAAAAATTTATGGAAAAATAATTTTTTAATATTTTCTTGGGAAAAACACTACAAATTTGATTGAGGAGTTATGTTATGATATTTTTCATTTATTAACTTATTTGTTATGTGTCTTGGGCCTTGCATGGTCATTAAGCACATAAATGACATTTATGACAAAATTAGGGTTTTTGGAAGCCTCTTATGGTTTCCACCTCCTCACTTGCTCCATAAATAGAGCATGAGGCTCTTATGTATTGGGTTGGCATTTGATGACTGATTTTTAAGTAATACATATCCCCTTGTAGGTTGAAAACAATTTGATGTCTTGGAGCTTATGAATGCCCTGATTTATTTGTTGATGGAGGAGGATTGGTTGCAGGATCCATGAGCCTGGAGGATGGTGAATTGTTTCTTTTTTTCATGTTTTCTATTTTATCATTTTTTTTCCATATTTCTATGTTGTAGTAGGACAAAGAATTTAGACTAAGAAATGTTTTTGATGGCACCTTAGCTCTGTTTGTTCTTCACTTCCTTAATGCTTTCTTCTGTTAGGACATGTTAGAGGATCCTTTTTTAATCTCTAAGATCTCCTAAGTTTTTTTATTTCCTGAATGGTTTAATACAGTAGGTGTCAAACATGATTCATGGTTAGCTCTGCTTACTTGTTGCCACTAAAGCACTGTTCTTGAAGTCTCTCTTTAAAGCATCATTACTTAGGTTTGTCAAAGAAGTTTTGTTTCAAATCATACTCTTTGCACTTGCTTCGTTAATTGTTTTAAATATCTCCATAGCTATAATCTTAGATGTTCAGGAGTTCCCTCCTCTCTGATTTTAGTTATTTGTCACCTTAAATTTTTTCTAATTCTGAAGGTGAATTTACAAAATTTTGATAAGCTCTTATGCTTTCTATGTTTCACTGGAATGTTTATCTTGGATATTGATCAGTTTAAGTATTGTTCATTAAGATTAATGGTTTTCCCTACCTCATGAGTTATAGATTTTTCTTATCTGTGTTTAAATATCTCCTTGTTTAAGTGTATGATAGAGAATTCTTTACTGCTCTTTGTCAAACTTTGTTTCTCAAAATTAATGTCCATCTCATGATCCTTAAAACCCCAAAGATCCACCAACCAAGCTAGGTTTTCCCTACAATACTCCCTAATCCATTAATGAACCTATCATGACCTTGTTAGACTCCACTGCCCAATGACTTGAAGTTCTCCTTGTTTCTATCTAGTATATCTAATCATCATACTCAACCAAAAACAATCAACAAACCCAATATTTCATAACTAGCCTAAACTCAACCCTAATCAGCAAAAAAGTTCACATCTTTGCAGCTAATATAGAGATCCCTCTCTGAATCCAGGAAAGTTAGTTCCTTGGATTCAAAAGCTTGGTTTGATGCTACCCCTATCCATTTTTATCTCAATCAATCTAGAAAATTATGGGGAGCTAACATAATGGTGATCACGGTGGGAATTTGAGTCAAAAACATCCCATGTGTCCCTTAGGAATTCTCAAAATCTCAGTTAAGCTTAGAAAATAAACTAATAGCCAAAGAGTAGAAACTATTTGCCTCACCATCCTAGCAAGATGATGACTCTGCTAGAGGATACTCATTGAAACCTTAGGGCTGCATAAGGAAACTCAGAAAACCCAAAATAGTCTCTAGATTGTTTTTTGTCAAAATTTCGTGGTGGACCATCATATATATACCCTCAAAAATACAAAAAAGAATCCACTTGGCAACTCCACTAGCCTCCAGTAGCCTTTTTCACTTCACTAATCCCATAGGTTTTCCTAGGATTGGGTCAAATCAATCCTAATCAGTTTTAGGGCCTAGTTATACCTTGTGTGAGTAAAATAAACACTAAGAGAGGTCAGCCTTCCAAAAATAGTCCCAAACATTTTAGCCTCTCTGATTTTTGAGTAAGAGATCTGGCTTCACAAAGGATCAATACCAGAACTCACCCAGATCCAAATCCTCCTACCATAGTTGATGACCCAAAAACAATTTTTTGGAAAGATCCTAAAGCTGGAAAATCAACCACTGTTAGGACCATTCACAGAGCAAGCTCTGCACCAGAACACCTTACAATTTCACAAGATCCCCAGTTTGACTTACACCATACCAAGAACCTATTTAGAACTAAGTCACAAAGTGTAATTTACCGAACTGACCTTGAGCTCATAGATTTGAAGCAGAGCTCTAGTAGGGAAGCTTCTCCTTCTACTCCACCTGACTTTCAGCTACTCCATCACTTTAACTCTTTTCATCCCAAATCTACTCAGAATCAGTTTGTTGGCCCAAGTACCTCAACTACACCCATTCACACTACCACTATGCAAAACACTTCACTCCATCCTCCTCGACCTCTCAGAAACCCTCCCCTTGTAAATAAACCTTTGTTTCCATTTACTCCCATCATGGTAGCCTGGTATGCTCCACTGGCTCTACCACAACCACTAATACCTTTTCCAAATGATTATCATTCGAAGATCCCTCACTTCATGGGGACTAAATCCATCATTGCCCAGAAACATGTAGATAGAATAAATGATGCTTTGGACTACATGGATGTAGAAGAAGAAACCATGCAAATGAGGATTTTTTCCCAGAGCCTGGGAGGAGAACCCAAGAAATGGTTCAAAAAATTACCTCCTAACAGCATACATGATCTACCTGCCCTCTACCAAACTTTTGTAAGCAAGTGGGAAATCAAGAAAAACCCCCTTCAAATTCTTTCCGAGTATAACAATCTTAAAAGAAATATGGGGGAAAGTGTTTAAGACTACTCCCCTAGGTTTAACCTTGTTTACAATGCCCTCCCACCTCACATAAAACCTCCCCAAGGCTTAGCCTTAGTAAAATTCCCAGAAGGTTTCGATGCTTACATGGCCTATAAACCAAGGGAGAGAGATTACCTAACTCTAGAAGACATGAAAAGGGGGGCTGTGAGTGTAGAAGCCAACATAATTGAGAAAAGAGCCAGGATGAGATCAGAGAAATGATTAACCTATAAAGATGAAACAATACCTTCAACCTCCTCTTCCGACACCCAAATTTATTCCCTAGTCAAGACAATGGAGAGGATTATGGAAAAAATCAGTTTTAATGAGAGAATACCTCCTAGGGAAAACGAAGTCAATCCTCAAAATAGGAATAGGAATCAGAATTTTAGAAGAGACCCTCCCCAAATCAAACAAGGAGAGAATGACCAACAAATTAGACCCCCTTTCCAAGACAACTATGTAGATGAAGAGGAGAGAGAACCAGAACAGTTGGAAGAAGACCATGTAAATGTCAAAAGTTTTGATGATGAGGAGAATACTTTTATTACCGAAGAAGAACAAATGATGTTATCTTTAAAATCATATGAATATTCTGAAGACTACAAACTAGGAATTGAGAATGCCATAATGGAAGTCCATAGAAAATATGACCTTAGGAGCAAAAAGAATCAATATATTCGTAAAAAAAATCAGTCAAACACTACTGTTAGGAAAACTGCTGAACATATTCCTAAAAAGACAACGCAAAACACAAATAATATGGCTAAGAGAGTTAATCTAAACTAGCTAAAACCTAGCCAACCTAGTAATGATTCAATCTGTCCTAGTACTTCAACTAGTGGCCCTGAAAAAACATTGTTGTCCAAACCATCAAATCAGAATCAGCAAATCAAAAATGTAGAAAAGTTTATGGCTGATAAAACTGATGTAAATATAATAAAGACACCTATGCCTTTCAGGTTTGAAGGGAATATTGCCAAAATCAAGATAACCATGCCCCTCACTGAATTGGTGACCCAAGAGGTATATAGATCCCATATTTTCAAAGTTTTAAACAAAGGGAATGATACTAAAAATTTAAACATAACCGATGATAAACCAGACCTGGTGTTTGGTCCTAAAGTGGAGGGAAAATATCAAGAAGGAGTTGTCCCCCCTTTCTATGTCAGTCTGAACATACATGAAAAAATTCTCCATAATGCTATGCTAGACTCCGGCGCCTCACACAACCTCATGCCAAAGGTTGTGATGGAGAGATTAGGCCTAGAAATCAAAAAGCCTTATAAAGAATTGTACTCTTTTGATTCAAGTAGGGTTAAGTGTTTAGGCCTCATCAAGGATCTGTGTGGCAATCTGGCACAAATCTCTGCTAAATGTCTAGTCATGGACATAGTTGTTGCTGACACCCCCCAAAAATATGGCATGCTTCTATCTAGATCATGGGGGTCAAAACTCTAGGGTAGTCTTCAAATGGACATGACTTATGCCACCATCCCAGTCTTCAACCAAACAAGGAGGTTGTACCGGGAATCCCACAAGAAATATATGGTGAGTAGCTTAGATAGGCCAAATAACACACCGGTTTATTCCATTCACTTAGACATTGACTCATTCATCTTGTAAAATGAAAATGATATTAATGAAAAAGTGAATGATAATGGAGGAGAACTAAGCCTCCTGGAACAACCAAATCAACCCTCTAATCAAGAAAATGACACCCAAGACTATAGCAACCCTGAGGTACAAAACAGTGACAAATATGAAATTGACACACTTTGGCATATGAGCTTTGATGGTTGTTATGGTAAGACTGTCTCAGGAGCTGGGGTTTGGATCCATAACACAAATGAAGGCCATTCCTATAGACTATATTTCTATTGCACTAATAACATTGCAGAATATGAGGCTCTCCTTATTGGTTTACATTTACTTAAAGACCTAAAAACTAAGAAATCTCAGTTCAAGGAGATTCAGAACTGATTTTTAGACAAATAAAGGGAGAATATTCAACCAAGAACCCTAGACTGAGAGAGTATAGAAATTTTTCCCCAAAAGCTTCTCAAAACCTTTGAGAAGTATGAGCTCACTTTCATCCCTAGAGTCCAAGACTGCCTTGCCAATGAGATTTCTTTTGCTGCCAACAATTGCCCATTACCTTATGAAAATAAACAATACCTCATCAAAGTTAAAAACAGGCCTACTGTACTAGAAAACTTGGACTGTTGGCAAGTGTTTGAGAGTGATGAGAAAATAGATGATTTTCTGCAATCTAGAAATGAATTTGCAAGCACAAAACATAGTTTAAGATTTGAGAGAAATAGTTTTGCTGAAGATGAAACTCCCAAAACAGAGTTTTCCTTTGATTATGATATAAACCACATTCAAAATCCTTGTGTTGCAGAAATATTTGATAATTTAGATCAAAGAGAACTTGAGGTTTTGCAATGTAAAGATGACACCTTGCCAAGAGGCCTTACACCATTAGAAGAGTTGTTTAATTTTAATGATGTAGCTAAAAAACCCAAGATGGAATCCACTGAAACAAATGTAGAATAATGTAACATTGGAAGAATGGAAGAGCCCAAAATAATCAAGCTATCTAGAAATCTCCCTCCCCATGCAAAACAAAAATACATTGAGATTTTTAGAGAATATAAAGATGTGTTTGCCTGGGGGTATGAAGACCTGAAGTCCTATGACAAAAAAATCATTCAACACAAAATTCCTCTCAAGGAAAATCAGAAACCATTCAAACAAAAATTGAGAAGGATTAACCTCGTCTTGTTCCCTTCAATTGAGAAAGAAATCAAAAAAATGTATGATGCCGGGATCATAGTCCCTATCAGATACTCAGAATGGGTGTCCACCCTTGTGTCAGTTTGGAATAAAACCGGGGAGATTAGACTTTGCATTGACTTCAGAAATTTGAACAGGGCCTCCTTAAAGGACAACTACCCCTTGCCTAAAATGGATCACATACTCCAAAAGATAGTTGGCTCACAAAGAATCTCATTACTAGATGGCTTCTCAGGTTATAACCAAGTACTAGTCTTTCGAAGTGACCAACTCAAAAATTCTTTTACTACACCTTGGGGCACATTCATGTATGTTAAAAAGACATTCAGTTTAATGAATGCAGGGGCAACTTTCCAAAGCATAATGGACATAGATTTTTTAGAGGACATAGGTTACTTCATAGTCATATACCTTGATGACATCACTGTCTACTCTAAAACTGATGAAGAACACTTATTCCACTTGAGAAAAGTTTTTTGAAAAGTATAGAAAGTATGGTCTATCTCTAAATCCTAAGAAAACTTTTTTTTGTCTTCAGGAAGGAAAACTCTTAGGCCACATCAAATCTGAAGAAGGAATCAAAATAGATCCCAAAAGGATAGAAGGCATATTACAAATTAGCCATCCTAGAAACATTAAAGAGTTGCAATCTTTGATTGGGAAGATCAACTTCCTAAGAAGATTCATCCCCAACCTTGCTGAACTCCTAAGGAATATTACAAACATGTTGAAAAAGGAAGTAGTAGTAAAGTGGAATATGGAAGAAAAACAATCTTTTGAGCTAGTAAAACAAGCACTCACACAAACACCAGTCTTAATCAGTCTTGAATTCACCAAGGATTTCTACATCTTCTCATCTGAATCTGAACACACTATTGCTGCATTATTATTGCAAAAGAATATCATGGGGCAAGAAAAACCCATAACTTTCTTCAGCAAGGCCCCGAGGGATGCTCCTCTAAAGTATAACATCATGGAAAATCAAGCATTTTCCTTAATCAAAGCTTTGAAAGATTTTGGAGTTTATATTTTGCATTCACATACCATAGCTTTTATCCCGCACATAGTGGTCAAAGACATACTTAACCAAGACCCTGATGGTAAAAGGGGAAAGTGGATTGCTACTATCTTAGAATATGATTTAGAAATTAGACTCACTAAATTGATAAAAGTACAAGGACTTGCAAAACTTATGGCTGAATCAAATTTCCAAGCTTTAGACATGAATATGGTTGATGTATTAGAGGAGACAAAGGAATTCATAGCTCCATACATTGAAGAAATTTTTTTAAATTCATCTTGGTATGCTGATATCATTTATGTGCTTCTTTATCTCAATGCTCCTACTTCTCTGTCAAAGACTAAAGCTAGATTCTTAAAACAAAAAGCTCTAAATTTCTACATTTTAGATGGAGTATTGTACTGGAATATTTTTGTTGGTTTATTACTTAAATGTTTTCTTGAAGATGATGCAGAAAAGGTCATGCATGAATTTCACAAAGGGGAATGTGGAGTTCACCTCTATTGGAAGACTAACAAGAACCTTAGAGCTAGCTATTATTGGCCTACCTTTTTTTGATACTCACGAACTAGTCGTGACTTGCCATAACTGCCAAATCTTCGATGGAAAAAGAAAAATTCTACCTTTGCCTTTGCATCCCATCAGTGTTAAAGCTCTTTTCCAACAGTGGGGTTTGGAATTCATTGGAGAAATCCATCCTACCTCATTTGCCCAACATAAGTGGATCCTCATTGCCACTGATTACTTCACCAAATGGATAGAGGCCATCCCTTCTAGGAATGCCACCGACTCAGTCATTATCAAATTCCTTGAAACCAACATCTTATCTAGGTTTGGTTGTCCTAGAAAAATCATCACCGATAATGTTGTTGCCTTTACATCTACAAAAATGGTGGAATTTTGCTATAAATATCACATCATACTAGGTCACTCCACTACTTATTACCCGCAAGGCAATGGGTTAGCTGAGTCCTCTAACAAGAGCTTGGTGAATATAATTAAGAAGCTCCTGGAACAAAATCAAAAGGCATATCATGGAAAAATAGTGCATGCACTATGGGCTGATAGACTAACCACCAAGAAATCAATTGGTATGTCTCCCTATCAACTAGTGTATGGCATGGATACAGTTTTCCCCACCTCTTTGGGAGTTCCAGTCATGAAGCTCCTCCAAGAGGTACAATAAAAAGAAAATGACATGCAAAGAAGGCTGAACCAAACCATTCATTTGAAAATATCAAGAGAGAAATTTTACAAGAGAAGATAAGCAATATAAGACAATATCAAGAAAATTTTTGATAGGAGAACCAAGGCCAATGATTTCCAAATTGGAGACATAGTTCTGAAATGGGATTCAAGAAGGAAAGACAAGGGAAACCATGGTAAGTTTGAAAATTTATGGAAAGTCCCTTACATCATTCATTCAGCTAGAGGCAACAATGCTTTCTTTCTACAAGAGCTTGATGGAGTAGAAATGTTTGGAGGTCTTATCAATGAAAGGATGCTCAAACACTACTTTTTTCAAGATTCCTGAACTTTACATATAGCACTCATTATACATAAAATTAATTGATTAAGAAACAGAAAAGAAAAAATCCCTAAAAAATAGAAAAAGTAAAAGGAGGGCAGATTTTGAAAGAAAGGTACAACCCCATACCCAAAAAAATAGTGATGCTGAAAGCGTGCAAGTCTAAATGGCACTTCTTGTTAGAAAAAAAATGGAGAAGTCTTGTTTGATCATCTAGCCTAATCATGGCTGAACATTTTTTCAATTTATTTGCTGATAGATTAGTAAAAGGAAGAACTTATCAAAACATCTAACCTTGACTTGTCAATAGGTGTAGATTGGGAATGAAAGATGCTGGTTCCACATGCTCAAATCCAAACGAAAGAGGAAAATAGGGATGCTTAACAAATGACATATATTTCCCTTCTGTTTCCTAAGTTTTCTTTGTACAAAAATAACACTTGTGTACAGATTTTTCTAAATACCACAACCCATGGTGAATCAGACTGCCTAATCCTGATTTAGCCATGTTTTCAATTTCATGTCAGGAGCTTAGAGAATAAATTTTGTCAAACAGCTCAATTTGGACAAATAAGTAGACAAGTTAGAAAATAAAGAGAGTTCATTATCCTAATCTGAACTCTCGGAAGAAATAAGGATACATTTAGATAGTTTGATTTTTGTTTTCAAAAATAAAAATTTCAATGGTTTACCAGTTCAAGTGCACCCAAGGAAGAAAAAATGTTAGGCAAGTAGGTTGGGTTGGTATAGATGATGTTGATATAAATCATGTGTTTTCAGATTACTAAGATCACAGCCTCAAGCAAGCATCAACAAATTAAAAGAGAGAAAAATCTTCTCAATGGATGAGGCACTGGTCTCCACAAAGCCAAAAATATGAGGTTTTGGACACCTCATAAAAAGGAGCTTCCCTCCCCAAGTGGAGCCACTGTTAGTCATCAATAATGTTTTTCCTTGATGATGACTAAATGACTATCCCAAGATTTCAAGAAACAAGGTTCATAAACATTCCGAGTTCTAGAAATCTCATTGCCTTCATTATCCTCAAGATAATTTTTCACTATCTCATCACTCCATAATGTCTACCTTTGCTTACCAGTCCCAAAAAACCCATTAGATGCTTGTCTCACCCTTTCCGTGCATATGTATTCACCTTTGGCCCAAATCCTCTGTTTTGTTTTGCCTAAATATTCCCCACTACCACCTAAGCCTACCAATCAAACAATTTTGTTATGCCTCCCATGATACTCTCAAACACTGATGGTATCAAATTGTCTTTGTAGACCCTTTGGGTAGTAAAGTATGTTGTATTTTGGATCTTCAATGCATTAATCTTATCGTAGATTCTATCTTACACTTGGTGATCCCTAAGTCTAAGTCTCAGTCCAAAATCCATGTCCAAGAAAGCCTCCATTAGGTCACCTAGGGTCTCACTAAGTTATAGGATGGATTTGGTGCCCTACAAACTATGTCTTCCTATATGAAGATATTATGTTCAAAGAGGAATAAAGTCAAGAAATTTGATCCAAGACTGATCAACAGTCATCCAAGAAAAGCCTCCTTGGCTTAGAGCACAAATACTTCAAGGGATAGCTGCCCTCATTCACATTTTTGCAAGAAATGATCAAGGTTGCCACCAGCAATAAGAAGAGGTGAGGTAATAGAATGTAATCATCACCAGGAGACATCCACAAACAAGAAAAAGGTAGCAGGCCTGTGTTTAAAAGAGAATCGGGGTTTTTATGGTTGGTTAACAAAATAGTGGTGACAAGCAAGAGACCATCATAAAGGCTACAAGGACAGAATCCACCTCAAATCCATCAAGTGCACATTGAATATTTTTTACAAATGATAAATAAATTTTGAGAGGCTATAGAGAACTTAGAAGACAACACTCCTTGTTTTCTCTAACATCCCTAAAACCTAAGAGTTTGGACAGAGCGGCAAGACATGTCAATTTAAGATGACAAGGCCTCCTTCTTAAAAGCAGAGGGCATGCAAAGAGTATCAGTTTAAGACGCTAATGTTTTCAAGTACATTCAAAGGACCTATAGAAATGATCAAAGGGAAGTGCAAGCATGGAGTTAAAAAATCAAAGAGAGAAAACAAGGTGAATCATTATGTCACTGTTCAGAAAATAAGATTTCAACTTCAAAAGGTCACTAAGGGACAAGTAACTTTTTCCAAAACTAATTAAGAGTTCCTTCAAGGGAGGTCTTTGATCTGAAGCATGAATCTAGTAAGGGGACAACTGCCCTTTGCTCACTTTCCTGCAAAGAAGACCAAAAGGGGCCATCAGATCAGCTATGAGGTAAGGTGAAAAAGGGAAAAATCATTACAGCAAGATCATCAGTGAACAAGAGACAAAAGAAAGCATATGTTTTAGAAAGATCAGCGTCGGTAAATGTTTTTAGCCAAACAAGGATTAAATGCTAGGGTTGCAAGGGAAAAGGTCACCTAACTCCATAAATGCACAATTGAAGATATTTTGGAAATAATAAATGAGTTTTGATAGGTTTTTAAGAACTTAGAGGATAACACTGGTTATATTTTTCTGAACAGTCCTAAAACCTGGGGATTTGGAGAAAATGACAAAATGATCAAAAGATTATGATAGAGCCTCCTTCATTACATCAGATGGCTACCAGAGAATTTCAAGCTACCTTTCTAGGGTTTGTCAAAAACAACACTGTTTTCACCTGCACTAAAAGGAGAGATGACAAAGAATATTAGTTTAAAAGGGTTAAGCTCCCAAATGCAAAATGTCTTCAAAGTAAGAAAGAGGAGGCAGGGATAAGGTTGAGTCTCTGAAAAATTCCCATGTTATCAGAAAGAAGAAGGGTGAAAATGACAATAGCAATTCAACACCACAAGAGGAGAAAAAGTGCCTTGAGGAAGTTTTCAAAACCCTCCAAAGGACAAAAAGTTATGAAACAAATGAAAAAAGACCAAGACATAGTAAAAGTGGGTTTGTTGGTTTGATTTTTATTTTTCAAAGTGCATAAAGGTTTTTGAATTCATTTTTTAGCTCATTCCCACACTTGGCAAGAAAGGAAGAAGCTTCAAAGAAGAAATTCAGGGTTTCTGGGTCGTTTATGGGTAAACTGTATAGGTGTTGCGCAAAACTTGGGCACTGCGCAAAAAAGGAGCTGGTGCTAGCAAATCCCCGCCCCTCCCATTCAGTTTTACATGGTGCTTCACAAAAAAACTTCGGCACTGCACAAACACAGACCTAGCTCGCCCTGAAGATGGCAAACCCTGCATCTCGCCCGACATTTCAAAATTTTCTTCAGGCGTTGCGCAAATAGGTCGCCCAGCTCGCCAGACCGACATGCCGGGGCTTCCTATTCCTTTGGGCATTGCGCAAACCGACAGCATGACCCACCCAAAATGCATGTAGACCACCCAGTGTTGTGCTAACCACTGTTCAAAATCATGGGCACTGTGCAAACTGCTTGACCCAAAAGCTCGATCAGAGGTGCTGTGTAAAATCCAGGAAGGTGTAGAAGGTGCAACAAAGACCCCTGATGCCTAAATTCATCCTTTTAGGTGCTTCCAAGATTGAATAAAGTTGAAGAAAGTGGTAAGTGGTATTTTCACTTGATCCCCCAAGAAAATTTGCAAAACAATCTTGGTTTTTTTTTTGGTTATTGAGGTAAAAACCCTAGGAGGGTGAAACTGTAGGTCAAAGTCACAAAGGAACCTTGCGCTTTTAAAAGAAATTTTCAAACCAAATTTTATAGTAGGGGTGAGTAAGGGAATTAAGGTTGTTACTATATTCTCATGATTAAAATCCTCAAGCTGCAAAACCACCGACAATCTCAGAACTCATCTCCTTAGCTAAAGTTGACCTCATCATCATTTCTCACTTGGTTTTTCCACTAAACCTCAATTTTTAGACCAGTGTCTCCCATCACCATATCAGAGACTGAAAACAACAGTGGTAGTGGAGAAGATCAAAGGCCTTCAAAGACAAAGCACAAGGGAGGGAATGTTAATGGGTTGGAACCCCAAAATACAGTGGCTATCACATCTTCCCCTAGGATCTTGTCATGCTTTCAAAACACAAGGTGTTTTCATTTTTGTGAGAAGGTCAAGTAGGTGAAGAGAAATCTTGAGCTTACAAGGCTCCTCATCCTCAATTTAAAAAACAAGCATGCTGACCTTGCATGGGTGAAATTTTAGATTTCAGCAATGTCCATATCTGAAGCCACTGGTATCCCTTCAGTGGGGGAGAAATGATTCAAGAATGGTAAGCTAGAAAGGGATTTGTTTGAACCACTCATCAAAAGGAGGTATAGCGAAGGCAGTATCACAGTTTTCCCTTTATCGCATCTTAAACACAGGTATTCACCCTTGATGTTGGCTATCATGAAATACTTCTCCTGTGAGGGGAGATACTCCAGGGTCTATACCTATCATCTTAGACTCCTTATGCATTTCACAGGTGTTAAGGCACTTGACCTACCCTTGTATCTCTACAGTAGTATTATGAAAATGTGTTTTTTTGTCCAAAGGAGGAGTTACCCCCAACAAATGTACAACTTGTTCCACCATTCCTTGGTCAAGATGGTGGTTGAACATCAACTAGAGCAGCAGGGTGTACCTTGGGATGTTTCCATAAACAATGAGTTCTTCTAAAACCCATAGCATCCTCATCAAACAAATCTGCTCTCCTCATATTCACAAGTGTCCTCACCACAGACACACATCCCTTCCTCTCCTTCTCTTGATGCATCAGGTGAAGCAGGGAGTGGAACTCAAGGATCACATAGAGATCAGGGTGAGGTTGAAGAAGTAAATAAGGAAAACTCAGAAAGGTATGAAGAAGAGGCAGCGGATATGGTAAGTGATGGAGGAAACAATGATGAAACACAAAGCAGTGAGCATAATGAACAAATAGATCACAGTGGAGATGATGGAGATAGTACGGAAGAGCAGAAAGATGAAGAAGGCAATCATCAAAGTGCACAAGATATCCAAGGAAATATTCATGACAGTCATGATAGTTGTCATGACTTTCATGACACTAATCAGTTTCTAGACAACCAAGAAACTCAAAATGATGGTACATGAAATGACCAAGGAGAGAACCTTAGTAAAGAACAAAGCCAAGATGAGGCTGATGGCAGTGATGAGCATCAAGCAATGATGAAAACATGGTAAAAACTACCATCATCACCCCTCACATATGCACATAATAAAGAGGACAAAGAGATGTGTTTGTTGCCTCAAAAAGGCAAAGGGCCATCTCTCCTCAAGCTATCAAAATAGTGGACAAGGGAAAGGAAAAGGTGGGAAATATTGAGCAGTAGGTAAAGGTGAGGAGGATTAAAAGTATAAAGAAAACTCCTCAAGGGCCTAAGTTCATTGAATTATGCAGTGATAATGAGGATGAGGAGATGACCACTAAAATGCTACTCCTAGACAAAGATGCACAAATCAGGGAGTGGGAGAAGGATTTTGAAAGAGCAGGATGCGTCATTCAGTACTACAATAATGAGCATAAGTACTTCAAGAATATCAAGAGAGGCCTTTCTCTCCAAAAGAAGATGACTAAGCATTACGTAAAAAAGAGCAAGCTTGCTTGTGCCAAACTCAAGGAGGCCCTCCTTGAGGTAACAAACCTAAAAAAGGAAAATGAGAAAAACATCCTTGGAATTTTGGCTGAGGCTTCTCAATAGTTGTCTGAGAACATGTAAAGGAAGTCTCCACCAATTTTCAAGGAATTTGGAGAAAATTTTGTTTTTTGAGAATTTTTGGCCTAGTTTGCACAGTGCCACTAGTGCTCCGCAAAAATCTGGGGCATATTTTGGAGGAAAGCTTGAAATTTCTGGATTTTTCATGACCCGCACAACATCCACACTAATTTTTAGAAGATTTGGAGCAGTTTTGACCCCTCAAAAGGTCAAACAAAGGTCAAACAACACCTCAAAAATCACCTTTCTGCCCCTGTTTTAGGCTTGGTGCTGCGCAAATGACAGTCTGCGGATTTTGGAATTTTTGACATGATTACAGGAGTTTGATTAGACATCCACAATAATTTTTGGAAATTAGACTCTTCAGGCTTTCGAACGAGCCATCACAGAGCCAAATCCGACATTGGGAAGTGGTCCAAAACTTGGTTGCAAAACAACCTATTTTCTGCAAAAGTAGCGCTCTACAAACAGACCGTGTTTTTGCCAAAAAGTCAACAAAAGACCCAAATTTATGGAAAAATAGTATTTTAATATTTTATTGGGAAAAACACTCCAGATATGATTGAGGATTTATGTTATGATATTTTTCATTTATTAGCTTATCTATTATGTGTCTTGGGCCTTGCATGGTCATTAAGCACATAAATGACATTTATGACAGAATTAGGGTTTCTGGAAGCCTCTTATGGTTTCCACCTCCTCACTTGCTCCATAAATAGAGCATGAGGCTCTTATGTATTGGGTTGGAATGTGATTACTAATTTTGAAGTAATACATAGTCCCTTGGAGGTTGAAAACAATTTGATGTCTTGGAGCTTATGAATGCCCTGATTTGTTTGTTGATGGAGGAGGATTGGTTGTAGGTTCCATGAGCCTGGTTGATGGTGAAGTGATTCTTTTTTCATGTTTCCTAGTTTATCATTGTGTTTCCATCTTTCTATGTTGTGGTAGGACAAAGAATTTAGACTAAGAAATGTTTCTGATGGCACGTTAGCTCTGTTTTTTCTTCACTGCCTGAATGTTTTCTTCTGTTAGGACATGTTAGAGGATCCTTTTTTTCTCTCTAAGATCTCCTAAGTTTGGTTATTTCCTGAATGGTTTAATATAGCAGGTATCAAGCATGATTCATGGTTAGCTCTGCTTACTTGTTTCCACTAAAGCACTATTATTGAAGTCTCTCTTTAAAGCATCATTACTTAGGTTTGTCAAAGAAGTTTTGTTTCGAATCATGCTCTTTTCACTTGCTTGGTTAATTTTTTTAAATATCTCCATAGCTATAATCTTAGATTTTCAGGAGTTCCCTCCTCTTTGATTGTAGTTAATTGTGACCTTAAATTTTTTTTTAATATTCCCAATTAGCTACTGCTAGATGGAAAATTATAATTGCTCCATTTTTGCAGCAGGAGAGTAGGAAGAAAATAAAACAAATCCCAGTGTGGAAAGGGATAAGGTTAGGAGGGAAAATAAAACCAATTTGGTGTGAAAGAGGGACAATGCAGGTGAACTAGATCCAGTTGACCAAGTCAACAATGTTGCTACAAGAGGGAAACCAACAAGGACAATGCAGTTTTGAAAGGGGAATCTTTCCTAGGAAATCACCTCATCAATGAGTGTGGTTCAGGGTGAGGAGGCTCACCAAGGATAAGAAGGAGGATATATTATAAAGGAAGGCGTTCATTATTCATCTATGTTTGGTCTTTTGACTGATTGCAAGCTTCAATTGTTTAGCTGTAGTTGCAGCACTGTTTAGTGCAAAGAATTCTCATGTGGGAATTCCATCTTCACATTTGGTCTAGCTTGGTTGAGAGATCAAAAGGGAAGGTCCTGAGATTATTTTCCATCATATAACTTGAGGAAATTCATTCTTTATCATCTAAAACACAGTCACTTCCAGTAACTGCATCTTTTCTGCAGGTGCAACAGTTGTTGGGTTAAACCCTTCTATTTTGTGCTTGTTTTGGAGGAGGAGGTGTCTATTTCACTCCAGAAAGTCTATTAAAGAGGGAATTGGGCCATTTTATATATTTTTCATCTATTTAAGATCATATTCAGTATTTTCTAATACAGAGTTGCTGTGGACTACGTTATTTTCTGCAGTGCTACATTTTATATTGATATTTTGTCGGAAACTCTTGTTGGGGTGCTCTAAGGTGCTTGCAAAAGAGGTCAAACCTCTCATTTATGATTATATGATTAATTAAAGATCTATATATGTATTAAATCATCTTTTTTCTGTAGATTCCCTAATAAAAATTATGCTGTTACTGTCTTCAAAAATTCTATTTTGTGGAGTCATGGGATTGGGGTGCTTTTGAGCATATGTGAGCTGGGGAGATCTGTTTAGTGTACATAGAATGATTTGTTTGTGATTAAATTTCATATTTAAGCTACATAAAACATATATAAGAGGATCCAAGTCCTTTTTCACGTTTCTGTTGCATGACTTTCCTTATACAGTGTCCTCATTGAAGATATTGCAGAAATTACTGAAAAGGAATATTACAGTGGTATAAGAGCTCTGTTCTTGGCTTAGTTTGTGGGGATAATCTATCTTCAGCATGGAGGAGGAGGATATTTCATAAATCCTACTTCAGACCCTACAGAAAATTGTAAGGGACCTCAAGGAGATGAGGCATAAAGGAGATTCTATAGGGTTTTTCCATGAGGCAAATACCAGAACTTCACATGGCATGGAGCATTTAGCTGCATCACAACACTCTACCATGCCTTCATTTCTATTTGGAAGAAATATGGAGGAAATATTGTGGAACTATTTTGAGGAATATGAATCCCAGCCTCAAAGGTTCAAGGAACACTTGAGTTTTCAGGAGTTTTTCCGGATCAAGGATGGAAGGAGAATTAATCCTCATCAAAAGGAGGATGAATGTATGCAAGGGTCAGATCTATAGTGCAGTATGGGGAGGTTATTCTTACCCACTTATGATGGAACACCTAAATGTAAAACCAAGGCTTGGGTGGAAAATATGGACACTTACTTTCAGCTCAACAAGGTTTCTGAAATAGAATCCATCAAGATAGTTACATTGCATTTGGAGGGGGAGGCTCATGAATGGTGGTTCAATGGGTTTTCCACACTTGGGAATCATCATATCACTTCATATTCAGTATTCACCAAGAGGTTAGTGGAAATAATTGATCCAAGAGATCTGGAAACCCATTTTGTCAAATTAACCAAGCTCAAACAGGAGGGAGACCTTGAAGTCTATATTGCTTCATATCTACAGCTTTCAATGATGGTATCTAACCTCACTATGAGCAGGAAGGTATGATTTTTTATTGGTGGGATGGCTGAACCATTGCAGGGGTTGGTCAAGTCTACTAAACCAACCACTCTCCTTGAAGCTATGGAGAAAGCTAGAGACTTACAGCACACCTTGCCGACGGCAAGAACATTACCACAACAAGGAACCTCTTCAAGTCCAAGGAGGACAATATTTATTCATGATTTGAAGGAAGAATGTGTTTATAGAGAAGCACATGGTGTTAATACCTTCTTCAAGGAAGAGGACAGCGCTGTACCATCCAAAGAAGACTTTGCTCCAAGAAGAGGAGCTATTGCAACGTTGAGAGGGGTTCCAAAATATCTGACCTTGAGGGTAAGAGGTACTATTTTGGGGCAAAGAGTATCTATACTGATAGATAGTGGAGCAAATCATAATTTTATTGATGCACAACTGGTACAAAGGAGAGGGATCCACATGGAGGAGTTTGAAAGATTCTCAGTCTTGGTCCCAGGAGCCATGACCCTACAGTGTGCCAAGTATGTTCCGGCACTATCCATTACCATGGGAACCTACACCTTGGAAGATCACTTCTTTGTAGTAGATATTCCAGAAACCAATGTCATATTGGGAGTCCAGTGGTTGATCACTCTTGGGAGAGTTACCACTAAATGGAGAACTTTGGAGATGGAATGGACTGAAGAGAAGAGTGGTCAGTACCAAAAGATCAAGGGCATAAACACATACCCCCCTCAGGTGGTTTCAGCCCACAGGATGGAAGAATATCTGCATAGAGGAGATGTAGAATGGGCAGTAGAGTTGCATGTATCAGAAGTAGGAGGCAAGGATTCACCAGTGCATCCAGATGTTCAGTCTCTTTTGGATCAGTATTCTACAGTATTTGGAGATATCCCACCAGGGAGACCTCCTGACCGAGGGTTTGAACACACTATTGAGTTGGAACAAGGGATACAAGCAGTGATCACCACTCCTTATAGGCACCCCAAGGCTTATAGGGATTATATTGAGAGGGCCATCCAAGAGCTGCTAGCTCTAGGACACATCCGACCTAGTACTAGTCCTTTTGCTTCTTCAATGGTCTTGGTAAAGAAGAAGGATAGCACATTGAGGATGTGCATTTATTATAGAGCCTTGAACAAGAAGACCATGAAGAATAGGTACCCTATACCCAGGATCGATGAACTCATGGATGAGTTGAGGGGATCTAAATACTTCTCCAAGATTGATTTGAGATCAAGGTATCATCAAATCAAGGTAAGAGAGAAAGACATTCCCAAGACAACGTTCAGGTGTCATTATGGGAATTTTGAGTTTCTAGTGATGCCTTTTGGATTGACCAATTCCCCAGCAACTTTCCAATCTTGCATGAACCACATCTTCTGTGGTCATTTGAGAAAGTTTGTATTGGTCTTCTTTGATGATATTCTTATCTACAGCCGCTCTTGGGAGGAGCACTTGCAGCATATTGAGACAGTTTTACATATCCTCAAGGAGCAGCAATTCTATGACAAGCTCTCCAAATGTGAATTTGGCCTCACAGAGATGTTGTATTTGGGGCACATCATAGGATTGGATGGAGTGAGGTTACATGAGGAAATGATACAGGCTATCAGAGATTGGCATGAGCCCATAAATGTCACAGAACTCTGAGAATTTGTGGGCATATGCACTTATTACCGGAAGTTTGTGAAAGGGTTTTCACAGCTAGCAGCACCACTCACAGACTTGATAAAGAAGAGAGCTTTCCATTGGACACCTACAACGGAGAGGGCTTTTGACAAGCTCAAGGAGGTAATGAGTAGTTGTCCTATTTTGGTTTTTCCTTATTTTTCTCAACCTTTTGTTATAGAATGTGATGCATTAGGTGAAGGGATTGGAGCAGTCCTGATGCAAGGAGGGCATCCCATAGCCTTTGAGAGTAGGAAGCTACTTCCTCATGAGAGGTTATACCCCATCTATGATAAATAAATGTTGGCTATCATGCATGCATTAGCCAAATTCCAGCAATACTTGGTGGGGAATAAGTTCAAGGTGAAGACTGACCATAACAGTCTTAGATTCTTCCTTGAACAAAAACAAATCCAAGAAAGACAACAAAAGTGGGTGAGAAAATTCCAAACATATGATTTTGACATAGAGTATGTTAAGGGGAAGAGAAATTTGGTAGCTGATGCACTCTCTAGGAGGCCTACAACGCTATCTTTCAGGGGCATGGATGCAGATTGGAAGACTCAACTTTTAGTTGAGTATTCCAAAGATAACCTTGCATGTGAGATACTTGATGGGGTGGTATCGGATGAGAGGTTTAGGGTGATGGATGAGATCATATATTACCAACACCAAATCTTCTTGGCTAAGAATTCGAAGCTCAAGCAGATGATCTTACTGGCATCACATGATTCCCCACTTGTCGGGCACAAGGTTTCACAAATAATTATAGGGCCATAAGAGAGAGATTATCATGGAAGGGTGTCAAGGAGGATGTGCTCCGACATGTCAGAGGGTGCACCATTTGTCAGCAGAATAAGGGAGAACACACCCACCCTACTTGGTTATTGCATCCACTACATATTCCGGATGGGAAGTGGGAAAGCATCTCTATGGACTTCATCACCGGCCTACCGATAGTATAGGGTAAGGATTGTATCTTTGTAGTTGTTGATAAACTAACAAAGTACTCTCATTTCTTTTCCATTTCTATACATTATACTACTTCATAGGTAGCTGAGCTCTTCTTCAGAGATGTATTTAGGCTCCATGGTCTTCCAAAGACCATAGTGAGTGACCGAGACAACCGCTTTATGGGTGGATTTTGGCAAGAACTTTTCTGGTTAGTGGGGACTGATTTGAATCCAAGCCCTAGCTATCACCCCCAAACCGATGGATAGACCGAGATAGTGAACAAGTGATTGGAGGGCTACTTGAGGAACCATGTAGCGGGGCAGCAGAAAGCTTGGCTGCGTTTGCTCCACTTGGGAGAGTATTGTTACAACACTACTCACCATATTTCTATTTGCATGACTCCATTTTAGGTCTTATATGGGTATGAGGCACTCTCATTTTTTGATGTCATGTTTGGGGCAAGTAAGGCTCCAAGGGCAAAGGAATGGATTAGGGAGAATCAGGACATACTCAGGGCACTCAAGGACAATATTTTTGCTGCCCAGAACCAACAGAAGATGTATGCAGACCATGGTCGGATAGAGAGACAGTTTGAGGTGGGAGATCTTGTATATCTGCGTCTTCAGCCTTATAAAAATTCCACACTCAAGGATAAGGGAGATGAAAATCTCAAACCACGTTTCTATGGGCCATACAAGGTGATCAAGTGTGTCGATAAGGTAGCATATGAGCTAGAGCTTCCTAAGGGAAGCAAGATCCACAACATATTTCATGTCTCTTGCCTCAAGAAAGCCATTGGAAGGAATGTATTTGAAAACATGTATCTCCCCCCTATTGATGATGAGGGCCACCTAATGTTGCAGCTAGAACCAATCTTAGACATAAGGGAGAGGCAGCTAAGGAATAGAGTCATCAAGGAATATCTGATTCGATGGAGGAATCTACCAAATGAGGATGCTACTTGGGATGGAGAGGAGATATTGTAGCACCCTTATTTATTTTTGCTTGTGGGAAAGAAAATTTTGAGTGGGGAGGACTGTAATATTCCCAATTAGCTACTGCTAGTTGGAATATTATAATTGCTCCATTTTTACAGTAGGAGAGTAGGAAGACAATAAAACAAATCCCAGTGTGGAAAGGGATAAGGTTAGGAGGGAAAATAAAGCCACTTTGGTGTGAAAGAGGGACAATTCAGGTGAAATCGATCTAGTTGACCAATTCAATAGCGCTACTACAAGAGGGAAACCAACAAGGACAATGCAGTTTTGAAAGGGGAATATTTCCTAGGAAGTCACCTCATCAATGAATGTGGTCCGGGGTGAGGAGGCTCACCAAGGATAATAAGGAGGAGATAGCAGCAAGGAAGGCATTCAGTATTCATCTATGCTTTGTATTTTGATTAATTTCAACCTTCAGTTGTTTAGCTATAGTTGCAACACTGTTTAGTGCAAAGAATTCTCATGCGGGAATTCCATCTTAACCTTCGGTCTAGTTTGGTTGAGAGATCAAAAGGGAAGGTACTGAGCTTATTTTCCATCATATAAATTGAGTACATTCATTCTTTATCATCTACAGTGTATTCACTTCCAGTAACTACATCTTTTATGTAGGTGCAGCAGTTGCTGGGTTAAACCCTTCTATTTTGTGCTTGTTTTGGAGGAGGAGGTGTCTATTTCACTCCAGAAAGTCTATTAAAGAGGGCCTTGGGACATTTTATGTATTTTTCATCTATTTCATATCATATTTAGTCTTTTCTAATATAGAGTTGTAGTGGAATGCATTATTTTCTGCAGTGCTGCATCTTATATTGATATTTTGTCGGAAACTCTTGCCGGGGTGCTCTAAGGTGCTTGTAAAAGAGTTCAAACCTCTCATTTCTGATTCTATTTTTAATGAAATATCCAAATATGTATTAAATCATCTTTTTTTTTAGATGCCCTAATAAAAATCACGCTGTTTCAGTCTTCAGAAATTCTATTTTGTGGAGTCATGGGACTGAGGTGCTTTTGAGCATGTGTGAGCTGGGGAGATTTGTTTAGTGTAGCTAGAATGGTTTTTTCTGATTCCATTTCATATTTAAGCTACATAGAACATACATAAGAGGATCCAAGTCCTATTTTTTTTTTCTGTTGCGTGATTTTCCATATACAGTGTCCTCGTTGAAGATATTACAAAAATTCCTAAAATGGAATATTACAGTTTTCTAATTCTGAAGGTGAATTTACTAAAGTTAGATAAGCTCTTATGCTTTCTATGTTTCACTGGAATGTTTATCTTGGATATTGATCAGTTTAATTATTGTTCATTGAACTTAATGGTTTGACCTACCTCATGAGTTATAGCTTTTGCTCATCTGTGTTTAAAGATCCCCTTGTTTAAGAATATGATAGAGAATTCTTTACTGCTCTTTGTCAAACTTTGTTTCTCAAAATTAATGTCCATCTCATGATCCTTCAAACCCCAAAGATCCACCAACCAAGCTAGATTTTCCCTACAATACTCCCTAATCCATTAATGAACCTATCATGACCTTGATAGACTCCATTGCCCAATGACTTGAAGTTTTCCTTGTTTCTATCTAGTCTATGGAATCATCATACCCAACCAAAAAACAATCAACAAACCCAATATTTCATAACTAGCCTAAAGTCAACCCTAATCAACAAACAAGTTCACATCTTTGCACCAAATAGAGAGATCCTTCTCTGAATCCAGGAAGGATAGGTCCTTGGATTCCGAAGCATGGTTTGATGTTACCCCTGTCCATTTGTATCTCAATCAATCTAGAAAATTATAGGGAGCTAACATAATGGAGATCACGGTGAGACTTTGAGTCAAAAACATCCTGGGTGTCCCTTAGGAATTCTCAAAATCTCAATTAAGCTTAGAAAATCAACTAATAGCCAAAGACTAGAAAATATTTGCCTCACCATCCTAGCAAGATGATGACTCAACTAGAGGATACTCATTAAAACCTTAGGGCTGCATAAGGAAACTCAGAAAACCAAGAATAGTCCCTAGATTGATTTTTTTCAAACTTTTGTCATGGACCATCATATATATACCCTCAAACCTACAAAAAAAACATCCACCTGACGACTCCACTAGCCTCCAGTAAGCCTTTTTCACTTCACTAGTCCCATAGGTTTTCCTAGGATTGGGTCAAATTAGTCCTAATCAGTTTTAGGGCCTAGTTATACCTTGTGTGAGTAAAATAAACACTAAGAGAGGCCAGCCTTCCAAAAATAGTCCCAAACATTTCAGCCTCTCTGATTTTTGAGTAAGAGATCTGGCTTCACAAAGGATCAATACCAGATCTCACCCAGACCCAAAGCCTCCTACCATAGCTGAAGACCCAGAAAATATTTTGTGGCAAAATTCTGAAGCTGGAAAGTCAACCACTGTTAGGACCATTCATAGAGAAATCTCTACACTAGAAGACCTTACAATTTCACAAGATCCCTAGTTTGAATTACACCATACCAAGAACCTATTCAGAACTAAGTCACAAAGTTTAATTGACCGAACTGAACTTGAGCTCATAGATTTGCAGTAGAGCTCTAGTAGGGAAGTTGCTCCTTCTACTCCACCTGACTTTCAGCTACTCCATCACTTCAGCTCTTTTCATCCCAAATCTGCTCAGAATCAGTTTGCTGGCCCAAGTACCTCAACTACACCCATTGACACCACCACTTTACAAACCACTTCACTCCATCCTCCTCCACCTCTCACAAACCCTCCCCTTGTAAATCAGCCTTTGTTTCCATTTCCTCCCATCATGGCAGCCTAGTATGCTCCACTGGCTCTACCACAACCACTATTACCTTTGCCAAATTATTATCAGTCCAAGATCCCTCACTTCACGGGGAATGAATCCATCGCTGCTGTTATCACAAAATATAACCCTGATAGGCTGTTGATCAAGTAGACTCTGAGTAACTCTTTCAAACCAGTCTTTTGGCTGAGGCTTAGCCTCCTCAACCTAAGAGGGCTCTCTCAACAGGTTTAAGATTTTCAATTAGTGATTAGATGGCTAACTCTAGAAATAAAAAAGGACAAAAATGTATAACTGGTTGAATTACTGATTAGAAAAGATCTATTGGGCCATGGAGTCAAATTAGTCTTCAACAAAACATCATAATTAGCTAAACATAGAAGTCAAGGCACTTGGAGTTTAGGTTTATAAGTGAAAATAGTAACACAATGAATAAGCACAGTTTACAAGAATATGAAGGAAGTTAGAGCATTATTCAATGAATTCTAAGTAACACATTCTCATACCACTGCAAATAGGTAATTGAAAAAGGCCATAGAAATATCAAACACATAAACACCTTGAAAATCTTGAGTAGTAAAACTGATCTCTGTATTAAGTTGAAAAAACATACAGTCTCTTACAATAACACAACTTCTTTTTACTAATAAACATTCCAACCTTGAGGAATTCAACCTCATGCTTCATATAAAGTCTTTTACAATATTGGATTCCATGATCCACCACTAGGAGAATTCAAACTTCCTTTCTTGACACTTATTCTACCCATAAAACAAACTATTAATTACAAACTGACAGCTAAAATGTCTTTTAAGAGTCCTAATACAAATAGGAGTGAAACTCCTAATTATGCTTCAAACAACCTTATCTAAACTTTGATGCTTCTTTTTCCAACTACAATCTCATGAGGTCAAATTTGGATGATGCCTCCACCTCTGATGTAATCCAGTTGATGATGCCAAAAACAGTTCTAGAAATTAGGAGACAGGTTTCCTGTTTTTCAGCCAATTACTTTCATTGTCATCTTCAAGCACTTTAATGCTTGATGAATCAGATTCCCATGTGTATTTTTTGCCAAATATTACCATGAAATATTTAATCTTCCACCTATGCAAAGAAATGTCTCTGAAATAGTGTAAAAGGATATGAAACTGGCTACGCTACGAAAATAGCTTATTTTCGTGGTGCAATTTGTAGGTCATTGTAAAACTCTGTCCTTTAACCATATTTTCTCCTGTTTTTCACTTTGTGTCTTCACCTGTGATCTTCATGCATCCACCAGCAACATAAAACCTTGAAAAACAACAATCCTTACCTCCAAAATCCATGTGTAAAGTGCTTAAAACTCATCTTCAGCAGTTTCGTAGCGCGCTACGAAACTGTTGTGCAGGCTTCTTTTCACCCATTTTTCAAAAAAATTAAAGTTTGAAGGTATTAAAAACTCTTCAAGGATTGAAATTAGCATCAAAAATCAAAACAACTTAACCTTTAAAAGATTATTTTCCTCAAAATTGGTCTTCTCCTTAATCAAAAACTGATTTAAGATCTATCCTTTTTCTGCATTGTTTTTATCTGAATATAGGTGTTGAAATAGAGATTTTATCTCCTCATCCAAAAATTATTTTGAGAAAATTAATGAGGCTTTTGGATACCATACTTTCATGAACAAAAACCTCTCTTGTTTTTTTTAAATATATCTCCTACTGTCCAGAAACTATCTTTGAACAACATGTGTAAAACTAGAAAATTCTGATTTCTGAAAATATGGCTTCAAAGAAAGACTTGTATCTCCAAACTGGTAACTCTTGTGAGGAACGTGAGAGAGGTTATTGTAGCTGGCGATTTTATGAAGAGAAACCTCTTTCAAAATTCTAAAATACTTTTTCTTGTGGCCAGAAACTGATCATGAAGTTGACAACTAAAACTAGAAAACAAAGTTTTTCTCTCAATGACTTTCAGCAGTTTCGTAGTGGAAGTTAAGTCATCCATTTCTCCCAACTCATAATGCATTTAAATAAAATGAGAGATTTGTTGGTAGTTAAGTATGTTAGGAATAAAAACCTCTTTCAGTTTTCAAAAAGGAGTTTTCACTTTCTCAGGAACCCCTTTGGAAGGTGACTACTAAAACCAGAAAAACAGAGTTTTTGCTTCATAGTGTGCTACGAAAATAGCTTGTTTTCATAGCGCAAATCACCTTTTTTGAACTAGTTGCGCTACGAAACTACGGATTCCTGTATGATTGCAAAAATTTGACCCTAAACTTAATGGAATGACTTCTAAATGGACGATGGGACTATTTAAGCATGAAATGAGACTTAAAAACCTTATTTGGAAATGAAAAATGACATCTTAAGACCTTTAACCTATCACTTACCCAATTCATAAATGAAATTACTCAAGACATACTTGAAACCATGACCAAAAGTAGAGTTGACACAATGATGTTTTTTTTTTTAAATTTAGGGTGTGATAACAACTACCTAGAAACATGTAGATAGAATAAATGATGCTTTTGACTACATGGAGATAGAAGAAGAAACCATGCAAATGAGGATTTTTTCCCAGAGCCTGGGAGGAGAATCCAAGAAATGGTTCAAAAAATTACCTCCTAACAGCATACATGATCTCCCTTCCCTCTAACAAACTTTTTTAAACAAGTGGGAAATCAAGAAAAACCCCCTTCAAATTCTTTCCGAGTATAACAATCTTAAAATAAATCCGGGTGAAAGTGTTTAAGACTACTCCACTAGGTTTAACAGTGTTTACAATTCCCTCCCACCTGACATAAAACCTCCCCAAGGCTTAGCCTTAGTAAAATTCCCAGAAGGCTTTGATGCTAACATGGCCTATCAACTAAGGGAGAGAGATTACCTAATTCTGGAAGACATGCAAAAGGGGGCTGTGAGTGTACAAGCCAACTTAATTGAGAAAAGAGCTAAGATGGTATCAAATAAGACAATAACCTATAAAGATGAAACAGTACCTTCAAACTCCTCTTCTAACACGAAAATTGACTCCCTAGTCAGGACAATGGAGAGGATGATGGAAAAAATCAGTTTGAATGAGAGAACACGTCCTAGGGAAAACCAAGTCAATCCTCAAAATAGGAATAGGAATCAGAATTTTAGAAGAGACCCTCTCCAAATCAGAAAAAGAGAGAATGACCAACAAATTAGAACCCCTTTACAAGAAAACTATGTAGATGAAGAGGAGAGAGAACCATAACAGTTGGAAGATTTGTGTGTCAATCTGGCACAAATCCCCGCTAAAAGTCTAGTCATGGAAATAGTTGTTGCTGATATCCCCCCAAAATATGACATGCTTCTATCTAGATCATGAGGGGCCAAACTCCAGGGTAGTCTTCAAATGGACATGAATTATGCCACCATCCCAGTCTTCAACCAAACAAGGAGGTTGTATCGGGAATCCCACATGAAATATATGGTGAGTAGCTTAGATAGGCCAAATAACACGCTGGTTTATTCCATTCACTCAGACCTTGACTCATTCATCTTGTATAATTAAAATGATATTAATGAACAAGTGAATGACAATGGAGGAGAACTAAGCCTCCCAGAACAACCAAATCAACCCTCTAATCAAGAAAATGACACCCAAAACTCTAGCATCCCTGAGGTACAAAATAGTGACAAAGATGAAATTGACACACTTTGGCATATGAGCTTTGCTGGCTCTTATGGTAAGGCTGGATTAGGAGCTGGTGTTTGGATCCATAACACAAATTAAGGCCATTCCTATAGACTAGATTTCTAGTGCACTAATAACATTGCAAAATATGAAGCTCTCCTTATTGGTTTACATTTACTTAAATACATCAAAGCTATGAAAATCTCATTTCAAGGAGATTGAGAACTGATCATTAGACAAATAAAGGGAGAATATTCAGCCAAGAACCCTAGACTGAGAGAGTATATAAATTCTGCCCTAGACCTTCTCAAAACCTTTGAGAAGTATGAGCTCACTTTCATCCCTAGAGTCCAAAACTGCCTTGCCAATGAGCTTTCTTTTGCTACCAGAAATTGCCCATTACCTTACGAAAATAAACAATACCTCATCAAATTTAAAAACAGGCCTACTATATTTGACAACTTGGACAATTGGCAAGTGTTTGAGAGTGATGATAAAA